>JARUHQ010000003.1:2326909-2926909 GCA_029955515.1 Chrysomela aeneicollis
AAAGAATAGGAAACTCGGCACGAGTACTATTACATCCAATAAAGTCTTTTGCGAAATGAGATAGAGAAAGAGAGAAAAAAAAAGGAGAGGGAGAGAGAGAGGTATCAAGAGAAAGGGAGAGAGAGGATTCAAGAGAAAAAGAGAGAGAAATAGAAATAGAGAGATGTATCAAGAAAGAGAGAGGTATCAAAAGAGAGGGAAAGAGAAATTGAGAGAGGTATCAAGAGCGAGAGAGGTATCAAAAAAGGTATCGAGAGAGAAGTATCAAGAGAGGGAAATGTATCAAGAGAGAGATGTATCAGGAGAGCGAGAGAGAGAGGGAGAAAATAAAGAGAGAAAGAGAGAAAAAGGTATCAAGAGAGAGAGGGAGAAAGGTATCAAGAGAGAGATAGGGAGAAAGGTATCGAGAGAGGGATATCAAGAAAGGGAAGGATCAAGGAGGATATCATGAGAGAGAGAGAGGAAAAGAGAGAGGGAAAGGAAAAGGGAGATAGTTAAAAAGAGGAATATAGAAAGGGATGAATAAGGAGAAAGATCCAGATAGGACGAGAAAAAGAGAGAAATTTTCTTCAATTCATATCTTCATACGATTATCACGAGAGTACTTTCAAGATTTTCAAAATTTTGGCTGCTAATTTTTTTCGCGCTGTATTATAAGAAGGGGTGCAGAAGACCGCGAATAAGTTTGCCGCAATATATTTTGGAAAGCCTTAAATTCACCAGCAATCCTGAAGGCAGAAAATCTGATTTGTTTTACGACTATTTTACAGTCTAACATGGGTGACAATGTGTAAAACTCTTCTTTTGTAAACCAACCAAATCGAGTTCATCTGCTGTAAATTTAGTCCAGAACACGTACAAGATTGTAATGTTGAACGTGGATAGTATAGATGAAACTAGAAATAGCTCATTTTGATGCGAATACATATTTTTATTACACCAATTATTCGTCAATTTGATTTGAACAAATTCAGAGAATTTTGACTGAGTTCACACCCGAAGAAATGGGTTCTATGAGAAAAAAGAAGCATGCATATGGAAAATCGATCTCTTTTCATTCGAACAGGAACGCATCAAGACAAAGTTGGATATTTTCATTTCCGATCCTCCTCAGTTCTCACAATATTTTCGACAATAATTCACTCGATAACGAACGAAAAACGGGCAGCTAGCGACTCGACTTCACGAACTTCTCAGTTTAAATCGTAATCCCTGTCCAAATTGAGTGCCTGGCAAGGAGGAATATTCCGGGCTCAGAGGGTCTTTTTGATAACGCCGGGTTATTCCGGATTTATTGCCCTAAATGCAAAGAGGTCCTAAAGGAGATGGAACATATTGACCAGCCTAGAAATGGGAATTGACTGAATTTATTTTTATTATCATCGGATGGCCATAAAGAAGGCGGTTTGGCCCAAAGGGACCGGAATATGTGTTTTGAATGAAATTAAGAAATTGATAATTCAGCAGGTTTTGAAAGAATTTACTTACACAATATCTTTATGTCGATCAAAACAAAAAAGTCGATCAAAATATGGTACAGTTTATGGTTTGGGAAGCACCCTGTAGTTACCAGCGGATACATCTGTGAGATATAAACCTCGTTTGAGTCTCGTATATAATCCTGAAATAATGGTTGGAATATGAAGTTTCACGTTTCATAAATGCTCGACGATGAAAACTATATAAAACTGAGGTCATTACGTTGAGATATCATCACACAATATTTTCAGTTCTTTCAGAAAACGATATTACTGGAAGCATCGTAATGAAAGTGAGGAAAATTATTTCAAAACTTCTTTCGTTATTGAATGACGTATATGTAGGCTAGAAGAATTTGATAAAAGTTGTGCAATTCCAACAAGACCTTCAGTACCTACCGAACAGAAATTATCAACTCTGGAAAGCAGATCTCATTACTGAAAATAGGCGAATTCAAAAGATTAAGGCCGTTTTCAGAGTTGCTCTCGATGTGCCTCCTATATAATGACTACCGAGGATAATCTGGATTACAACGAATCCCATTTTCTTCTAGTTGAAAAAGGAATGAGGAAACCCGAAGGTTCAGCTGTACGATCGCTTCTTGAAGGAGAGTTTTCGGTAATTTGTTGAGCTAGCTCAATCCAGACCATGACCGTTTCTCCCAAAGGGGCTATACGTTTGCTAACAATAACAGAAAATCTAGATGAATCGTTTTAATCATTTAAAAACTCACGATATTTCACTCATTCTGAAGATATTTTTGGGAATAAAACAGACTAGATGAATAACGCTCAATCCCTACCACAGTAATTGTTTGAAGCCAACATCTATAAATCAGTTACTAGGGTTACCTCATTCTTAAATTCTTGAACATGGAAAGCAACAACATATTCTCCCAGTACCAGTGTCTTGCTATTTTGGAAGGGTCTGAATTTGAATAAATTGACCTACTAACAAGATTATCATATCCATTCTACCTAAGACTGAATGAAAACAATGAATATCAAAGTTTTCTGAAAATATACATCTTCGATTTATTACCTAAATGATAATAGATTTAATTCACTGTCACAACTGAATTGTTTATTTTCTGGCAATATAAAGTTTCAAAATGTCGAACTTGAGAAATATAACAACAAACATGTTGTTATGACTTTTCCAATTCCACTAAATATAGGCTTATCTACTATTCTGAGCATTTTCTTACCACTTGGGCCAACCATTTTATCACTTGTAGTAAAATGATAAGAGCAAAATCTAGCGTGTCTAGAAATATTCACTTTTCCGATCATATTTTTCCATATATCCACTAACTTTTCATCTCAGGAAAACCCGAGAATGTTTCAAATTACCAAAAATTGTTTTGCATATTAGGGTAAGTGAATAATGTTCATACAACGAATGATGCGAGACTGAGTAACTCACCAGTGGAATGTAGTGTTCAGATCACCACTTTTAAATCGTCTTTTACACATTTAAATTATATTTGAACAGAATATATTGGCTATTCCCTTTGATTGAGGATAAACAAAGTTTCTAAGTAGAATCATATTCAAAATTTCACACAAAACTGGAAATATGCCGTTTAATGAACCATCAAACAAAATTTGATTTGAAAACGAGACGTTTCGCGCTGTCACTGTCAGCGTTCGGTCGATTATCGGTTGAAAGAAATTAGTTGCGTTGGCGCATTCACCAAAAATGTCACAATCTCCAGAAAGACGTGCCATCTTTAAACCACTTATATATAAATGAGGCACTGTATTATATAATGAACATTGAATACATAGCGTTTGATACACTCATCTGACTCATATAAGTACCAACAGAAGGATATATATTTGGGAACCTTAAAAAATGGTGTCTTGGGATGATTATCACTTTCAGATGTTACGATGTGGCAACCTCTGTGAGGGAGGCTAAAAGCAATTCGGGGTGTTACTATTCTAGTGGGTTTGTTGTTCGGAGCTTCACCTAATATCCTAGCTGCTGATAAACAATAGTATAACGTTTTCATGCAATCTTTTTTTTAAGAAGGACGGCACTGCTAGTCAGTTAAACACGTTCGTCGAGTCGAGTCTGCCTTTGATTTCCGGATAATGTGAATTAGAGGTAATACCTCGGTACTTTCCGCGGTCATTACGCGATTATCGATCAAATAAACCGCGCCAGGTGAGGTCGAATTACCGGAAAAGGAGAAGAGATAATTGGAGAGTTTGAGCATTAAGTCGCCTAAGTTCTTTTTTTACAGAAGAACGGTGATCGATAAATATTCTGCAGGTATAGTGTGAAGTTTGTAGGATGATAGGGACTCTGTTTGGCCTATTTTGGCTCACCCATATCCATATTTAACTTAGCAGTTAGTTTTTGTAGCTTGTCCAAGTGATGATCTGGCAACAAATATTCTTTATACTTGATAGGGAAAACCAGATTCTTTCTACTTACTGCAGAACATGGTCTAAGTAATATTATAATGATTGTTTATTAAAACACCACACACACTCACATTCGCTCACAGAAAAAAAAATGTTAGTTTGATTTTTCGACAAAATCCTCTCGACTACTTGAGATCAAAAAGGTTTGTGTCATATGAACACTTTCTTATTGAAAAATGTGGTTTGTTTGAGGCAAGAATATTTCAATGTTGTTGTGAAACAATTTTCTTGGATGAAGCTGATTTCCCAGCACATCTGAACAATGATCCTCTTGATTCAAGAGGAATCACTTTTGATCCATTCTTATTAACCATTGAAGAATTGCAACTCTGCATGCTGATAATTGAAAATGAAAAATACTGTATTTTTTTCACAAACTGGGGCTGCAGTATTGATACAGCAATTAATTATCACTTCAAGCACATTAATAACATGACCTGATGACAACACAAAACAAAGCATTCTCAGCACCCAACAGTGCCATCAGTGATATGACGCCATGTCCAAATATGTTCTAGATTGTTTGCTTCCAGGAAACCTTTTACGTCCATGTTGAGTACTCGAGTTATAAAGAATTCGCGAGCCTGCACTCTGCACTATAGGAACACAAATACCATCGAAGAAAACTTCACATTAACCTGTCACAATGTATCTCTTGATACTCTTAATGGCGGCCAACGACGTTATTGTTGGCGTTGTCTAGCTGGTTCTGCGGACAGTGCGCGGACTGCGCATCTTTGCTTTGAGCGCTAATTCTCAATTATGCTTATTGATCGAGCTGGTCACGTGGTACATGCTTCCGTCATCAAAACACATTTTCATAACAAACGATATTCTTGATCTGAGAGAAATAATCTTGACTGACATTACTCAAAATGTTTTATGAGGTGAAGAGTGCGAATGATTCAGTTCAACCAAATTCATTTCAAGAAAATTCATGATTAGTTAAAAAAAAGTTCTGGTCGATCTGAGATTATTATTCTTATCGGAATATTATACAATTCAAGAATATATATGTATTTGATTTAAGAGTTCCGTGTGTGTGGTGTTTAAGTTCAAAGAAGGATTAATTTTTGTGTGCTTTCTTCAGTGGGTATGAATTAAGCATGGATCAAATATACAACTCAACGTAAGTGATTAAAATTATATCAACTTGTACATTCGATATGCAAATACATTCACTTGCCTCGCATTTGAGTTTCTCACGATGTTTTTTCTGGTTCCTGATTCCCTGATCAATGATATCAAACAATTATGTGCTTGAAACAGGAGATTCGCTGTGCTAAAAGGATCACGTAATTCAAAATGTAAATAAAAACGTAAAGGTTATGCCCAGTATGACACTTCAAGTTCAAAATAGTTCACGGTTATTATGTCTCTAACTTACAGAAGAAGATGCGTAATTGTTTCCAGTGAACAGAAAATATTATAGTTCTAGCCTACTAGACTAGGTTTCCATTTAGATCGACAATGGTTGAACTTGAATATTCTTTGGCAATCTCTGATTTTTAAACGAATTTATAATAAAAAAATATAACACTATGAGTTCCTATGCTTTTCTGGATGACTCCGTACTTTTATGAAATAGTACATAAAATGCACCTTGAAAAATACTGTTGTATATTTTTACGAAAATATCGAATTTATTCGATACCTGTTATGTTTCTTACTTTTCTTTATTAGGATGCTCAAGAAAAATAAAAATACTTAAAAACTGTTTCTTAATTTTAATCCCAATCATGTGTATCATCCATAGACTTATGACCATTCTTGACATTTAAGCTATCTGTCTATAACCTTAACCTATAACCTCTATGGTTATACTGTACTAGACTAGCTACTAGAATGTACTAGATATGTAACATCTCCCTTCTTTACAAAATAATAATAAAATTATATTATATTCAACAAAATGAAAATAAACAAAAAAAATATATATTTTTAATTATTCTCTATACGATACCTCAACGGCTTATTTATAATTCTACCAAATCGAGTTACCACACTACTATTATTACTTTGTGAATTGTAGTCATCCAATACATTTTTGTTCAAAGTTTGTTTACTAGTATGACTAGAAATATTCAAGTCACTATGAGAAGTGTTTTCACTACATTTTGAAATTGCTTTCTCATTAGGGCTGGGTTCAACAGTACTGTAATCGATTTCAGATCGTCTGGGTAGAATAGGATTAGGACAAGTTTTGATAAAAGATGAATTTCGTCTCAAAACTCTACCAAATTCATATTTAACAAGATATGATCTAGGAGTACTAAATTTCCTTATTATCTCCCCTTGTTGCCAACTCCTACATTTCTCCTTTTTGAAAATAACACTCTCACCCTCCTGAAAATCATTTCTGAATTTAGCATTTGCATTGTAATTTTTGATATTCTTTTCTCTATGATTTGCAATATTTTCTAAATCAACTTTGGGTTTTTCTGCTAGTATTTTCGATGACACAGGTAAGGTTGTACGTAATAATCTGTTGTTCAATAACTCTGTTGGAGATAATTTTAAACCAGTCAAAGGGGTTGTCCTATAGTCTAAAAGTGCTAAATAAATATCAGTATCACTCTCAGAGCACTTTTTCAACATGCTTTTACATATTCCAACTGCACGTTCTGCTAGTCCATTAGATTTTGGATACCTTGGACTAGATGTTGTCAATGTGAATTCCCAATTTCTTGAAAATGTTTTGAATTGACTGCTATTGTACTACTTGAAGAGGGCGATACACCACTGGTTAATTTTGGAATTATTTATGATAGACATTTTCCTCTCCTCTATCCCAATTTGAAGTTAGCTGATGAGCATTATACAGTCTGCATTGATATCGAGCACGTCTTGTTTTCCCATGCAGATTCCAGATTATGTTGCTACGCTACTTCGCTCGAATAGTAATAATACGACATAATACGAATATGCAGGGGCTGTATTGGGAAAATACGGAAACAACTGGCAATGGAGTTATCTAGATCCTAGATACAGAGAGTTATCCTGATTGCCTACGCTTTGATATGCGGGCTTAGTGAAACAAGATTTGCAGATGATGTATTTTCGTTTCGTGCCATAGACAAAGATGTTGGGATTGCACAGTACCGTTCATAAAAAACTGAATTAGTATGTTCGGAAGTGACCATTTCAAATGTATAATTTCTTTAGACTTCTCCGTGTCATTTTATCAATATTTTCGTCAATTTCATCCTCTATTGAACTTTTCTCACTTTGAAACCTCCACTAAGTACAAATAATTCCGATTTATTCAGTTACAGTAGCTAAGTATACAGGGTGTCCCTAAAAGGTGCGGAAAAAAAGCTACCACAAGTTCCTGAGGCGTAAATATGACGATCTAACTCAACTTACCTCAGTCCAAAAGTGGATGATTTCAGAGATACAGAGTGTCAAAAGTTCAATTTAATTGTCATTTTTTATAAATATTTTTTTTTATGATTGGTGCATTATCACAATATTCGGCTTGGGGGGGGGGGGTTTGCGGGGTGAGAAATTAGAATTTGATACCATTTTTATTGTAAAATTAAGAGGGACCTTGCACACATTTAAAACGAAATAACTTTTTTGAGCCACCCCATATTTAATTTTTAAATAAAAATTCGGATTGTCCAACGTCTTTTACATAAAAAAGGTATACGTGGTAAAAGTTGATTTGAGCAGCTGTTTTTGAGATATCTGGATTTTAAAAATTGAACACATTTGAAGCGTAGGCGGTAAATTAAAATAACGTCACTTAAAACTGACTTA
Source organism: Chrysomela aeneicollis (assembly GCA_029955515.1). Classification (NCBI taxonomy): domain Eukaryota; kingdom Metazoa; phylum Arthropoda; class Insecta; order Coleoptera; family Chrysomelidae; genus Chrysomela; species Chrysomela aeneicollis. The sequence continues at coordinate 2,334,586 of JARUHQ010000003.1, forward strand.
GGTCAAATCGAATCTAAAAAACAAGTCAAGACAATTGTCAAACAAATAATAAAGTTCTTTTTGTCACCGCCTATGCTTCAAAAATATTTATTTATATTTATAAAAAATGAAAATCAAATTGAACTTTTGACACTCTGTATCTCTGAAATCATCCACTTTTGGACTGAGGTAAGTTGAGTTAGATCGTCATATTTATGCCTCAGGAACTTGCGGTAGCTTTTTTTCCGCACCTTTTAGGGACACCCTGTATATCCTGATTTTGAATATAAAAACGGATTCACTCACTTATGATTTCCATTCTGGCTTCACTTTGAGCTGAAGCAAAAGATGGAGCTTCAGCTGAAACCTCACATCTGAAGAGACCGCTAGTTTTCCAGCTTACTGGATGAAGCACAACCTTTTTGCTGTTTGACCTCGACATCTGAAACACATCAGAAATCACTGAATTGTTCTAATTCAAAAGTTTTCATTCGAGTTTTTTCGATAGGTATATACTCTCTTAAATTCGACATTATAGGCGAAACAAAATAAGCAGTACACCCCCTACCGTTGACGAATATAACTAACGCATGATGGGCCATAGAATCGTTTGTTTACATTTGTTGCCATAAGGTTTCCATATAATTTTCTTTTTGTGAAGTGTTAATTTGTTGGGTGGAATTCAAATAATTCTGGAAAAACTATGAATCATTATTGTTGTTGCTCTTGGGCGAGAAAAAAATCCGAAATAAGTTTTTTCGGCAACCGTCCGGAAAGTACGTACTTTCCAGACGATTTTTTTTTTGAGAAAGTGGCCTTTTTCCGGCCTAGTCCGGGAAGTACGTACTTCCCGGACTAGGCCGGGAAGAATCACATCGTTGTTGTCATTGTAAATATGAAAATCTTGGTAGTATGGTTTTGATCAAGGTGAATAAAGGATGGTGAAACAGCTTCCTATTAACAAGCACTAGAATAAACTGTAGACCTTTGCCTACTTGATTTCATACCGTAGTAATATTTCCAGAAGTTATCAGAGATGGCGACATACCTTGTGTCGGTAAAACAGAAACTGTGCATCTGTCATCTTTTTATCTGTTCTAGATGAAAAATGATTGAGAAGAGTCAAAATATCAATAATTATTCAAGATTTATCGAAAATTTATTTTTTTTATGTCGTTTCAAGTCACGTCTGTCAGATGTGAACCACAGAAATACGTAAGCAACAGAAATCTTCTTCGATAATCGATCTTACCGCCATCTTCATTCAAGTCGTGGAAATATTAGTACCTTCTCAAACGGTCTACAAGTTTTTCGCAGAAACAATTGAAGAGCTGTTTCACCATCCTATATCCACCTTGGTTTTGATAAATGCAGTTGATCATTACCATAGCAGCAAAATAACGACTGACAGCTATCTGACATAAAATTAGCTAACATTCAAAAATTATCAGATGAAAACAATCAATGTGAAACGGAAACTTTACCTTCTTGTTCTGACTTCAACAAAAGGCACTTAAATATACCAAGCATTTCAAACAAATTGAATCCATTCAATATTAACAATTGTTCTAATTTTAATATAAATATTAATATAAATAAGAATTGAAATGTTCGAAATTTTGTTCTAATAAAGAAATGTGTTTCTTTGATTTGTTATTCTACACGGTTGCCGAAAAAATTATTGTGTACGCAACACGCCCGAAAACAGTTTTTTTGGACTCGCAGACTTCCAGGACTCGCTACGCTCGTCCTAGAATTTTGTCCACTCGTCCAAAAAAACAGTATTTTCCGGACTTGTTACGTAAATTTCTATTTCTACCTCCCCAAATACAGGGAAGTCCCGAGTTATATTTGTAACCAAGTTGAAAACAAAAGCGTTGCTGAACAGGAGATATGTGTGGATTAAAACGATGTACCTATTATTTTTTTTCATTGTTAGTAATTGACAAGGTAATTGAGTAGTTTATTGCTGATATCTTTGTGAAGACACTTGAAATTTAGTACATAACAATGTATTTTCTCATTCATTTCATACTTACCAATAAATATTTGTGTGAAATTGTATATTTAAAAATTTCAACATTTTTTAGAAAATGTAATAATATTAGATGTTGGCACACAAACAAGTTTTTGAAGTTTTCTAAATAGGTCAATATAAGATTGTTTCAACTATCCAAGTAGGTGCTCACACAGGACAATGAGTATCATGTTGTTATTTAAATCATTTTGTTTTATTGCTTATATATTTGAAGTAAATCCATAATCAAGATTATTGAAATACTATCTTCAGAAAGATAGTCTTTTCAACTGAAGTCGTACTTTCAATTAATAGGTATATTGTCCAGAAAAACACAACCATATATACACAAAACTGCTTAGTAGAGCACTATAAACTACATAATATAAAACGAAGAAACGAAAAAACTTTATCGCCAAGCAAACAATTTGAAAATATTGAAAGGAAATGATATAATGATATTCTTCCAAAATGTAAACAAACTGGAATGGCCCATAGAGTAGTTCTGATTTTCACCGTTCTGGCGCTACGATCTCAATCAAGGTTCCCTATATCAACCAAACGTTCAAAACATAATTTTTCAGAAACTACTTTCTATCGGTTCAATCGACATCCTACTGGGTGTGATCAAACTCCAGTACCTGATGATAATGGAATATATTTTTCTCGTCCACTATTGATACACCTCACCATCCGGGCACTATAGGAAAAATGATCTTTAAACGTGCACCAATTTCGAAGATAATCGAAAAACAGCGTTCGCAGGAGTATCGAAACGGCGTGTTTTATGTCCTGTGATAAACAAAACTGCCGGCAGTTACCCTAAAGTAATAACGGACATCTCAGCCCGGCACGCCATCTTGCCATAATGCAGCTTGGAAAATGGTCGCCAAGGCTGCTTAACTTATTCGGATCTTATAGTGATGCGAAATGTTCAGCGATATAGAGATTCGGTTGTTGTAGCGGTTTTTTTTTCATTAGGAAATAAGAGTCAGGGTGTATAAGATTACTAACTGAACTATTTTTGCATATATCTGATGATGATGTTGATATTGTTGATCATGTGATACAATTACCTACCTATCTCACTTATTGTTCACCAAAATAAATATGTAATTATTAATATGATAATTATTCACAAAAAACTTATTGGCACTCCTGGACATAGGAGACCAAAAACTAGTCTGTGTTGAGTGTAAAAGATCTTTTTTCTATTTTGGTTGTACAATGAAGTCATTGTAAAAAACGAATGCGTGTCGAAATAGCCGCTATTTCGATACGCATTTTTTATTATTCGGAGATTGGTACAATCGAACTGTCAAAAATGAAAGTCAGAAGAGTTAGGCCCAGTTTACTTCTGAGCGATTTGGATTTGGTGATATTAGCAGTGAAAAACTCAATTTTTTTATTGGTGAATTTCAATTCAGAGTGTAATTTCATTTAAATTGACCAATAAAAACAATAACAACATTGAATTTTTCACCGCTGGTATTGCAATAATCAAAATCGCTCAACTGTAAACTGGGCTTTACGCTTGTGCGTCAGATTTCAATTATTTCAATGTCATCATTGTTACCAATCGAAGATGTTTCTGTTATTTTTCGATATTGAATCCATTTTTTTCTTCAAATCAATTCAAAATAGAAAAAATTGCATATGACACGTTTTATAAGACACGTTGTCGCACTTGTTCACTTGGAGCACTCCTCGCTTCGTTCGTCGTACTCCAAACAACGCGTGCGACAAAATAGCGTCTTATCAAACTTGTATCATAATATACTATTGTGTGTGCTGATACTACATACTTTTTTATTTACATTTTACGATTCCAATCCTGGATCCGATCCAAAAAATTGGGTAAGATTGACGTTAACATGATGACAGAAAAACAACAGTCATTTGTTCTTCACTTTCAAGTGTTGATTATAGATTATTTAATAAAGTTGCACTTTAACATCTGATAGACCTCTCTCTTCTTTCTAGGAATACAAATAAATAATCTCTGTTCAGAAGTATTGGCAACGCTGTACAGTTTCATTGCGATACCTTGGGGACTACTTCTCTTATTTCGAAACTGATATACCATGATATTCTGAATGGAGTCTGTCTAATAGTCATTGAAAAATATCCTGTATAGAAAACCTTTCGACAGATATTTTTCAAAATGATTTAATCTGAATGCTTGGAAAACTCTGTTTTTTTCAGGATATTTGAACTTGTCGTTTATTTTCATACTTATATTCAAGTCCTTAACTTACGAAGATTGCTTTGCAAGTAAGTTGGTGGTTAATAGTAAGTACATTGCTAAGCCTCGACTTAGCAATCTTCACAGTCGTCCAGGAATGTTAGGCTTTTCCTACCAGAAGTAAACATGCTATTTTTCCGAAAAATTTTATTCATAAATGAATGGTACTTTGAAATTCGTAATGAAATTGGTTGCGATTCTATGGAAAAGATTAATGTTGAATTATCAAACTTGACGCATAGGTATACATTTACTTGCTGGTGTTTTCGAAAACAAAACAGTGTAAAATGATAAGTGATGATGAATTTTCCATTTCTGGAAATCCTCCAGAGCTGTTTTGAGGCAGTGAATACTGCTTTAATAAAATTATATTTGCCAAAGAAATCAAGAAAAGAGTACGAATCAATTCCTTATAAACAACGTATTTTATGCAATGAATAGGAAATTTATCAAGAGAAGAGAAATATCAAAACCAAAGACATTTTGTCACGAATAAGAGAAGAACTAGACATAGAAGATATTTTTTCATTCATAGAACAAAAACAATTGGCATGGTGGGGACACATACAGAGAATGCCAAACAATGGACCTGTTGAACAAATTTATGAAGCAAAAACACAAAACAAGAGACCTATACGAAAACCTTGAACGACATTATAGGAAAGATTCTACAAGGAAGAAATAAACAATGTAGCGAAGTAAAGACATAGTGACAAGAGACAGAAAAGAATGGAAGAAGTTGATAAAACAAGGATAGAATGATAACCCGACACCTTGGTATAAAAGAGCTCAATATTATAATTATCAACTTGTTTTCAATCATTTATGTAGAACACTAAGAACTGTTAGGAAATATCGTTTCCTTACAGTAAGGAAATGAATATTCAGTCAGGAAATTTTTTTTCAGGAATATCAAAACTTCCTAGCGATTTGCGAAAAAAAAAAAATACTTTTCAAAGTTACTCACATCGCCTTGTTCTCCTTCTGAAATTTGTAGGAAAATGTTCCTATTGGAAGATTCGAGAGTACTTCATCTTGAATTTCCACGGAAAGTATCGAAATTTTCCCACGGGAACCAATTCCGGCAATCTCGAGAATTGGACCTCAGTAAGGAAATGAATATTCAGTTAGGAAACCTTTTTTCTGGAATATCAAAACTTCCTAGCAATTTGCGAAAAAAAAAATACTTTTCAAAGTTACTCACATCGCCTTGTTCTCCTTCTGAAATTTGTAGGAAAATGTTCCTATTGGAAGATTCGAGAGTACTTCATCTTGAATTTCCACGGAAAGTATCGAAATTTTCCCACGGGAACCAATTCCGGCAATCTCGAGAATTGGACCTCAGTAAGGAAATGAATATTCAGTTAGGAAACCTTTTTTCTGGAATATCAAAACTTCCTAGCAATTTGCGAAAAAAAAAATACTTTTCAAAGTTACTCACATCGCCTTGTTCTCCTTCTGAAATTTGTAGGAAAATGTTCCTATTGGAAGATTCGAGAATACTTCATCTTGAATTTCCACGGAAAGTATCGAAATTTTCCTATGGGAACCAATTCCGGCAAACTCGAGAATTGGAACTCAGTAAGGAAATGAATATTCAGTTAGGAAACCTTTTTTCTGGAATATCAAAACTTCCTAGCAATTTGCGAAAAAAAAAAATACTTTTCAAAGTTACTCACATCGCCTTGTTCTCCTTCTGAAATTTGTAGGAAAATGTTCCTATTGGAAGATTCGAGAATACTTCATCTTGAATTTCCACGGAAAGTATCGAAATTTTCCTATGGGAACCAATTCCGGCAAACTCGAGAATTGGAACTCAGTAAGGAAATGAATATTCAGTTAGGAAACCTTTTTTCTCGAATATCAAAACTTCCTAGCAATTTGCGAAAAAAAAATACTTTTCAAAGTTACTCACATCGCCTTGTTCTCCTTCTGAAATTTGTAGGAAAATGTTCCTATTGGAAGATTCGAGAATACTTCATCTTGAATTTCCACGGAAAGTATCGAAATTTTCCTATGGGAACCAATTCCGGCAAACTCGAGAATTGGAACTCAGTAAGGAAATGAATATTCAGTTAGGAAACCTTTTTTCTGGAATATCAAAACTTCCTAGCAATTTGCGAAAAAAAAAATACTTTTCAAAGTTACTCACATCGCCTTGTTCTCCTTCTGAAATTTGTAGGAAAATGTTCCTATAGGAAGATTCGAGAATACTTCATCTTGAATTTCCACGGAAAGTATCGAAATTTTCCTATGGGAACCAATTCCGGCAAACTCGAGAATTGGAACTCAGTAAGGAAATGAATATTCAGTTAGGAAACCTTTTTTCTGGAATATCAAAACTTCCTAGCAATTTGCGAAAAAAAAAATACTTTTCAAAGTTACTCACATCGCCTTGTTCTCCTTCTGAAATTTGTAGGAAAATGTTCCTATAGGAAGATTCGAGAATACTTCATCTTGAATTTCCACGGAAAGTATCGAAATTTTCCTATGGGAACCAATTCCGGCAAACTCGAGAATTGGAACTCAGTAAGGAAATGAATATTCAGTTAGGAAACCTTTTTTCTGGAATATCAAAACTTCCTAGCAATTTGCGAAAAAAAAAATACTTTTCAAAGTTACTCACATCGCCTTGTTCTCCTTCTGAAATTTGTAGGAAAATGTTCCTATAGGAAGATTCGAGAATACTTCATCTTGAATTTCCACGGAAAGTATCGAAATTTTCCTATGGGAACCAATTCCGGCAAACTCGAGAATTGGAACTCAGTAAGGAAATGAATATTCAGTTAGGAAACCTTTTTTCTGGAATATCAAAACTTCCTAGCAATTTGCGAAAAAAAAAATACTTTTCAAAGTTACTCACATCGCCTTGTTCTCCTTCTGAAATTTGTAGGAAAATGTTCCTATAGGAAGATTCGAGAATACTTCATCTTGAATTTCCACGGAAAGTATCGAAATTTTCCTATGGGAACCAATTCCGGCAAACTCGAGAATTGGAACTCAGTAAGGAAATGAATATTCAGTTAGGAAACCTTTTTTCTGGAATATCAAAACTTCCTAGCAATTTGCGAAAAAAAAAATACTTTTCAAAGTTACTCACATCGCCTTGTTCTCCTTCTGAAATTTGTAGGAAAATGTTCCTATAGGAAGATTCGAGAATACTTCATCTTGAATTTCCACGGAAAGTATCGAAATTTTCCTATGGGAACCAATTCCGGCAAACTCGAAAATTGGAACTCAGTAAGGAAATGAATATTCAGTTAGGAAACCTTTTTTCTGGAATATCAAAACTTCCTAGCAATTTGCGAAAAAAAAAATACTTTTCAAAGTTACTCACATCGCCTTGTTCTCCTTCTGAAATTTGTAGGAAAATGTTCCTATTGGAAGATTCGAGAATACTTCATCTTGAATTTCCACGGAAAGTATCGAAATTTTCCTATGGGAACCAATTCCGGCAATCTCGAGAATTGGACCTCAGTAAGAAAATGAATATTCAGTTAGGAAATCTTTTGTTTGGAATATCAAAACATTGCGAAAAAAATTTTTTTTTCAAATTTACTCACATCGACATGTACCCCTTCGACTTCATACCAGTTGGCTTGCGGTCGAGCCTTCGGCAGGTACCTGTAGAACTCCTCGTGCTCTTTGTACCACTTGACAGCATACAGGGTGAAATTTCCCAGTTCGTAGTCGCACTGCAGGGTCGCAGATTCGCCCGGTTCTCGGTATTGGGGCACGCTCACTTTCACCCATCTCAGGCCGGTACTGGCAGAAAGAGCTGTACGAACAAATTTGAGTGGCTCAACAACGGCACAGAGTAGACAAATCATAAACGGTTCGTTTTGGGTATGGGATATGATCAAGGTGTGGATATATAGATATGGTGGAACGAGTCCCATTAAAAGGCACTAGAAATATTTGTAGACTTTTGCCTACTTGATTTTGTTGAATATCGATCAAAGTTTCAAACCTTAGTAATACTTCCACGACTTCATATGGATGGCGCCACGTCTGCTGATTCCGCATGATGAATATTAATTACCATAATTTCTAAGTCATTTTGATTTTGTGTAATTTGTTCAATCAATATCGTGGAAATATTCTCAAACGGTCTACTCAATAAGGTGGATATAGGATGGTGAAACAGCTCTTCAATTGTTTCTGTGAAAAACTTGTAGACCGTTTGAGAAGATACTAATATTTCCACGACTTGAATGAAGATGGCGGTGAGATCGATTATCGAAGAAGATTTCTGTTGCTCATGTATTTCTGTGGTTCGCATCTGACAGACATGAGTTGAAATGACATCAAAACACAATATTTTCAGTGAATCTGGAATAATTATCGATATTTTGACTCTTCTCAGTCATTTTTCATCTAGAACAGATGAAACTGATAAAAAGATGACAGAAGCACAGTTTCTGTTTTACCGACACAAGGTATGTCGCCATCTCTGTTAATTCAGGAAATATTACTACGGTATGGAATCAAGTAGGCAAAGGTCTACAGTTTATTCTAGTGCTTGTTAATAGGAAGCTGTTTCACCATCCTTTATCCACCTTGGGTGTGATGCATCATTTTGAATCAGAATCGTGGAAGGAATCCAAAAATTCGATGAGATGCAGTTCCGAAGAAATCAGCAGTGTTATAATAACGAAAATGTTTCATGTTAGATTGATTCTATAAATGTCTCTACAAAATTTTATGAATCATATATAGATCGCGTTAACTTATGAAGAGATATCTCTATTACTTCATAAAAAAATAGATAATGACTTTAGGACGAAGGCATATTGAGCTAATGTAAATTTTTTTCTAAAACTCAGTTTTCAAAATTGAAAAAAAATTCAATGAATTGGATTAAGTTGAATGTACTGAACGAAAATTGAGAATTTAAAGAAAAGTTGAATATATTGAAGAATTGAGAATCACGAAAAAAAAATCGATTATAAATGGGAACATTTTGTCCACTTCTTCTTGTATGTTGTATGCAAACCGACTTGTCCTATACATTGTAAAATGTCTGAATGGATCAATAAATTATTGTATTGTATTGAATTGTATTGTATTGAATTGTATTGTATTGTATTGTATTGCATTTCGAAAAGGATCCAATAAATTGGAAAATGTTGAATATATTTTAAAAACATTGAAGATATCGGAAAGGATCCAATAAATTTGAAAAAAGTTGACCATACTGAAGAAAATTTCGATAGAATCCAATAATTCAAAAAAAAGTGGACTATTTTAAATAAAAATTGAAAATATCAAAAAGGAACAAATTAATGAACAATACATTGTAGAAGAATTAAAAATTTCGGAAAGAATCCAAAAAAGTTAAATACACTGAACAAAAATTGAAAAAGTTGAATATATTGAAAAAAAATCGAAATTTTGAAAATAATCCAATGAATTGGAGAAAAGTTTTATGTATCTACTGAAAAAAAAATTAAATTTCGAAAAAAAATCAATAAATTTTGGAAAAATTTGATTTCACTGAAGAACCGTTGAAATTTTTGAGAAAACATTTGCGCAATATTAATCGATTATCTATTGTGGCTCTTGCAAACATTGCTTATCTTCTCGTTTTCGAGATATTCGAAAAAAATCCAATTTCGCAAATTTTTTTATTTATTTTTGAATTATTTTTAGTATCTTCATCTCATTTCTGAAATGACATTTGTGATTTCCTCCAGTAGTAGAGCTGAGAAGCTTTTACAATCTCCATAATACCTAACTATTCAGTGCATTTTCAACTCGGCCACCATGTATATCGAAAAATAGTTGAAATGATATGGAGAATTTTTAAAAAAAATTTTGATTGAATTGTTTCTCAATATATAGTTTATAACTTGAATATATTCGATAAAGTTTACTTATTTATTTTGTTAGGCGCTCTTTAGTCTGTATAGAACTGATAAAAATATCAGCTTCTTCATTTAATTCGAGAGCTGCAGCTAGATAACCTGAAATCTCCTTATTTAGACAGTGTGGAAGTGCACTAAATTCGCGTTAATTACCTACTGAAAAGTTCATCCAGAATCCTTTTAGCTATTCAGAGATACATAACCCATCCAAAGTTCCGACATTTTTTCTTACTGCAACAACCAACCGTCATACATCTAATAATAACTATATAGGTAACATGGATACCAGAGCTGAAGCCGAGAAATAAAACAAATGACAGTCTGCGGGACAAATCGCGAATATGCGCTTGTGCAAGTTTGAATTAAGAATCGACATTCGTTTTCATCATGGAGGAGAGTAGCTTTCTAGTGAGCGACAAACGTATGATAATTATTAAAAATCAATCAAATGTGTCACATAACCTTCAATTAGATGTTTTTATTTCATCATGACCAAGGTGGATATAGGATGGTGAAACAGCTCTTCAATTGTTTCTGCGATAAACTTGTAGACCGTTTGAAAAGTACTAATATTTCCGCGACTTGAATGAAGATGGCGGTGAGATCGATTATCGAAGAAGATTTCTGTTGCTTACGTATTTCTGTGGTTCGCATCTGACAGACATGAGTTGAAATGACATCAAAACACAATATTTTCAGTGAATCTGGAATAATTATCGATATTTTGACTCTTCTCAGTCATTTTTCATCTAGAACAGATGAAACTGATAAAAAGATGACAAATGCAGAGTTTCTGTTTTACCGACACAAGGTATGTCGCCATCTCTGTTAATTCAGGAAATATTACTACGGTATGGAATCAAGTAGGCAAAGGTCTACAGTTTATTCTATAGTGCTTGTTAATAGGAAGCTGTTTCACCATCCTATATCCACCTTGATCATGACATATATTTTTCAAATATTCATTTATCGATGGATTGTTGAACGATTTTAGATAATAGTTGATGATAGATGCAGAAATGGATGTTATCTACAAAGCGATACTTGCGATTTGCATAGAAACCTATGACGATAAAGTCATCGGAACAAGATTCGTAGGCTAATTTTTGATCAATCACTGTTATCACTCACTAATCACTTCTGTAAACAATCAGTAAGTACATTAATAACTATATTAACGCTCTTTTACATAATTTGAGTCAACAAACATACCTAACCTATGAAATTCTGAAAACGTCACTGGATTTAATCTCGTCAAAACCCGCGCATGCGCACAATTCATCATTAGCAAGCCAGACAGTCTTTTGTTTTTCCAAAACTGGCTTCATTTTCGCGTGAAGAAAAGAATAGGTGTTATCCATATAGTTGTTATTATATATATGCCAACCGTTTGCCTTTCATTAACCCCCGTTTATAACCTTACAAATTCTCACCGCTCTTAATGTCAACCATCACAAAATGCTTAATTTCGATGTGGCACCAAGACGAAATATCGCCCGTCGCAAAGGGCAAACGTCTTTTTCTTAATGGAGTTATTAACATTTGACAGGCGATCGGATGGACGCAAAGGGGGTGCCTCAGGGACCGCCTCTGACCCGTCTAATGATTTGTTCTTGTTGTGGGATTCAGCGGAACTGAAACTTTCCTGAAGTGTCTGGATAACGCGGGGGGCAATCTGGACCAACTGGCAATGGCCAGAACCTTGTACAGGGTGGGCCAAATTGGCTTAGATGTTTGGTGAAAACCGATATCCATGATCTTTTCTGAGTTACAGCATGTTTAAAGAAAATGTGCATTTTCTAGAAGTTGCTGTAACTTTTTTCGTGGTTGAAATTTCTTTCCAAAACACTTTTTCACGTAGAATTCAATGGTCCAATCAATTTTTTTTTAGATCATATATCAATAGTTAAATAAAAAAATTACCATTCAAAAATGTAGCACACTTTATGTTTTGCTGGAGTCACCTTTGCATGAAAAGCACAGCTTTTATAGGTTTATTCATACAAGTTGGCATTGGACGAAGCGGCTAATGTTTATTGGTAGCTGTCAAATGTCAAAAAGCAATAAATGAAAATCCATTTTAGTTTTCCGCGTGTATCTTGAAAACAGTAAGTGATATTTCCGATTTCAGAATATCTTTTCATTTGTTTACTAAAATTCACAACTTTTGTCCAATGACTTATTAGTGAGTATTCGAGAAAATATTAATGGAACTTTCGTCAATAATTTTTCAAACAGAATCACACCCCCTCATTTTTTGCGCATACTGTCCGGACACCCTGTACATAGCGGAAGGTTGAATATGGTGGTTGAAGATTTCGCGAGCAAATTTTTATGGCAAATATTCACGTCTTCACAGATTCAAAGATGTTAAATGACAAAATAGACAGCGAGAAGAAAACAACAGCTTTACTGGCTATTACCGCGCTGGAAAATGACTGAATACTGAATGCAAATGTTTCTTTCTGATAGGAACAGCCCAGGAAATAAACTTCATTCCTCTAAGAGATTATCGATTCTGGGGAAATCGTTGTACCTACGAAAACTTTGATCAGGTCTTGCTGAGGTAGTTTTTGGTAGTTTCACAATGGGTTTTATACGGATATTGATAGAATATTATGATACAAGTTTTATAAGACGCTATTTTGTCGCACGCGTTGTTTGGAGTACGACGAACGAAGCGAGGAGTGCTCCAAGTGAACAAGTGCGACAACATGTCTTATAAAACGTGTGTCATATAAAATTTTTTCTATTTTGAATTGATTTGAAGAAAAAAATGGATTCAATATCGATAAATTACAGAAACATCTTCGATTGGTAACAATGATGACATTGAAATAATTAAAATCTGACGCACAAGCGTAAAGCCCAGATTACAGTTGAGCGATTTTGATTATTGCAATACCAGTGGTGAAAAATTCAATGTTGTTATTGTTTTTATTGGTCAATTTAAACCAAATTACACTCTGAATTGAAATTTACCAATTAAAACATTGAGTTTTTCACTGCTATTATCACCTAATCCAAATCGCTCAGAAGTAAACTGGGCCTAACACTTCTGACTTTCATTTGACAGTTCGATTGTACCAATCTCCGAATAATAAAAAATGCGTATCGAAATAAAGGCTATTTCGACACGCATTCGCGTTGCACAATGACTTCATTATACAACCAAAATAGAAAATAGTATATTATGATACAAGTTTTATAAGACGCTATTTTGTCGCACGCGTTGTTTGGAGTACGACGAACGAAGCGAGGAGTGCTCCAAGTGAACAAGTGCGACAACGTGTCTTATAAAACGTGTGGCATATGCATTTTTTCTATTTTGAATTGATTTGAAGAAAAAAATGGATTCAATATCGATAAATAACAGAAACATCTTCGATTGGTAACAATTATGACATTGAAATAATTAAAATCTGACGCACAAGCGTAAAGCCCAGTTTACAGTTGAGCGAGTTTGATTATTGCAATATCAGCGGTGAAAATTTCAATGTTGTTATTGTTTTTATTGGTCAATTTGAATCAAATTACACTCTGAATTGAAATTTACCAATTAAAACATTGAGTTTTTCACTGCTAATATCACCAAATCCAAATCGCTCAGAAGTAAACTGGGCCTAACTCATCTGACTTTCATTTGACAGTTCGTTTGTACCAACCTCCGAATAATAAAAAATGCGTATCGAAATAGAGGCTATTTCGACACGCATTTGCGTTGCATAATGACTTCATTATACATACCCCACACGAGTCCACTGAGCAGCTGGACGCTTATGAGCTGCACAGCCTTTCTCATTGTTCGCATCCAATCCTTCGAATGCGAATCCTATACAGAATCCCATTCACATATTTCTCACACTATTTTCCTGGTCTTCCTGCCGCGGAGTTGATTTCATGGCCATCGTGATGTGAGGAAGATCGTCCAGAGGAAGACCCGTTGTTCTTTTTGATTATAGTTGGGGTCGGCCCACTTTCAGAGAATAAAGAATTATTATTATTACCTCCCTGCCGAGATCAAAGGGGCTTTCAGATGCTGGACGAAATCAATCTTTTGTGATGTTAGGGCGCTGTGGCTATAGCCTATAACAAAACGAAATGAATGTTAGGTGCCTGATGCAGGGTTGTTCATGAAAAAAGGATAATCGTGAAACACAAAATAATATTGGTTGAATAAAATGCAATGTATAATAGTTATTTATGTATCAAGGGCGTAAAATAGACTTTTATGGACCGCAGCGTGTGCTATTAACACGCCTAGGTTTATAAAAGCAAGTTACGCCCGAAATACATACAACATTTTATGCACGACCTCGAAAAAGCATTACATGAGAGTGTTTTTACTTTTTCTCGATCTCTTATAATAAGGGAGTTCTTAAGAGTTTACAATTTACTCATGTTCCAGACTGGTGGGTGAATAAATAGGCTAGTAGCCACATTTGCTGTCAATACAGACAATAGTCATCACTAAATGCATTCCAGTGACGAAGAAAGTGTGAATTGTACTCCACCAGAAATCAGTAAAGCAGCTGAGGATGCGATAACTAATAATTTATTGTCCGGCGGGCCGTAAAATGCCATTTCACGACCAGCGGGCGGTCAAGTTGTCTGAGGGCGATAAAATGCCATTTTACACCCGGTCGTGAATACATAATATTCTGTGTGTCCATAATAAGTACCTATTAATACATATGAGAGATAAAGAAAAAAAAGGAAACCTTTTAATTTCTGATAATTTTTCAGTTTGTTTCGAACATTCTCGTGAATAACAACTTCTTTATGAGAATTACGACTGTTTGATCATATAGTTTGATCTCAACGTTTCAAGCCCCAACTCCTTTTTTCTTCGTGGCCATCATTCAATTCTTCAAAAAAATATTTTTCCTTCAAATATTTTCAAAAGTTAATTGCACTGTATGAAGAGAATCAAATAGAGAAAGAAAGTGTATTTATAAACAATAATATTTTGAGATCAATTTGGCAACATACAAAATCCTTGAATGTTCATATAGTTATGTATAGATTATTACTATGCAATAATTTATTCATGTTTCAGTTATTACTTTTTATTTTAATTTAGTTTTTTCTAGTTTTTCGACAGTTAGAATGTTTCAATGAAACTTTAGAACCCAAAAAAAAACATTGTAGCTCAAGTATTTCCAAAAAAACATTGTTTTTTATTTGAATGAGCACATATGGAGCATAGATAATTGTATAGTTATGTGTATCATACAATTTTTGAATCTCATTTCAGGTTGTATGGTTTCTTCTATACGAGTATACGGATATCGATATGACTCTTTACTTCAGTACTTTCCCAACATCATAGATAAATTTCATAATAGTTATAAACAATCTTATCCCCATGTTGAGTTCTGTTGTGATGAATAAAGACGATTTATTACCATTATTATTATTATAAGAGGGTTATATTATATAGTTCTTTGGTTATACCCTGTATTGAATATAAATGGTGATGTATAGGCAATCGCATACATTTCCATTTTTCAGTAGTAGTTTACATATACCTACCTATAATTTGCAATGAATTATGCATTGTTGTGGCTTATTATTCATAACCATGCTAATTTATTATATGAATTTACTAATTATATCATGTTGCCAATGGGGCATTGTGGAATTAGGGAATATGGATATTGTATTGGCTATTTAAATAATATATCCTATGATTTCCAATGCCTGTCATATGAATCTTGCTTTAGGGCATCAATCAGATCGTCAAAATTATTACATTCTGAGGGTTGATTTACAGTATTTATGTACAGGGTGTAATAACAATGGCGTCTTCGTGATATTGCTCGAAAACGTGTAGCTCACATACTGATGATGATTATTAGTTATCGAATTGTACATTGAATGCAAAGTGCAGTATCTCGGAAACTATTCGTCTAAGAGACTTGCGGTGAAAAATGTTATAACTTACGTTACCAAAAGAAAATCCTGGAAATTATTTTCATGTTTCCAAGATGGCCGCCAGGGGGCGTAACCGCCATTTAAAACTTTTGAAATGAATTTTTGATGAAATACGCCTTGTAAACGTACCAATCAAATATATACCTTTTAAAGTTGAGTTTCATTCGAGTAATTTTTGCTCGACACTTTTTGACGTATCTATTAAAATAAAGTGGTGAGGGGTGGTTCAATGTTTTTTCAAATAAACAGCTGTAACTCCTGAACGACTGAACGGATTTCAACAAACTTGGTATCGTTGGAAAGAACATTCATTGGTCTATCAAATTCATCTCATTTTTAATGTGTCGGATTTTAAGTGATGCCACTAGAGCGCGTTTTTTGACATAATAACAAAAAATTGCAAAATTTTCTGAAAAATCAAATGCAATTATATGACTTTTTTTCCATGAAGATATAGTGGATTGATATACCTTAATAGGCTAAAGAAAACCGTATCTCGATATATACATTTTTCACCGCAAGTCTCTTAGACGAATAGTTTCCGAGATACTGCACTTTGCATTCTTATTTGGCCACCCTGTACATTTCTTGAAGATATAGTAGAAGCTGTTCGGCTTTTCTTTTAAAATATGAGCGATTTGAAGATATACTGGAGGAAATCTTCCTCAAACCAAACTTTGTGATATATCTCAAAGGTCGAAAATCGAAGTTGAATTTGAGACTTTCATTTGTTAATGCCAATTTTTGTTGCTTAAAAAGTTGCAATTGAGAAGTACAGGGTGGCTGATGGAATTCGAGCCTCATCATTGGAATCTCCTAAACCATGAGAGATCCAGGGTCGGTTAAATTATGACAAAGTTGCGTAATTCGATGTCTAACAAAGTGCTGTTCTGAAATTTGCAAAATTCCGAATACTTTCGGAGATATCCGAAAAAAATCGAAATTTACTAAAACCGTTTTTATTCTTTTCTAGCGTTATTTGAAGAAATTAATCGACATAAATGAGACTTTTTCGTGATCACTTTTTCTTCTCTACAAGATAGCGTTTTCAAACTTGAAATTCGACGTTTCGTCTTCTAGAAACCACCATCAACTTATTTTTTTAAATACGGAACTGGATTTTTTATCCCATATTTTGTTACCTTTGGATAGCCCAAAAACTATGTGCTATCACAAATTTTGATTTTCAAATGTTTCGATGACAAAAATTGACAGGTCTTCTATTTTTTTTAAGTATCCAATACGAAACCATTTTTGAAACACTGGCCATATTTCAATGAACCCCTCACCCATCCACTGCCTATTCATTACGAAACTAAACTTCTGGCAAAATAATATCTATAATACTGAAAACTTCAAACTTCAAATAACGCCAGAAAAAAAATAAAAACGGTTTCATGAAATTTCGATTTTTTTCGGATATCTCCGAAAGTATTCGGAGTTTTCCAAGTTTCAGAACGGCATTATGCTAGGCATTAAATTGCGCAACTTTGCCATAATTTAACCGACCCTGTATCTTTTACGGTTTACGAGATCGCAATGATGAGGCTCGAACTTCAGCCGCCCTGTACATATTATTTTTCGAACCACTAAAACACACTAATAAATGAAGCCGAAAAATGCAATTAATTTTTTTTCAATAGTCATATCTCTCAACAAAATCCGCATCTCCCACTGTTAAAAAGATACCATGCTATTCATTATTTTCTTTTCGACCCTGTATGACATTGAAATTCAGCTGATTCGAAAGGAGTGTTCATTGGCCAGAAACGAATCTTGAGATGTATTGCTGGAATTTCTGATAGAGAAACATGTTGGACTGTTTTTAAATTGTTTAATGTTTTGACGCTTCCTGTCTATTCATTTTTGAAATGTGCATTTATGTTTTTAAGAATAAAGAACAATTTAAAAAAAAACTCTGATGTTCATGAACATCAAACAAGGAATATGTACCATTTTCATATAAATCCTTCTAAAAGGAAAATTCAATCCAATACACCTGATCATATGGGACTCAAAATGTTTAACAAACTCCCACTAGAAATTAAAAATATTGGTGAACTGTATTCATTCAAACGTAAATTGGAATATTTTTTATTGGAAAAATGTTTTTATAATGTTAATGATTTTATAGAAACCCAGTCTTCGTGATATATTTTGAATGATGTGATATCTGTGCTTTTAACTTTTGAATGTAGTTTTTACCTATTTTATATTTACATTTCACTCTTCGAGTATAGTTTTTAAGAATAGTTTTTTAAGCGATTTACTTTTCATTTTAATTTTATTTATTGACAATTCCAAAACATGTAAACCATGTCAAGAAACGGAAATAAAGATTGATTGATTGAAACAAGTTGATTTTTCTTCCTAGTCACCAATGAAAATTCCACATTATAACTTGAAAAACTCACCTCAGTACATGATAAATATTCATCAATTAAGTGTAGCCTTTTCGTCCGCGGTCACCGATTTTCAAAATCCCATCAGCTGATTCTCCGACAACTCTCTCGAATCCGGCGCAACTCCGCACGTAACTTTAGAGTTGCGAACCGCAGCAGTTCGTCGAGCAAACTGCGGGAGTTATTGGAAGTTCCATTCGGTGAATCCAAATGCTGTCAGAGAAGTACGAGATTTTCAAAGTGCGCAGGGCCCAATTTGTGGGAAATTACGGGAACATACGGTGCTGAAAAAATTTAATTTTGGTGACTGCATCAACACCACTCGAGTATGCACCAAAGTTGACAGTCATTTATGTGCCAGAAAGGTACTAGAATAGTCGAAAAATAATAGTAGAAAATAACATTCCTGCAATGATACCGCTCAAAAAAAATCATCTATTATACCAATCACCCTGATCGATAGAATTTGCTTTTAGCAAGATGGGGCTAATTCTCTTTTGATGGTTTTTACGATCTTGGTTTTTTTATGGAAGAAATGGAATCTATAATGGAAAAAAATTTGATTTTACGATTTTAGAATTTTTTAGATAACAAAACTGCGTTGTATGGTAAAAATGGAGAAAAAATACTACCCTGCAATGGAAAAAATTGGTCCATTCGTTCCGATGTTATGGCGATTTGAAAGTTTGAACGAAAAAAAAATTGATTTCACGATTTCGGAATTTTCGATGACAAAACTGAAATTATATGGTGAAAAAGAAGAAAAATGAGGATCCGATAGAAAAAGTCGGTCCATTCGTTCGGAAGTTATGGCGATTTGAAAGTTTTGCAAAAAAAAAAAAGTGATTTCGCGATTTTGTAATTTTCGATGAGAAACCTGAATTCCATGATTTTTTTTATGTTCTGGTTCTCACGAAAAGGGATATCCTGTAATGTTCAGATAACATCGTGAGAACCAAGGAGAAAAAAGGTAAGAGTTGGTGTTCTTCTTAAATTTCTGGAGATGGTATGCCTCGGGGAACACCTCCCTACGCAATGACTTCCAAAGTCTCGACGTTCGTTGGATGAACGAGTCTTTGGAAAGGGACGTTCTGCAGGTCTCTAAAGTAACCACGAGGCGGTGTGAAGACTGAACTTGGC
Source organism: Chrysomela aeneicollis (assembly GCA_029955515.1). Taxonomy (NCBI): domain Eukaryota; kingdom Metazoa; phylum Arthropoda; class Insecta; order Coleoptera; family Chrysomelidae; genus Chrysomela; species Chrysomela aeneicollis. The sequence continues at coordinate 2,354,173 of JARUHQ010000003.1, forward strand.
GGGTTAATCTCGCAGAGACTGCTAATGGAGGAACGATTGTTGATATTTCAGAAGAGCATCGCCCATGAAAATATCTATAAAAGAGAGTTAAATCGTCAACTTTTCTACGGTGTTTCAGAGAAGTGAGCGAGTTTGTATAAGCGAGGCATCACCGACGAGACGAATTACCCTTTTTTGGACAGAATCCAATAGTTTCAGGATATGTTTAGGTGCCGCACTCCAAATATGGGAACAGTATTCCAGGACAGGTCGGATCTGTGCCTCACAGATCATAAGCAGCTGACTGGGAGTGAAATAGCTCTTGACTAGAAACAGAAAACCGAATTTTTGGTATTCACTTTTGACAATGGACCTCACGTGATTTTCCCAATAAAGGTTATTGCTGATAGTAGCCCTAAGCATCGAAATGAATGACTTCAATGGTATGGTTACTCCTGACTGAATTATGTTGGGCACAGTGAGATCGGCTTTTCTAGGAAAAAGACATGATGGAAATGACGGAAAAAATCGGTCTATCCATTCGGCAGTGAAGTTCTGGCGATTTGAAAATTGGATTTTATGATGAAAGAGAAGAAATATTAGTACCCGATGGAAAAAATCGGTCCATCCGTTCGAAAGTTATGGCAATTTTAAAATTTTGAAGAAAAAAAACTAAAATCTATGATGAAAGTGAAAGAAAATGAAAACCCGATGGGAAAAATCACTCTCAATCTGTTCGGAAGATATTACGATTTGAAAATTTGGATGATGAAAAAGTTGTAATAATTATTCACAAGACTTCAACGCATCAGATGTACGCCAACTGACGCTGATTTTGTCGATATCGCCGTGGATTCAAAAAAAAAGGAACCGGTAGTTGGGATATGCGTGTCCATCATCGTAAAAAAAATCCGCTATAATGTGGACTTGATGTGGAAGTCGTGCGAGTCGTCGCGTCGGATGTCATCAATATTTTGGGGCAAATTCAACCACATAACGTACTCAGAATAATGAGATTGCGTGCAATAAACGCTAATCAAATCATTCATGTCGTAGCAAATAATTATACTAATTTGAAGTGAACCAGCCGTTGTTCGCTAGAATAAATCTGTTTTGAAGGTTATTTGCCAAGCAGATATTTCATGTTGTATGGGGGAGGGGACGGAACATTAATTAAAAACCAAGAACATTAATTCTTTTTACGGTACTTGTAACGCCATCTATCGAGCAATACGTTAAATACTATAGTGATACCGTGCAGTATCCTGCAATCTGCAATGCTATTGGGGACCAACTTCTCCCGTCTCCAGCAGCATATACACACTACTCACAGCATATTAGAATAAAAACCAAAGAGAAGGGGTGTTTTGTAAAAACCATGGGTGTGATACCTGATAATGAATTATTATTACTACACCGATATTCTATTTCGGTACACACTTGAAAGAGCATTTGTTGAATCTCCATTATTTGAATTTTGTATATTGGTTTTCTTTGTTTTTGCTAAAGCAAAGTTTATCGAAGTAACTTATCTCTGAGCAGGCAAATGCAAGAGATTTGTATCCATCTGTCATAATATTCCTGGTGCTAATCAAAATCAAAACTTCCTTACCTATATATCATAAATATATCGAATACCAAAAATAATTAAACTAATAAATCGAATATTGAACAATTGTTGGTTACTAAGATACGTGTTTGGGACAACGACATCCGCGTCAAAAAATAATCCAATATCTATAATAAATCTTGGCATGCATCTACAAGGAGTTTTTTTTATTACCAAGAACCAAGAACCACTTATGTTTGGATTTATTAATTGGCCCAACTAAAGTTGGGCTCTCAAAAAATTGATTAAGACTCATTTGAATTGTCCCTCTCCACGGAAATCTTTAGTAAAAGGCGAAAGATTTATTCGCACTGAAGAGAGACCAGAGTAAGGATTGTATGTTATACCGCAGTATTTATTGCCTTTGAACAGTCGTCTATAGAGAACTTGCTAGTAACGCCACCTATCCAGATATATTCCAACTCCTATCGACTACATGAAAATTCAATATTGATGACTCATTGAGAATAGTAAACTTGGAATAAAAACATGCTGAGTTTGTAGACCCCATGCATAGACTCGAATTTGAATAGCCCTGTATAAAAAAAACTTGTGTAAATAGGTATAAATAAAGGAACTGTACCCTCCACACTTCATCATCAGTCATTATATCATAAAAAAAAAATTAATAAAAAAATTCGCATGCATAGTCATACATGTTTTCCACCACGTAAAAACAACACCTGATGCTTCTGTGGGTCTCTCAATGTTTGCCGAATGTAATATAATAAGATAAGTCTTGTAATACGTACTATTTTGTGTGAATAAACGATGATGATGATGATGATATATCTCAGAAGTTATTTCTATTAACTTATTACCAACAAACAATATAATCGGATTTCGATAATGGTAAGAGATAGAGGGTTGGTTAAATGGGGGCAAAGTAGCGTATTTCAGAGGTCAATTATATATGGTTAAAAAAAATCCGATCTAGCTTCTTCAGTTCTGGAGTTATACTGGGAAAATCGAAAATTTCGAAATTCTTCTTTTGCCTATATCTTTTTATTTTACGAAGACGTTTTTAAAATTTTGCCACTTTGCCTCAATAAAACTTTTTGTAGCCTTTCCAAATATCTGAATAAAAATCATATATAATCATATATAATCATATCATATCGTATAAATTGGGCCACCCTCAACTTTTAATCTTCAAACACGGACCTGTATTATTCATTGCATTTTTCGAATGCCAAGAGTAATATTTCATATTGACGTAGTATTTTCATCTGAATTACAGAGTGTTTTGGAAATATTGAACTATTACCAGTAAGATTTCAACATTTTTTTATAATTCTTGCTGTATAACGCCAGAAATGAAGAAGCTAGGTCAGATTTTTTCCATGCAAATATTTGAATAAAAGTTATATACTGGGTATCGTATAAATTGGGCCACTCTCAACTTTTAATTTTCAAACACGGACCTGTATTTTTTATTGCATTTTTCAAATGCCAAGAGTCATGTTTCGTATTAAAGTAGTATTTTCATTTGAATCACAGTGTTTAGGAAATAATGAACTATTACCAGTAAAATTTCAACATTTTTTCCTGTATAACTTCAGAACTGAGAAGGCTAGGTCAGATTTTTTTCATCCATATAATTAACCTCTGAAATACGCTACTTTGCCCCCATTTAATCAACCCTCTATCTCTTACCGTTATCGAAATCCCCATGCATAGACTCGAATTTGAATAGCCCTGTATATAGTATCGATAGTTTTGCATTATCAAAACAATCGATGAAGTCGAAGAGTGGGTAAACGATTTCTTTAAAATGTTGAGTGTCGAGAAACGTTGAAATTATGAACCGCGCATGCTCACTGTCTGCGTCCTATTCCGGTTCAGAAAAGAAAATGTCAAATGGGAGAGATGTACACGAGGTCGACTTGATTGGTTGATCCTAGATTATTACTTACATTCTTGCATGGATATATGGTATGATTACTTGATATATTCGCACATGTGAATAACGAATATTTTTGTTTCAGAGAATCATGTTATGGAAAGTTCAGAATATCAATGCAACAGAATACAGATGAATATTTGCCACAGTCACTGAAAAAAACTCAATATGTTTCATGCCATCAAATGTGTTGGCTAGAAAAGGATATTTTTCAAAGAATAAGTTAAAGACATGTTTCAGTTGGCCTCAACAGCACTCCCAAATTCTGATAACATGATTCATAATGTTTTGTGGTTAGTTGTTTTGCAAAAACTACACAATCTTTCATGAATAAAATGTTTGATATCTTTGAATTGATTTATTTATAACTCTGAAATATTTAATGATATAGGGTATCAACTATTGGTGGCAACAAGAATTTTTAAAAAGCATTTACTTCAAGATCCATCAAGTCAGGAAAATTTTCTTCTGAGGGGTTTTTCACACTTGTATAAGAAAACAATATTTGAAAAAAATAATATGACATTTCCTGTACACAATAAAAGCATAGAATTTCTGTGTATTATTTAATTTATAAATATTTGTTACAACTTTTCTTCATAGCATGATGATGGAATTCTCAGTTGGGCTAAAATCAGAAAATGAAGGTCAGTTTGTGTTCACTTGAATCTCCTTAGCACATGAAGTCCTTGTGATCATTGAAATCTTCTTTTTGAGTGGCAACATCAATAAATATCTTCATGGAATTTGAAGTTTCTTTGGAAGTGTCTTCAACGAATGGTGTTGAAGCTCGAGTAGTAGTTCCATCAAATTCAGTAAATGAGTTTGATATCATGTCATCATTGGAGGTGGAAGGAAGTTAATTAACCTCAAATTTGAAATTACTTCAATGATAATCATAAGTAGTACTTATTTTTGCTTTCAATAAAAATAACCGAAAAGAGAACTTGCCTGTCTTCTTTCAATAAGTTTATTATATCTTCTCTTTTTCTCTTCTATCTCTAGACTTTTTGATTTTGTTATAACACTGGATACAGGTAAGTTTTTATTTGGTACAGCTGTCTTTTTCAGGTACCGTTTCTGATAGCCCCCTGAAAGATTGATAGATGATTGTTTTAACCACATATGATAGAAATAGAAAACAAAATACTTACAATCACTAGGAGTTCGTCCTCAACAACAAGTTTAGAACAAACTCATGTTTTTGGTAACTCTCATTCCTATTTTCAATTTGATCTTCCCTCGGATCTCCCACTGTTTCTTTCCATCAACGACAGTCATCATTCCAGATTCTCCAATTTTCTCAACTCTCTGACCCTCATTTGGAAAATGATGACAGGTCAATTCGTTTTTTTTTTATTCAAAGAGTATCCAGGTACACAACAAATTGCTCTGCTGGTCATTTTCACTTTTAACAAATTATTTATCACTTTAAACAACTATAATCCCCACACAAATGCATGCTTGGAGGTAAATAATCACAAAATAATCACACTTGCTAGTCACGTGATATTGATGCGAGATTCTGCCAGATAACGTATTGTTCAGCATTAAAAGTGAAGTTGTTAAGAAATATGTTTGAATTTGTCAACACCGGGACAGCGCGTACGCAGTCCCGACTACCAAAAATTACACGCCCGAGTTATCCGCATTAGGGATAATCGCAGAGGTCAGCCCAGCCGTAGTGCAATGGTAGGGCCTCACCCTGGGGGAACCGCCTTATTGATCACGGTTAACCCCTACGCCAGGTAAGTATGAGTTCTGACGGTTCTCAATTGATATTTCTAAGCTTTCATCGAACGACTGTGGGGAGGATGTAACAAAGCGCTCTCAGTGCCATCTGTCGCTTTTTATTTCCTCTGACCGATCACTAAGCCGATGAGTGGAATATTGAATTTTCAGGACATCAAAGCGTTTTGGACCAAATTGGGTACGGTAACTTTTGGCAAATTCTTCAAATTCATTCATTTAGTGATTTTGTAATAGAACAGGATATCTCAGTCTGGATTATTTAATAAAAAAATATAACTCCTTCCAACGAATAAAATGCCATACTGCGCTATATAGTGGATAATTTCGATATCCGCTATTCCGCCAACTGTTTTTCACGGCCTACTGCATTTATTCTATCCATATATAGGAAACAATGGAACAAAGACGACGTGGCAAACTGGCAAATAAGTTTCCTCGAATAAAGTGCCAGTTTCCGTTTCACGCTTACCTAGCTATAACGCGAGAAGAAGAACAGAATAACTACGATTGTGTACCCCAGTCGTTCATAAATCTGGAAATATTTTATTTATTTGGAAAGTTTGGTAGTCGGGATGGCGGAAGTAATAGGATTCGACGCTGCTCAGAAGCTGGAAACAAAAGTTTCATGAGAGTTGTCAGTGATTTGTTGTGTTTCTGTCTTGGATTGCATCAATCTCTATATCTAGGTGCTGAACGTTTCGAAAACCACTCGATACTTGATAAAATATGATCGACAGAAAGTCGTTTCTGTAATCTTCTTTTTCAGCAGATTTAGATATGAAATATCAATAATAACAGTTTTATTCAAATCCTGGGGGAAACATTTTTATAATTTTTTTTTGACATTGACTCTGTTTTTTTGTAACCCAAATTTTTGTGGAATTTCTTTTAATTGAGAACGTGCTTTGCTCTGATGATTTTCCACCAAATTTACAGGTTACTGCTGATATAAATCCGATTGACTGTTTATGTTAAAAATAATACCAATCATTTGACTGTTTCTGCCCGTTAAAAATAATCCCGAATCTGGAAAAAGTACCCTACTACAATTGAGAATTTAGTAGTTGATTTCAAATGCTACACATGATTTCAAATGCTACACAGGGCGCCAATATGTCGATTCAAATTTTGAAATGAGCATCCTTTTTATATCCATCCTTAAAATATCAGATTTTGTTCATCTGTTATTTCAGTTGAAAAATATAATTTCAATGAAGCAAGCACATAAAGCTAGTCAATATTTGTCTATATTTTTTGTCTAGTACTAATTAGTAATAACAGACTGAAAAAAGCATGATTATCCGTTCATGATTGACGTAATGAAACAATATTTCGGTTGTCAACAATCATAGGGCCAATCTATGCATCATTGTCTTTATCCCAATCTTGTGTGTCATAGTTTTAACTCAGTCCCAATCATAGTCTCAATCATTTTGGACGTTTATGCATCACAGTCTTGAGACTTAAGAATTATGATATGACAATTAACAATCCATCGATAGCGATTGATATTTGTTATCAATTATTATATTCGAGATTATATCTATATCTGAATATTATATTTGTTATCAATTAGCCAGTTGGTGACAAAAACCAAATTTAATGTCATTTGTATTGACAGGTCGTGGTTGACGCATGCGTATTTCATATGTGGTCTTAATCATAAGCATAAAAGTTGAAAATTTGTAACTTTCAAGGTCGTGCTTCAATGATTATGATTAAGACTAAAAATGTTGCATAAATGCACCCATTGAAATGTATGCTTTTAACTTGATTATATGATTAAGACTGACTAAGACTAGGATAAAGACAATGATGCATAAATTGGCACTTAAAATTTGGCTGAAGAAAAATCAGTTGTTAATCAGGGAACTGTTATTTTGTTTGCGTTGAATAAATACTACTTCCGTTCCAAGTTCCAAAACCGTCCCACTTTCCAGTTCCTGTAACAGAGGTCGCGGAACGGAAGTAATATAAGTGAATACAAACCGTTTCAGTAACTTCGCGATTCCGGGAAGGAGGATTGGATCCCTAAAGGCTAGTTCATGCTCATACGAATTTGAACTTTTTTACGGATTTTTTCCTTTTACTTATATTATGATGCCACAAAATGCATAAACCAATAGTGTTGTTTAGTTTACTAACCTATAGAGAGGGCCGTGCCCTATGGTGTTGAAGAGTAGGAATATCACGGTAATATTTATAATTTCCCGATTCGCATCAACTTTGCGAGTTTTGTATAAGTATGATCCTTCTTTTTTTAATGAAACAGATGGAAACGTTTCTATGTGATTATTTTGTTTAGATTATTAAAAATGGGCCGATCCCGGCGGTACTGCAATACCGGGCCAACCCGCGACGGAGGTGGAGCAAGCCCCTAACCCTCCATCATTTTCCAAAAATCAGTTTAATATACTGGCCCCGCATGCGGGGCGTATCAGATATTAAGCTGATAAGAACAGATACTACACTTTGATCTTAGCCAGAGGCCGAGAAGCGATAACATTTCATGGTTTTAATACTCTATTTGAAATTGCACTTTGGTATGCCGTCGGTGGTGCGAAACGAAAATGGTAGCGCATCATCTAGCGGATATCCTGAGTACTGCAAAGCGCGTTATAGTCGTGTATACAGTCATGACAGTAAATGTTTCTACAATATCCATTAGATATCCGTTTCAAGTCCATTTCAGGTCATGCATGTAATAGATATCCATAAGATATCCGTTAGCAGGCAGTGAATGGATATTCTGACAAATCTATGGACGTCCATAGTTGATCTGAATATGGGTGATAAAAAATTTCCTTAATATGCATCCTGAACGAAAATTCAGAAATCACATATGTTCTATGAACATAAGATCAAATATATTTTAGAATATTCGTATAGCTTGAGAGATAAAGGTAATGCAACGTCAACGTTAAGGGAGGTTGAAAAATCAAAGTTTTTTAATTATTTACTCGTTCATGTGGCATGAATTGAATATCATACCTTTTGAATTCGAATATCCAATATAAAATAATTCCTCAAATAAATTTCCTCTTACGAATGGACAATTCGTGGAACTGTTCGTGTTATTGAAAATAACATATCCTATAATTGGTAATAATTGAAATGGGAAATGATGTACCCTGCTCATATAGTGCCGGTATTTTAATACAATGCCTCTAGTCACTGTAACCGCTAGGTAACCGCTAGATGCGCATACCGCCACCTAGTGATGAAATTAGTTAACAGAAAACACTCTTATAGTAGTGTAAGCAGAGCGCTCTTGTGTAGATCATTATTCGTAATGACTGTAGATATAGTTCTCGAAATCTCAAATAGATGGCAGATTCGTGTGTTTTTACAAATGTATAGTGTGGAGTAATGATTATAGATCTCATCACTCCAGTGCAAATCTACAGTAAAACGCTAATAGAAACATATCACATTTTATTATTTCTCTTTCTTTTCCACTCGCCATCACCATGACATTTTATGGATATGGAATAAAAGACGAAATCTGATAGAAGATTCAATCGAATATGTTATCGGATTCCTCTATGAGAACTCGTCCTTTTCACACTGTTTTTGTACTTTCTGCTTTGATTGGTATTTCAGATCTACGAAATCGATCACACAATTATATATTCTAGTCGCACTATTTACACCGAAATTTGGGAAGGATTCCACACTCACAGGATGCTATTTCTTGTTTTTTTTTTCGTGTAGTGTTCGCTATAAGTCAGAGTTTTCTAAGTTTTCGCGTACGACCTCTGAAAGATGAAAAATCAAAGAATCTCATGAAATTTGCTCAAAGGAACGTGAAAATTATCATTAGTGTGTCTATAGAAAACCAGATCAGACTCCAGGATTGTCAATAATTGTCACCTGTCAGTGGGGAGCCTCCCAAGAAAATATCAATATACAAACATCAGACAGTACTTTTTGATATGAACAGTTGTCATTGAAATGTACATTCAAGAGTATTGACATTGTTTATAATAATAGTTTCATAGTGTTGATTTTTGTCAGTTTGTGCAAAATTTCTAGAAAGATTGTCGTACAAGTTATAACACGGACACGATGAGTTTGAAAAGTTGAAATTGTTTTTTTTTCATATTTTGTGTATGAAATATACATTGAAAAGTTGCCGTAAGATCCAATCGATTATTTTATGTCTGTTGAGAACACGTATCAGAATATTTTCGAAAATAATTACCGTCTGATCCAACTACAGAGAAAAATTGCGAAATTAGGAATTCCAATGTTTTTATATTCAATTGATTTGGAGATTTAGAGGCTATACACAGGGTCATTATTATTTTTTGTTGCGTGATGTTTCAAATCAAATCTAATTTGTCAAATTTTCTCTATAATCGTTCCTCAGGTCTCCATTTATAACATTGAGCAAAATACACAACCATCGGATACGCATCATGGTGATTCGTGCTGAATTGAAAAATAATTGGAATCAAGCGAGAATCACCCTGTATTTTGTAAGTCGATCCGATAGAAATCACATGAGTATATACAAAGGATAATATGGAAATCATGTACCGAAGATTGATGAGTTCGGAATTTCAAAAAATCTGCGCAGACTTCAGTCAAGAACTTATATAAAAACATAATGAACTAATAATATAGAAACACATTTGATGAAAGTACCTGAAAATATCTTAGTAAATTGAATAGGTCAATATAAATGGTGTCCGCTGGTTTTTTCTTTCTTTCGGACAACAATGAATATATAGAAATGTATATTTTTATTCGAGACATATTCGTTAGGTAACATTTTTTTTAGTCACACATACAATACATACACACGCCAAACATTTCCAACGTCATTTTTTTATTCATAGAATAACACTTCTCAATGAAAAAACAAGATCATAGGCATATGATTATTCATGATATTTTGAAATCGTCTCATCTCATTGGTGAGCCAATGTATTATAGCTTTTCAAGAATAGTTTCTGACACAATTGATATAATGCTAAATGTATACATTGTTTCAAAATAGAATAAAGGGTACCTACTTATGTTAATTATTGTGCAGCATTAACATTAACAACCATTGTATAATGATGCATGTTAATGAGACATATAATTACGAAAATAATCATATTTTTTAGACATAACATGTAGTATGTTGAGTAATGGACAATTATGGAAGCCGTCACAAAACACTTCACATTTATTATTATTATGAAAAATAATTTCGGGAGGGCGGTACAAAGGCGTTAATAGGAAAAGTTCGGGACTAATCATTTTTGTTTACTAAGGAATATTTTGATTTTTTTTCATGAGCTGTCGCTCGAAGGCAATTGACAATAAGTTCAAACGGTTCAGCCAGCGTTGAGAGAGTAGAAATATGTCTGATGCCCTAGTGTTGTCTTTGTCATCAAGATTGCAACTTGAGATGATTAAAATGTTATCGTTGATTGATGTATACATCAATGTTATGATTGGGACGTAAAAAAGAGAAGAAGACTAATATCATAATTATAATGTGTTTGGAATTAATCAACAATTATTGTAAGCTTACTATGCTCACAAAATATTCGAAATAATCGAAATAACGAAAATACTACGAAAAAAACAAACCAATCATATCTACAGGTTATAATAAAGTCTTCTTCTTTTTGAGTCCCAATCATAGCATTTTCATTATTTCAAGTTGCAATCTTGATGACGAAGACAACAATAGGACAGACGACTGTAGGGCAGACATATTTTTTCTCTTTCAACGCTGGCTGAACTTGTCAATCAATTTCAATGAAAATTTCCCTTTCACAATAGTTTGAGTCTACAGTGAAAAATTAAAAAACGAGCTGAAAACTATCCCAAAATGCGACGAAAAACTTGTTGTTTGTTTTTTTTTGGTTCAATAACACTATATAGCAACCTTATACAGTGTCACACATAAAGTTCGCGACATATGGAAGGTTTTTTATTAATAGATATAATGTGCTACTCTGAACCTGTCAAATTTTACATTTTTTTCGAAAATCCTCAAAAAATCATTTTTTTCTGGAAATTTCGAAAAATGACAGAGAAAAAAGTTGCTTTTTCCAATTTCTTGAAAAATGAGTGAAATACAGCATCTTTCCTTTTCTCATGTGCTACTCTAAACCTGTCAAATTTGAAATTTTTTTCGAAAATCCTCAAAAAATCAGTTTTTTTCTGGAAATTTCGAAAAATGTCAGAGAAAAAAGTTGCTCAGTTTCAAATCAACAACATTTGTTTCAAATTTGGACTCTCTACTGTCACTTCGACTACTACTAAGTGAAAATTTTATTTCGATTTGATCATCAGTACCTACTATTATCGTCCATACATTAAAAATCCACAAAACAAATCCAAAAGTATAACAATGAAATGAGAAAACTAGATGAACTTTGCAACAACAAAGACGAATTTCTGGAACAGGAATTTCTGAACAGGCCAATGTGGGTATTTCCTGGGCAAGATATGATTGAAGTCTCATATTCATCAAAATTATGAAATTTGAATCATGTTTCGTTCGAATCGATAGAGAGATAAATATACAAATGTATAAAATTGTTTTTCCTCTGGCATTTTTCAAAATGTAAAAAAAAAACTGATTTTTGAGGATTCTCGATGAACATGTCAAATTTGACAGGTTTAGAGTAGCACATGAAGGAAGGAAAGATGCTGTATTTTACTCATTTTTCAAGCACAAAGTATAACTGCGAAGTAAAATTTTCTTTATATCTATTAATTAAAAAAACTTCCATATGTCGCGAACTTTATGTGTGACACTGTATATAGAAATTCTGGTGTTTTAAAGCCCATCGACTTACTTTATAATATCACGTACAGATTTTCAAGTAACGAACTCGGACCGTACTGTGAGGAAATACCGAGTGAAATCAGTGTTGCCACGAACTATTTATAACATTATACACCGCGCATACTCAAATTATACACCATTATACACAACATATTCTGAATTATACACCAACGATTTCCAGAAATATTTGTTAAAAAATAGTGATTGGATCATGCATTTATTTCTGCAAACGAGATTGTTTTTTTAATTTTAGTTTTATTTCAACACTCAAGATTCTCTGTGTCAGTGCCTACTAACCTTGGCCTCCTGCCTAACCCCAGAACTTTACAGAACATTTTGGCGGGAATGGCACATTTATGAAAACAAAGTCAGCTAACTGAAAAAAATCTAGTCTTTCGTGCAGTGAAACCTTTTGTCTCTTTTTCTTTTGAATTTCTAAATGTTTTGGCTACATGGCAAAATTCTCGATTCATTTATCTTTATCTACTTCCTTATAATTTTCATCCTATATAGTTTTTTATAAATGCATCAAAGGTTCAACTACTTATGAAACTCACTGATATGATATTGGTATTAGTACTTGTACTAGTACTACCAGTACCAGCACAACTATTCGTTTTCAACCATGCTTTCATATTTTTATTTGCCCTGAAAATTGAAATCTTTATTTTTTCAAGCCCAAGGATATTTTAATTTATTGGCAGTAATGAGAAACCTTGAATGAGTGACTGTTGTTGCCATTGCCACATGTCATTACTACGACTTCTGTGACAGCAGTCGAAAAACTCGAACACAGAACTCAAGAGACAAGAACAAACCCTATACAATGTTGCCTGTTGCCTTGTTGCCTCGTCTTAGACGTTGCTAACCAACCTAGCCATTTTTGTCGCGAAAATTTGACCAGATTGATCATTATACACCATTATACGCAAAAATGAAAGATACACACTATTATACACGGGCCATCGAATTATACACAATGTGTATAATTATACACCAAACGGCAACGCTGAGTGAAATACCCTGTATAGAGCGTAGTAAAATCGCATTCGAGATGGGTGATGATATCTAGAGCAGAAAATAAAAGTACCGGATGTTCTGATGCAAATAGAATCATGTGAAAAAGCAGTAGATAAAAAATAAAATCGACCTGGTTGGGAAATTTTCAATGAAAAATGCGATTTCTAACTGGGCACGGGTAACATAAATTGGATGACAATGTCATTCATCGAGGGACCAGACTCACCTAATGACTACCTCTCTTCATATCGTAGAATCTCGTACCAATAGCACTCCCGTACCTCACTTGTTGGTTCCTGAGATACTCGAGGTGGAGCATTTTCATATTGATACCCTGTATAACATTGCAATCATGTAGCTTTTTAGGCCATCAGCCATCTCTGGTAATTCCTTTCATCTACCATGTTCAGATGGCACAAAATATCTGGTAAACTGTCCAATTAATCAACTAAAACGAAGTTGAAAAAAAAAGGGTTGTCGAAACAACATTATTGATGTTTAACATGAATCGAAAATTCAATCCATAATATGCATTCGACGAAATGATATTTATTCACAGAATAAATATCCAGATACATTTTATTCATTAAATATTCATTTTATTATAAATGTTTAAGTTGATTACATGAATGCTATTTAGTCTTCACATTCAGGAACAAGACATTATTTCAATGCTTCGAATATAGTCGAAAGTGACAAATCAGATGTATAAGTTGCAGGATTTCATTTAATAAATGTGCGCAGTTTATTTTAGGATAACATATGAGATTTGATTATAAGAGGGAAAAAATAATAATCAATAAATTAATATCGTATCCTGATCATACGATGAGGTAGAAGTTGTAAATCTAGGTGAATTTTCATCAGCATTTGTGAAAAAAGATTGGAATCAATGTGAATATGAGTAAATATCTTGAATATATTTTAATAATTTTTGTGACTTTTTCTGTATCTACCGGGTGTTTCACAGTGGAAGAAACATTAAAAATATCTGGAGAACAAAAAGACAGATCATTTCGAAAATTTGTGGACATGGATAATCAAACTTGGTCTATCCGTCTAAAATATTTTCATCAATACAGTGTTGCCGCTTGTATCAGAAAGTAGTAGCTACTTTGTTATTTCAAATGGAACACCCTGTATTTTATTTCATTTTCAGATTCTCCCTGAAGAGCTGATTTCGTCAATGCCTCATACTTGTGGTCTAAGGTGAATGATAACAGAGATATAGGATGTGAAAAATCGAGATTTTTTAACTATAGGAATTTTTTGTGTCGGAACTATTCATTTCAGCTCAAAACGGCTTTCATGTCCCTATCTTAACTTTTCATTTACTATCTACTGACATTTAAAAGAAACAAATAGAGGGTGATGCAAAACTCAAAATTCTGAACCATCCTGTATTCGTTCCAATTAAATATCAATCGATAGTAAATAGAGAGTAAAGATAGGGACATGCAAGCCGTTTTGAGCAGAAATGAATAATTTCGACACAAAAAATTCCTGAAGTTGAAAAATCTCGATTTTTCACACCCTATATCTCTGTAATCTTACTCGCTATCCCAAAGTATGATATATCAACTAAATCAGCTCTTCAGGGAAAATTAAAAAATCTAACAAAATATAGGGTGTTCCGTTTGAAATAACAAAGTAGCTACTACTTTCTGATACAAGCGGCAATACTGTATTGATGAAAATATTTTAGACGGATATAGCAAGTTTTATTATCCACGCCCACAAATTTTCGGAATGATCTGTCTTCTTGTTCTCCAGATACTTCTAATGTTCCATCCACTATGAGACACCCTGTATATACCCGTTGCTATTTTATATTTCCGGTGTTTGCCCATCTTTGGTTCTTGACGCCTCATGTTTTAATTGAATTATAATAATTATCTTATCACATCTAAATATGTCTCGAATCTGACTATTTAAACAATAATCCGCCAGCGGATCTATATAGAAATTTGAAAAGACACAAATGTCAAAAACGTTCACGTGCACACATATACAGAAGATATCTATCAAATATGCATATGAAAAATATGGAATTGTATATTTTATGTACGATTGTCGAAAGGGGTATTTTATAAATATAACAAGGCTAGAAAGGACATCGAAGTTGCAGTCATGCTGTTTTATCTTCTAATCACCACGAGCCACCATCCGATTCGATTATCAGGGACATTCCGTATATATGTATAGGGTTGTTAAAAAAATGCTCAATCATCACTCTTTTGTTCATGCGCAGATTCAATTTATTTTTGTCTTGTTCGATAAATAATTGATCAAAAATAAAAATGGCAGACTTGAAAATGTATCTGACATAATAGGAATACGTTATTTTCCAGATCCACGCCGTTTATGCTTTTTAAAAAGATAAAAATCATCATATGTAGATCTTTCATGCTTACGCTAGATCCGGTATCCAGGTTATTTGTTTTGTAGGTCCGGGGGGGTTGAAAGTAACTAGTCGTTTTTATTTTTATCCATACATATGTGCATAGATCTTATTGCTAACGCTAGATCCGGCTTCCTGTAGTATTTTTTTGGTATAGAGGGGTCTGCAAGAAAGTATATAGGTAGTATGATCACGTGGTGCAACACATATGTATGGACACAAATAAAAACGACCAATTAATGGCTAAGTACTTTCAACCCCCCCGGACCTACAAAACAAATAACCTGGATACCGGATCTAACGTAAGCAATATAAGATCTATGCATATGTGTTGTATCACGTGATCATAGTACCTACTTTCTTGCAGACCCCTCTATACCAAACAAATAATAGATAATGCCGGATCTAGTGTTATAAGATCTATGAAAATCATGCTGCCAATGGAGATGAAATATCTTTCAAAACTTTAATGGACCGAAAAAGTGTGACGTCAAAGCTATGTTGGTACTACTGATTTGCTTCCAAACAAATTATTTTCCCATGTAAATCTCCATAAGAGATTTATAGTGAAAAAGTTACATATTTCGATACCATTTATGGAAAATAGGGCATACTAGTTCGTATTAGAAAAATAGAAACATGTGAGAAACGCTAACAAATTTGAATGAGATTATATTGAAATCTATTGAGGTTATATTTTTTCAGTGTTTACTTTTGAGGCCCTGATATTTCGACTGTATTTTCGATTAATATTATATAATATATCAGTGTAGTGAATGAAAAATATGTCTTGAAGCCAGTTGAAGCTATCAAAAATGGTACATTTCTCTAAAAATGAGGAAAAACTGATATCTAGGGGCTAAAAGGCCATGTTGAGAACATGGTATTTGATGCTGATCTCAAGACCTTAATGTGGTTGATTCAAGCGAATATTCATGATAAAACATATAAAGTACAGGTGAGCTATAATATTAAAGGGTATATTGGATAAATTGAATGATTTGAAATGTTAGAGTTGTAGATAAACTCTACCAGTGTATGTGAGTCCCTGTTCAAGAGGATAGTTTCTTGGCCATCACATTGGCAGCTTTAGCAATGTTTGCACACTATAATGTACGAGTACCTTCAAAGCTTGAACTAGCAGTAATAAAGAAAATGCACCATCAACATTTGAAGAGAAATCAGTAACACAAATGTAGAATTATATACATTATATTATACAATATTAATTATAAAATAAAGTGAATATCGATCGACATCATACTCTCGAAGTGTTATAATGAAAAACTGACATTCAAGAGTCATTTTTATTTCTTGAGCACTATCAATGTAGTATAGTGCCTAGGGACAGTTCTCAAGGCTGTTTATGAACTTATATCTCCTGGGAGAACTTATAATTATTTCATGATGCTGCTAATATAAACTCCCAGGTAAGCTTTCAGATTCTTTTACATATTCCAAAGAAGACAACATTATCATGAAAAGAAAAATCTCTGCTGACAGCATCAACCTTAGTAGGTATATCTTTCCTCAATCTACAACAAATAATGATATAAAAATACCTTTGTTATGTCTAGTAACCAACTAGTAACCATATCTTGATTTACACACTTTTTATTCTTATTTCATATCACGATTGTGATAGAAAATAAAATAATATTAGAAAATAAATACAATAATAAAGCAAAATCCTAACCTTACTTCAGTTGGATTGAGATTTATTCAAAACTATCAATGGTTAATACATGTTTCTAAATTTTTTAAGATACATCGAACCTCCCTCTTTCCGTAAATAATCTTGAAATACGTTAAATATTCACGATAAATATTAGAAGAGACTTCAAAAATTTGCTTATGGAGATTTACACGTAAATTTTTTTCTATTGGAAACATTCAGGAATACCAACATAGTTTGTGACGTCACGACTTTTTCGGTCCATTTTAAGAGCATACAGAGTGAGCGATATTTCACATCACTTTTGAATATACATGTTTCAACGCTTTTGTAGAATTCATCCACTATAATTTTGAGAAGAACTGTACTTATATCTCTTGAAAAATCGAATATTCTAGAGTTGACACCTAACGATAAAACGCGTATACTGACAATCAAATGATGGCGGCTGCGCAGGACCCAAGACACAGTTTTGACTTATGACAGGACACATACAAAAAAACAATGGAAAAACACGGATGTAGACGCGTATATAGCCGACTGTGATTGTCGTTCGGGGCTCTCTATCTATGTCGAAAAACAAAAGAACATCGGCGTCGCCGCAGTCATACTTGATGAAAGGGTATATTTTTTGGTACTGGTGCATTCACTGACGTCCGGAAAACAGTTGGTACTGGAATCAGAACAGGTGGTTTATATGTATATATATATATATATATATGGCATATGCAGGAGCTACGAGGTCTCAGGAATGGTATATCATCATTCTTCCGATAAGTTAGCTGGCCAATAACACAATATGGTATATCGAAACGCACGGTATTAGTATGTTGTGTTGGGAATTCTTGAACTATACATATGTATGTATGAACGTCAGATTAATGAAAAACATAGACTGGCTTATTCCATCATTTTCATGATCATGCCATCAACGTGACTGTCAAACCTTGGTTCCACGATAAGAATCCACCTTTCGGGTATCGTCGGACCAACTCGTCGTTTTCGTGTTTCCAGCGAGTTTCTCAGATTGTGTATGATTCATGAAGTGGTCATTGATATGGTTATCAAAGCATCGGCAACAGTTCGAATTATGTGACTTATGTGTATCAAATGTATTGCTCTTCACTTAAAATGGTGAAAACTTGTTTGATCTGTGGTTTGAAGAAGGTTTCTGGGATTGAATTTGATTAAAATGTACTTAATTTCATTGGTGAGTGCAATATAGTCGTAGATTCGGAAATGGAATAAGGAATAATTAATGGATATTTTTCAAGATTATGAATGTATTCAGTTGATTGATATTATTGTTACGAACCGCTGGCATTTCCGAGAAGGCCGGAAAGCATCACCTCGACGCGTGACTCACAGCGGAGGTATCAGTCGCAGACGCACCGCTATAATTAGCGGATGATTCATTGCCGTAGAATATGAAAAATACTTCCAGTTTATTCCTGTTATTTCTGGACAATGATGTTTTTACCTATATAAGAACCGCGGTTTCGCGGACAAGTTAGTTATAGTTTGGAAAGAGTTGAGATTAGAAAGAAAGCTAGTACAGTGAACATTGAGATTTGTAAAGCGAATATAGTTGTGATTTAACTAAGTGTTTATTGAGTTGTATTAAGTGTGTTTAGTGAAATGAATTGTTCAGTTTTGTACTGAGTGTTTTAAATTCACGAACCCAAGTGGAAATCTCGTAACATTATATTCCATAGATCTTCCTGTAGAATAGAGTACAAATAAATAATAATGGATATTATAATATGTTTCAAATAATCAATTTGTGTTTTATTTCTCTCTCCCCGATACAAATAGAGATGGTCAGATCTTGCTTTCAAACAATGTAATGCCTTGTAAAGCATTAAGGATAGGCAGGTCCAGTCTATGTATTTCATTAGTCTGAGGTATAAAATATCTTTAATTGATGTTGAAACTAACTTTCTGATTTTTTATCAGAAGAATGAGATACCATCCATCATATTATAAGAAACGACTAAAAGATACGAAACCCAATCTCCATATCGCCTCAATACCTAATCGAGAAATGCAATAAATGATTCGTGAAAGTGGTCCCAGATTTGAACCTTGGAGAACTCCTAGAACTCAAACGTATATCCAGGCTCGACGAAAACTTCACTTATCTATTATATCTACTGTTTGCTAGTGTATCAGTTGTATAATGAAAAATATTGTCAGATCTTCTCAATATGGAGATGGTTTTTCGTGTGGAATTTTCGATGTTTCAGCCAGATGGATGAAGATGGACGAGTATGAATAAGCAGGAATATGTTACGTTCATGATCCAATTTTGTATAGGTGGCAAGCGTCCAACATGCATCTCTAGAAGCTTTTGGTTGATTTTGAGAGCGACTAATTTGATATGGAGATTGGTTTTATTTACATTCTGAGAGAGCATATGATCAAACTAACGGTCAAGTCAACTGATGAAGAAATGATACGAAACTTTTAACAACACAATATATCTAGAAAACTATTTTAAGAGTGTTTTTCCCGTTAGGCATGACCATTTGTTCTCTCACTAGTTGTTTTCGAAGAATCCTTAAGAAAAGATCTATCCTACATGGTCTTGGTCAAGAAGTTACCGTTAGCCCCCGCAATGTGGATGAAGATGCACGATAAAGACGAAACAAATGAACTTTCGATGGTAAAAGCATTTTGTAAACGTATAACTGAATTTGATTTATACAGCGTGTGCTACGGAATATTTTATATTATCAGAATCTAAGACAGCTAGAGGTTCAGTGGTCGTATTCTGAGATACGTCTGATGATGCCTTTTCAAGATATTCGACTCATGAAACGTGGATTTCCATGTGTTGTTGAAAGCTTTCGACTTATATTATTGCTAATTGATTGAACCTGAAAATCCAGGCGCTATGTTTTCTCTCAAAAAATAATGTACTCAATTAGTTTAGTGTTAGTAAAATATCTAGAAGTTTAATCAATGAAATTGAATCTCGAGTCATATCTTGAAACATCACTGTTTATGCCAAAATACGGGCAAAATTGATTTATCTTTTGCTTTCACCCTGTATGAAATCCACTTGCAGTTATACGTTGAGTTCGATGCTTCCATGGTTAGCGAGTAAAACATAGTAGTAGGGGAGATAGCTTTGAATTCGAAAAGGTCATTTCATGCCGATTGAGAATCATAACAATGGCAATAATACCATGATGAATAAAACTGTGGAAGATGTTGAAAAAGTTCACATCGAGACATCAGCCACACCCAAGGTGGATATAGATATGGTGGAATAACGAGTCCCATTGAAAGGCACTAGAAATATTTGTAGACTTCTGCCTACTTGATTTTGTTGAATTTCAATCTTAGTATCAAACACTAGTTATACTTCCACGACTTCATATGGATGGCGCCACGTCTGATGATGAATATTAATTTACACAATTTCTCAGTCATTTTGATTTTGTGTGATTTGTTCAATCAATATCATGATTGAACAATCGTACAATATTCATATTACAAGCCAAAACCACAATTATGAATGACCTGTCACTGTCACTTGAACACGAAACCATAGAATTCGGATATTGATAGAAAACAGAATTATTTATCTATCTAAGTCCATTTGATCGCGATGAGCCGCATTCAAAGGGACAGTTGGAATTAGCGACACCATGCGGCAAAAGAAAGAAACGCTCCAGATACAAAGCTCCCATGTTTCGTAAATACACCATTTGACATCTCAGATTTATGTCGGTTTCCATTCAACTAGAACACCAAACACGCTTAAATTTACTTGTTTTCAGCACTTATTAGCGGACAAAAATGTATTTTTTGTCAAAAAATGTATTGTTATTCGAAAACACAAGTGTCAACTTGACACTGTCTCATAACTCCCGCCATGCTCGGTTCTCGAGAAAGAAGGACTAATGTTTGTGTGCTTTCTTTAGTGGGTGTGAATCATGAGTAAAGAAAATATAAATACATTTCAACGTAAGTGATTAACATTGTTTCAACTCAATGAATCAATGATATCGAATGATTCTGTGCTTGGAACAGAAGCTTCTCTGTGCTGAAAGTAGCGCGTTATTCAAGATGTAAATAAAAACGTTAGGTTATGCCCAGTATGGCGTTTCAAGTTCAAAATGGTTCACGCCCGAGTTCACGGTTATTATCAGATGATGTCTCTGCCTCAGAGAAAAAGTTACGTCATTGTTTTCAGTGATCAGACAATATTATACCATCTACTAGGTGTTCATTTAGATCGACAATGTTTGGACGAAGTTATAATCTTATCTTTTTTTACCTGATTCTTCTGATTCCAATAAAATTGATTCGACATGAAATTCCCCGCAAAAGCAATGCCAACTCCTTTACCACGCAGAAGCAGAGTGACTCGGATAAGCAGGAATA
Organism: Chrysomela aeneicollis; assembly: GCA_029955515.1. Classification (NCBI taxonomy): domain Eukaryota; kingdom Metazoa; phylum Arthropoda; class Insecta; order Coleoptera; family Chrysomelidae; genus Chrysomela; species Chrysomela aeneicollis. The sequence continues at coordinate 2,375,706 of JARUHQ010000003.1, forward strand.
CGTGAGGTGTATCCGAGCAGAGAGATCACAGGTACCGTTAAATAGCTCATCCTTTGTCGAATACGTACGTCCGTTCAGCTAAACGTTATATTCAATGAGGGGCATTTCCTAACAGTGCTACTAGAGAAGGGCCTGCCGTTGACCGGTTGGTGGGAGGAGGTGAGTCTTACCATGCCTGAGCCGAGCTGCTGCAGCAGCCCCTGACTGCCCTGCGAGCCGCCCAGGGCGGCTGATGGGCGGCGCGATCGTATCGACTGCATGCTGCTGCTCAGCAGGAAGGGCACGCTGCTGCTGGTGTTTGGCATCGAGCCGCCCTGCAAAGTCAGCGGGGCCGGTTGAAAGGGACGGTCGTGGGGTGTTTATTTGCGATTTTTTTTTGTTTGATGCAAATGGTTTTGTGATTTAACTTCCTAAAGTACTGTATTTCAAAATGAAAGTGATTGGACTGAAAATCGATTAATCACTTAGAATTATCCAATGATATCAATCAAATAATCAGGGTACTCCAAACTGGATGGAGTATCGGAAGTATCTAGAGAACGCAAAGAAATAAAGTGTGCCCAAGATCAAGGGCCCAATATTATTTTAATTTCTGTTGAATTTCAAATTCTATTGAGGGATTTTGTGAATGCCATTTTGTAGAGCTAAAGAAGTGGCAATAAGAAAGTGCTTTCGGCTTTTTCATCCTCATCTTTGAAACATCGGTTCTAGCCTTTGACTTCACATCAACACTGTTACCAGATCTAGTGTCAAAATCAACTTTGAGATGAAGCATCCTGTATATCAATCATTGGAGTTTTGGGTTCTACAGAAAATTCTGATTATTTCCAAATCTTTTTAAATTTTTCTTAACTCTGTATATTGAAAACGAATCATCGGAATCACCTATTGTAGTTTGGCTGCGTTCTCAAATAACACCCTGTATTTTTTTCAATTTTCACCTAAAAGACATCTCATAAGTCGAAAACTGTTGAAGATAAGTATAGGGATATTTTGTATCATTTGACAGGTAACTGAGTGTTTTATTTACGGGTGATAGAAAATACAGAGTTTTCCATTAAAAAATCGACTTTTTTATGTTGATTTGTACCGGAGTTTTACCAGACCTTATTTACACCCAATATATATCAATATGTGTCAAAAGTTATAGGACACATAATATTCTTCCGTTAAATCAAGTAATAGATAGGGTGCTTCGTGTTAAATTAAATTTGGCTTTACAAACACTAGATCCGGCAACAGTGCAGGAGTGAAAACATATTTCAAAGGCTAGATCCCAGCATCTCAACACCATAATTAAAATTTGAAAAATATACTTTTTTCGTTCTCTAGATACTTCGTATATCAAGTTTGGCTGCTTGGCGTGCCAACTCTGTATTTTTGAATTCCTCAAACTTTGAAAAATGAAAACATACATGCATATCATTTCGTAAAAATATATTAGAGAGACTCCAAGTACTTATATATATCTCCAGCTTAATATTAACTTAATGAGAATATGGAAACAATATGAAAATCTGGAACGAGGTTCCTGGTTTCGAATAAGCAACTTGAAGCTCCAACCGTGACAGGAATCATTCGCTCTACCTACGAAATTCAATTACGAAACTTAATCTCCTGGAGATATTATAATCAACACAATCACTCTGAGGACTTTGATTTGGCGTCGAGGTGATATCCAGTAATCCTGTCCTGAACCAGAAATCCAGACTTACAAATGCGTAGCAGTATTTCTGGATACACCTTTATCGAAGCTATTTTGCCTTGACAGTTGGAATCATATTAAATTATTAAGGGATTAATCCGTGAAAATCATCTCTCAGAGTACTGAATATTTTTATTGATTTTTTTCATAGATCTTTTGGTTATCCTTCATAATTTTGTTCGAATGTCACGAGGTATATCTAACACCACAAGTATTTTATGCTACGAGCGAAAAACGTTCCACAAATAATGATGACATATACTCACTATCATGCTCCGTGCAAGCTGAGACAAAGACAGAGCAAAAATCAACACACATGGCACAGTCAGATGGAACAACTACGGGTTCACTTCGACCAGATGAAATCAAGAACTTCCGCTGTACCAGACTATCAAGTGAGCTTTTCTTGAGTTTGTTTGGTGGTGGGATTCGGAGGTGTCTTGGTTAGGAGTTCATGGGTTTGCGCCTCACTTGCTAATTCAGTACAGTTGAGAAATTTCGATTCTCATCGCGGGAAACATCCATTCGAAAATGATGGTACAGAATGAATTGATTGATGTTGAAATAATGATTGACAACGTGACAACACTGTGAATATGTGTGGATGGGTGTGGGTGGCAACAATACAGCTCGGCGGAAATATAATGATTTTATTGCAAATTCGATTTGAAGTAGTCGAACATGAAATACAGTAGCTTCTCTCTCATTATATATCCTAAATTTGTCTCGAATCGAATCTGAATCTTCCACAAGAGAAGAATAAAGGGATATAAATGAAAGGAAAGCTGAAGTCTATTTTTAATTGATAACTGTGAGCTTGATACTCCATTTCGCCAGACTACTTCAGATTGCAATGTTCAGTGTGAACACCTCTAAAATCTCCGGTGAATCATAGTGATCTTTCACATTTTATTTCATTCGTTTCTAATGCGACTCTTCACTCTGAACATGGCATTTTTTTGCATTGGTGTGGATGCTGGAATCTTATTTTTCGCCGAACTCTGTCTGAGCAAGGGTGCACAACCTCAAAGTCGGCATAGTTCAGTATCTGGTCATTAAAATTTCAGAGTTTATTGCGGTATCGGTAATATCGCATGGACACTTTATAGATCCGATATGGAAGTGTATACAGTCACGTTCCTAGCTGGGATACGTGAATAATTCAAATCTAAATGAAAACAGGAAACAGTATGGTCCTCGATTATTCACTTTCAAAATGAGATTTTGGACCCTGGTATACCTACACAATTTCCAAATATTTGCATATATTTTTTAAAACACTACTTCAGACGAATACATGTGCAACAAAAAACTTCTAAAGACCGAAATAAAAAAAATTTGCCACAATTCTTCGTACCATGTTTTTGCTTCAACAGCATAATACTGAATGTGAAACGGAGTTTAGAAACGGAGTTTAGAAACCAATTTGATGTGTGAGGCAATTAATTTTCATCAGATTTTTGTTACTTTTGTAGCTCTGGAACAAATTTTGTGAAGTGCTGATTACTATTATTAGTACTGTCTGGAAACCCATATAGACGGAGTGAAGATTAAAATATGAGATTCAGTATTCATCAATGGCAGCGCGTTAGCTGTGTCATCTGTTTTGAATCATGCGAAGTAGTGAATTTGCTACAGCAAAAACAGCAAAAACAGAAAAAATAACCGATCAGATCATTTTCCTACATTAATTTTTCGATATTTCCGACCTTTCCGCGATCAATATTTGTTTATGCCGCCCAGTCATGATCGTATACACTTCCTCATAAATATAAGATTGTTCTGAATTCGATACGGTTTCCAGATCGCGAATTTACTTAGGGTATTCCCTCCGGAGGGCAGATAATCTTGATGAAGCCCAAGTTTCTTCAAAGAAAACTCATTAAGCATCGAACTTGTTGATTGAATCCATTTAGAGTGTTCGTCATTGGATGAAATTTATTTCGAGATTTCATCTCAAAGTTGGCTTGTTTCAGAACGGCAAGAAAATATCTCATCGATATTTGTTGAAGTTTTTCCTGGCCGCAATGCCACTGAGCTTTTCAGGTTTTCGTTTGTACCTGAGAAAGTTTCACAGTTGAGTTACCAATATGAAAGGATTTTTTTCTGATTGTATGATTATTCGGGAAGGCAACATTCGACATAAAACGGACAGCACATGAAAAACTTACATAAGAGGTGGGCATAGATTGGCTCGAAGCCTGCCGACTGACTGATCTGTACCCTATCGATCCCTACATATAGACATAAGCACTTGAAAAAATCTCCGATACAAAAAATTTGTTAACATGGAATTTGATGGAACGATTTGATTACTCGAATATGGTCATATATATTTCATATATATAACAGGGTAATCAGTGTCTCGCTAGTACAAAGAGTGAGTTTTTCGGTAATGAACTATTATTTTTGTTTGTCATTGGGGTGAGTTGAGAAAATGAGGCTAGAAATAATCTAAATAATGGAAACAGTGAGAAAACTATTTGGTGTCATCAAATCCATTGCTGTAATTTTTGAATTTCATATATCCCACTTTTATACATACAATTCGTATTCATATTAGCTTTATTATTTGAAGATTTCTACTGAACTGGTGCAAGAAGATCATTCGAAATAGTTTCGAAAAGAAGACGCAATATTTGCCTTTAGATTACAATCATGAAACCAAGCTGGGACAACTGTAATCAATGTCGATTTTATTATATATTCGTTTATATTTATGCGCTAGTTCCATCAAAATCCCATTCATTTTGAAGATTATTTTCGAATGAAAGGCCATTATCGACCTTTCACAGGATCACCATGAACAATTAGTCGAAATCTCTGATAATTTCGTTAGACCACATACTGTACAAACAATACACTGAACGACAATGAGGTGACTTACATAAGACGACGGCACTGACAGACTTGAGCCCTCTCGAGATACTGAGCTGTACCTTAGTGCTCCCTGAGCCAACAATCACACTCATTCAGTATGTGATGTCATTGTGTTGGATATTTGCGATTGACCTTTTGCATCACCCATGTACGACAGACATTTGATTGATTTTTTTTTCGGAATTTTGCTTAGTGCAGTTGCGCCTGTATACTAGATGTGAAATGTACCACAGAAAACAGATTTGGTCAACAAGTATTATGGACATATAAATCATCCTGTCTGCACAGAAATATCCACTTACAATAGACAATTTCAAATTTATTTCATCTACCCAAATTAAACGACAAACTTTCATTCTCATTTTTTGATGACACTCTATAGCCAAGGGTTTTCTGTGGCAATTCCACTTCCTGTCACTGACTTTTGTGCTTATCACGTGTTATGTTCGGGCTCATATAGAAAAATCATGTTGAATTGTGATGTATAACTGTGTGGTGCAAATTGTCTAATTCAATTATGTAGCCAGGAAAAGCTTTTGCATAATTATAAAACTCGTAATTGCCTGGGTATTTATTCGATATGTGGCGTTTTTGTTTTAGTCGGAGCTTTTCACTACCCATGGGATATAAATGTATATAGAAATGTGTTTAGAGCAGAGATTTATTTTCATGCAAATGCAGTCCTGGCTGGAAAACCCTCTGGGATTGCAGTAGATTACTATTTCATAATGAAATACCTCTCTGGCAATTAATTGTTAATTCGGTAATCTTAACCGATAAAGTTTGTGGTATTTCAAGTAGACAAAGTAATATCCTGCATTTCGCAATATTTTATGGAGAGATTCTAGTATATCGTAATAGTCATTTATTTACCAAAACTTGAAGATTTATGTTATGTGAATTAGATGAGTATCATATTTTGATTCAGATTTACATAATAAACATCAGAATTCAACTCACCTGCTATGATGACCTATATCGACTTAGTTCTGTGATAATCTCATGACACCACTCGAGACTGAATTTTTATTAAAAAAAAATTTTTTTTCCAGAAAAATATTATTACAGTTGTCTGGGATTCAACTTGTCAGAGTGGTTCAATTTTGGGTTCAAAAACAAGAAAAAAATTTGTTTCTACTTTGAGATTAGCATTGTCACAACATTTCACTACTGGTAATGGTAATATGTATTACTTTCTACCTGATGATAATGGAATAAACAACTATTACAAATTCTAATATCACTGTCACTAACTCCATCATGAACATTCCTGAATATCATTGACTGAAAAAATGTTTGACCAAAACATCGCCGCAGATCTCTAGGTTCCCCGTCAGATATCATCTGTATTTTCACTACCAAAATAAAACCAATAGAAAACTTTAAAAAACTATACCGAGGGATACTCATTCTCCACAGACGTATCTGATGATGTTTTATAGTTGTGTGGTGAAATTGTGTTTACAGGGTGTGATGGATTACTGTGATCAAGGAACCTTGAAATGGTCGAAAATTATCGGAAATGGTGTCTCCAAAGATTTTTAATTCAAGAAACGTTCATGAAATACGAGTATCAAGAATGGATCACCATGTTGGTATAGGAATCATTTGCTTAAAAAAATGCAAGATGAGTTCTAAATGATTTGATTCAACTTCGAAGTCTCCATTCTCCTCTACTATCTCGCCTAATTCTAAGAAGCACTAAAAGCTGTTTTATTACAGAGTGACTGAGAGCCACACCTAGGGCAAATAATTCAGAGTTACTTGAGAATCTGTAAAAGATCACAGAAACCTGAATTCGCTCTCAACTACATCCCAATGAATTATTGATAGGGAAAGTAGCGTGAGTATTCCTGCGTGTTAAAGCTGAAGGGTGGAGGAGCATGAAAGAATTGTTGAAAATTTTTTTGTTAATAATAATTTTATAGCGTGCCAAAGAGTAATTTCAATAAGTAAGCAAGGTTTTATCTAGGAACAACCAGTTTCATCAAGATAAAACCGGATGATCGGTAAGATTACGAATAGTGGTTGAAAAAACTGTAACGTCATATTTTGACAGGTGACAAAAATAATCTGTGTGAAACTTCTCGCGATGTTTTAATACTTTCGCTATATACTGTATGTCTTCTTATCATATTGATTTCAGTTTCCGAATACTCAAGAATCCACCGAATACAACTAGCAACATTCTAGTTAATGTAGATATTCGGTCTGATTCTCTAAGGAAGTGGATATTTGAACAACTGTTATTTGGGTGACGAGTAGGAAGGTCAGTGATTATTTGAATCACTTCCTGAATTTTCAATTCTCTAAGGTCAAAGTGGAAAAAATGTTTGGAAGAGTCTGAAAATTTTTAACTCTGATTTTCCTCTAGTATTCGGAAGAAATCTTGAAAGTTCCATTTCACATGAGCCTCAACTCGGATTTGGAACAACTTTTTCAATTTTTTTTGCTATCGTTGAAAATCTCCACTTTTTGTCTATTCGTTATGAATTGTTCAATATCACCACCATAATGGTGGATTCAAATATATTCCTATTTTTGCAAGTGCAAACTAGTTTAATAAAAAAATAGTGTTCCTGAAAAGTTCTTTTTCTCCATTTTCTCTCTCATTGAAACATTGATATACCATGATATTTCAAATGGAATCTGTCGAATAGTTATTGAGAAAATTTTAAATAATCCCCCGAAAATGGCGTTTTAATTTTTGTCTCAAAAACTGTTCGACAGCGTCTTACCAAAACATCAGGAACTATTTCATCTGAATGCTCAGAGAACTCTGATTTTTCTCATAATATTTGAACTTGCCGTTTATTTCTTCATGAACCCCAAAAGAGTCAAACGTCGAAAGGAATCCATATTTCTCAAAGTGGAGTGGTTTTTGTTATATGCGCATTTATTCGATTATGTGCTAGATTGTTTGTTAGGTTTTTTCATTTTGTATTTTTTTCCACACGTAAGTAGATAAATTCGTCAAGGTACAGCTTGTGCTCATTTCCTTCGTGTTGTAAAAGTTGTGGAGAGGATTCTGTGATTTTTTCTCAAAAAAGTCGTCCACCACCTCCCCTTCTGCCCCCGATGTGACCCTCAGACCACCCTCGAAGGCTCCCACTACCCAGGTGCACCTGGGGCTCCACTCACCGTCGGCGGCGACAGGTTCACCGTGGAGCCTCGCCGCTCCTGCGGCCCGATGCTCGAGTGCCTCCTGATGGGGAGACCGCCCCCACCTGGGGTACCCCCAGGTGACGAAGCGCACGACGGCGCCACCCGGATCTTGGGCGTCATCAGCGTGTTGTCGGACAGTCGCCGGTTGGGGAACGAATTGACGACGCGCAGGAAGTTGCTGTCCGGTGAGGAGGAGGAGCCGCCGAACCACCAGCTGCCCAGCATGCCGCCTGGAGGAGAATGGTTGGGATTTTTTAGGGAGGTGTGAAATCGGTATAATGTCTAGCTGAGCATAAAAAGTGTATTTTTTTTTCAATTCTTCCTAAGGGTGTGGTGTGAGTGGAAAGTGTTCGGTAACATCTTCAGATCGAAGATGTCTTCGTGTCCTTCGCTGAACCCCTAACCCATCCCCCCCACTGTATGGTATCTGCTGATGAGGTCAAAGTGAGCTCGTACCGGCTTAGCGCTTCTACTATCTGAATTTTTTATCCTAGTCCTTCAGAAGAATGGAATGCACATTTGTACAGTTTTCTTTTCTTCGGTAGGTAGCATTTTTTAGGGGGTGTGAAAGCGGTATAATGCCTGGCTGAGCATAAAAAGTGTATATATATTTTTTTCAATTCTTCCTGAGGGTGTGGTGTGAGTGGGAAGTGTTCTGTAACATCTTCAGATCGAAGATGTCTTCGTGTCCTTCGCTGAACCCCTAACCCCCACTGTATGGTATCTGCTGATGAGGTCAAAGTGAGCTCGTACCGGCTTAGCGTTTCTACTATCTGAATTTTTTATCCTAATCCTTCAGAAGAATGGAATGCACATGGGTACAGTTTTTTTTTCTTCGGTAGGTAGCATTTTTTAGGGGGTGTGAAAGCGGTATAATGCCTAGCTGAGCATAAAAAGTGTATTCTTTTTTCAATTCTTCCTAAGGGTGTGGTGTGAGTGGAAAGTGTTCGGTAACATCTTCAGATCGAAGATGTCTTCGTGTCCTTCGCTGAACCCCTAACCCCCACTGTATGGTATCTGCTGATGAGGTCAAAGTGAGCTCGTACCGGCTTAGCGTTTCTACTATCTGAATTTTTTATCCTAATCCTTCAGAAGAATGGAATGCACATGGGTACAGTTTTCTTTTCTTCGGTAGGTAGCATTTTTTAGGGGGTGTGAAAGCGGTATAATGCCTGGCTGAGCATAAAAAGTGTATATTTTTTTTCAATCCTTCCTGAGGGTGTGGTGTGAGTGGGGAGTGTTCTGTAACATCTTCAGATCGAAGATGTCTTCGTGTCCTTCGCTGAACTCCTAACCCCCACTGTATGGTATCTGCTGATGAGGTCAAAGTGAGCTCGTACCGGCTTAGCGTTTCTACTATCTGAATTTTTTATCCTAGTCCTTCAGAAGAATGGAATGCACATGGGTACAGTTTTTTTTTCTTCGGTAGGTAGCATTTTTTAGGGGGTGTGAAAGCGGTATAATGCTGAGCTACGCATAAAATGCGTGTTTCGTTTTTTTTCAATTTTATATTTTTCTTTCTAATGGTGTGGTGTGATTGGGGTGTCTTCTGTAACATCTTCAGATCGATCGCATTCGCTCGTCGTACTCCAAACAACACGAGCGACAAAATAGCGTCTTATTAAACTTGTATCATAATATAGTTTTGTGAAATGGAGAAATCCTCGAGCTGAGTAACTGTGAACATCAAATCGTGAGAAAAACAAAAATAAGGTTAAACAGTAGTTTTGAAGAAAGTGCCACTCCTGCAAACAACAACCTCACCTGTTCCAGAATTCTTCCTGGCCATATCCTCAGCACTGGAAGTCTTCCGCTGCTCTATTCTCAGGTTGGGAATGTTGAAGGGCGGCACGTGCATGTTGTCCGAGCTGAACTGGTGCCTCAGAGGCCTGTGCCTCTCGGGGCTGGGCAGCGACAGGTTGTCCAGCTTGAGCTTGTTCCGCTGGTTTCTGTCGATCTGGTCGAGCATGTCCTGCAGCACCTCGATGAGGATGGTGAACTGCTCCAGGTTCAACGACGGGTTGACGGTCTGCGGCAGCAGCGAAGGCATCACTCTGGTCGCCATCAGGCTGATTGACAGGCCATACTTCTTGTCGCTCAGCATCAGCCGGTAGATGTCTGTGGAAATAGTTATTTTTTCCAACAAGTGCGCAAAGTGTTACTTTTCCACACGGCGGGCGGAAATGTGTAACGCACGCTCGTAGGAAAAGGAAAGTTTTTGATGGAGTTCACATTCCGGCGGCTAACGGTCACATATTGGTATAGTTACGATAGGGCGATAACGATTTGGATTTAGATATTATTGATATTATTGATATTATTGATATTATTGATATTATTGATATTATTGATATTATTGATATTATTGATATTATTGATATTATTGATATTATTGATATTATTGATATTATTGATATTATTGATATTAGTGATATTAGTGATATTAGTGATATTAGTGATATTAGTGATATTATTGATATTATTGATATTATTGATATTATTGATATTATTGATATTATTGATATTATTGATATTATTGATATTATTGATATTATTGATATTATTGATATTATTGATATTATTGATATTATTGATATTATTGATATTATTGATATTATTGATATTATTGATATTATTGATATTATTGATATTATTGATATTATTGATATTATTGATATTATTGATATTATTGATATTATTGATATTATTGATATTATTGATATTATTGATATTATTGATATTATTGATATTATTGATATTATTGATATTATTGATATTATTGATATTATTGATATTATCATCATTACATAGATATATATTCGGTCTGCCCTAGTGAAAATATAGAACTATACGCTGATGGTCATTATAAATACAGTGCGATAATAACATTCTGGAACAGAATTAATAACCTCTACTTGACTTTGTTGAAAAAAATTCCAGAAGTTGGTAACTTCTGGTTGAATTGAATATCATTGTAAAATAGGGACGGATGTCTATACTATTGAACCTGGAAACACGTTTTAAATATCGCTGTCAAACTAAAAACTGTTTACCAAATGAAAATCTCCCAGACTGCTGAATGATATCAATTGAAAAATTATTTAGATAAAAATGCATTCTGGTTTTGTTACAATAACGATTAGAATCAGACAACCATAAAGAATTTCCAAGGCGTCAATATTACAAAAATTTACGACGATTTTCTCCAATGAGTAAAATTTCAAGGAATAATAAAGATATATTTTTTTAGGGTATCCTATAAGAAATGATCATTAGTAGAATCTTCCCTAGTATCAGAAAATGCAATAGTGTAACTTTGGTGTGAAATTTTCTTATGGGTCTTCAAATATATTTTTGAACTACTTAGATAAAAGTTTACGAAGGTGTAGATAAGCCACATATCTATTTATTTCGTAATTTCGACTTAGTAATTCAAAATTTCTACTTGTATCTCAAAACTCTGAGTAACACCACTGAAGGTTTTTTTGGTTTAACATTTTTTTAACTCCCGCTTCGTTTACGAGATAATAATTATTGCTTTTCATGGCTCACTGCATAGAATATCACCAAAGAGAAATATGACAGTAGGAATGACCAGATATATAAAGGATGGTCAAAGTTATGCAGCAATAATACGTCATTAATACGAGATTCAGTCATTCAAAGTTCAGTTTCGAAAATGAAGATGGTTTTCACAAGGTATTCCATTTGGAAAATCAAAGTTTCCATATCACTTTCCGTAGTGGCAACCGCATTGTCAAAAATATTTCAGTTGGACAGATCATGATCATCTACATTCTCTGGATAATTCACTTACTCACGACCCTCAGGATAATCTGGGGATCAGCGAGTCTGATGTCGGCAAGCAGGGGCAGTACTTCGTCTATTATTTGGGATTTTTCCAGTCTATCCAAGGTCCTTTCGACGCAGGAGAGTACGTTGGACACCAATTTGAGATCGGATTGATTCTTCTCGTATATCACTTTCAGCTTTGGTAGGATCATCCTCTTGATGGCCGCATCTTCTAAGTACTCCGATATGTTTGTCACTGCCACTAAGGCAGCACTCTGTCAAGATAAATCGAGTCAGTTACTCCGTATTTTGTATTTTTTCCATATATATAATAATAACTATATAGGTAACATGGATACCAGAGCTGAAGCCGGAAAATAAAACAAATGACAGTCTGCGGGACAAATCGCGGAAATGCGCATGCGCAAGTTTGAATTAAGAAACGACATTCGTTTTCATCATGGAGGAGAGTAGCTCTCTAGTGAGCGACAAACGTATGATAATTATTGAAAATCAATCAAATGTGTCACGTAACCTTCAATTCGATGTTTTTATTTCATCATCGACATATATTTTTCAAATATTCATTCATTGATGGATTGTTAGACGATATTGAATAATAGTTGATGATAAATGCAGAAATGGATGTGATCTACAAAGCGATACTTGCGATTTGCTGAGAAACCTGTCACGATAAAGTCATCGGAACAAGATTCGTGGGCTAATTTTTGATCAATCACTGTTATCACTCACTAATCACTTCTGTAAACAATCAGTAAGTACATTAATAACTATATTAACGCTCTTTTACATAATTTGAGTCAACAAACATACTTAACCTATGAAATTCTAATAACGTCAGTGGATTTCAACTCGTCAAAACCCGCGCAAGCGCACAATTCATCATTAGCAAGCCAGACAGTCTTTTGTTTTTCCAAAACTGGCTTCATTTTCGCGTGGAGAGAAGAATAGGTGTTATCCATATAGTTGTTATTATATATATGGAGTAGCTCTCTAGTGAGCGACAAACGTATGATAATTATTGAAAATCAATCAAATGTGTCACGTAACCTTCAATTCGATGTTTTTATTTCATCATGACATATATTTTTCAAATATTCATTCATCGATGGATTGTTGGACGATATTGGATAGAAGTTGATGATAGATGCAGAAATGGATGTGATCTACAAAGTGATACTTGCGATTTGCATAGAAACCTGTGACGATAAAGTCATCAGAACAAGATTCGTGGGCTAATTTTTGATCAATCACTGTTATCACTCACTAATCACTTCTGTAAACAATCAGTAAGTACATTAATAACTATATTAACGCTCTTTTACATAATTTGTGTTAACAAATATCCCTAACCTATGAAATTCTGAAAACGTCAGTGGATATCAACTTGTCAAAACCCGCGCATGCGCACATTTCATCATTAGCAAGCCAGACAGTCTTTTGTTTTTCCAAAACTGGCTTCATTTTCGCGTGAAGAGAAGAATAGGTGTTATCCATATAGTTGTTATTATATATATGATTTTTTCATGTCATTATAAGAAAATGTTAACGATGTCATAGTGATTGATTTAAACACGTGTTGTGAAATGTTCGTGGATAATATCGATGAATGGATATTCTGATCATACCTGTACTTGTATCGTTGTGCTCTCAAATGCGTTATAGAGCATTGGGAGAACTTCAGAGCGAACATCGTCTCTGGGGGTTTTTTCCAGGATTGTATGCAAATTTTCTAAAAGCGTCACTGTCGCCTGTACGGTTTTAGGTGCTGAAAAGACACCTCTGAAACACAAATAGTCATGTATATACATTATATTTTCACCTATATGCGTCTTTCGTTTTGTTCGAACAAGGACTATAGGCAATAGATTCCCATATCATTAGAGTGAAAGTAAAACAAGAAAAAATCTTTAACAGCAAATTCTTGGGTGAATCCAATATTTATATCAATATCGAAACTGTTTTTTAAACGAACTAAAATTTTCAAATTCAATATCGATTTTATGATTTTTTGCGATACATATCATTTTATTTTATCATCAATAAAGTTAGTTATCTTTGAATCGTCGCTTCACAATTTATGAAACATTTTTTGGCCTACATTTTCCAAACATCACTTTGTCCCATCAGTGTTATCCAAATTGTTTGACTTACGAGTTCACATGCCACATGCTCATTCAATAATTTCCCTAGAGTCAGAAACAGGATGTGACGAAAGGAGAAGCATACAGAAGTTCAAACTGACGTATACCTATAGTACAACATTCTGGAGTAATAAGAGACTATTATCGATAAACTAACATTTTGTGCAGACTTTCTTTGATCTCTTTTACATCCATACACCTGCAGACTATAGAGAATATCAATGAATTTCTGAAATTACTAAAACAACCGACGAGGAGTCTAATCGTTTGATTTAAAAGGAGGGTCACGGGCCGTACTTTCGACCATTCCGTAAGAGGTCTCTGGGATGACCACATCGTAAATAAATAATCATACGCCAGAAAAGCCAGTAGAAACCTTCACGTCCATCTACTCTTTTCAATTCGCGTTAGTCAGAAAGCGTTCTCAACAGGTGTCACCCCAAAACCTCATTTACATTGAAAATTACTGGGTAATATTGTTTTCGTCAGGACCGCATTGAGGAATATTATTCTTTATACTGCATATAATCATTTTTTCAAATCCATTTATATCGAGAACTCGTAAGATATAAATATTGGATAGTATAATTATTTCAAAAGAAATCTTATTATTATTAGAAGACAATAACTCGAGAATTACCAACTTCATATTTTCGAGAAGGTTTTCCAAATAATATGGTCACAGCATGGAAATACACCAATGAATCCTCGTAGCTCTCATTTCGAAATCACAATGACGTACAAGGCCAAACGATTTTGGTTTTGGCGATACTAGCGGTGAAAAATCTAATGTTATTATTGGTCAATTTCAATTTAGATTGTGATTCGAACAAAATTTAACCAATAACAAAATTGCAAGCCAAAATCATTTGGCAATAAACTGTGCTTGATGAACCCAAAATTTGGTAATTGAAACAAGATGTATGGTTTTTATAGGAAATTATGTATGAAACTTGGTGTATTTAGGGCCAGAGATTGAGGTTTACACAATTGATCCATCAAAAACTATTGTTTGAAAAGCCAAAGGTAGGTATATGTAATCAAAATCTAACCTAAGGAGCGAAAATGTCAGTTCTTGATTTTGATTTAACTTGATTGAGATGATTCATCTGTGTAGTTTTATTGGACGCCTCAATCCTAAAAATCCACCTATGATTAAAAAAGTCCATTTATGTCAAATAATATCCACCCGTTAGAATACTCAATCTGCTTAAACTGTGATCTCAAACATGACGTCAGAGCGTTTTCTTAGGCACCTGCCTGGTTCTGTGAGAGACAGAGATACATTACATTACAGAATTACCCTAGTTCATCTTATGCAAAAACCCTAAGAAGGCAACGCAGTGACGTATTTGATAGGATCACTTCGTAGCATGGGAAAAGAAACCTTGCAAAGTATAGCAGCACATCTTCCTTACTCCTTACTCATACAAGTTCTAGACATACGAGGGTTGCTTTGCAACTTAGTTGGTGGTTAAAAACACTTTTCAAACACTTTTTCAAACATCAACTCATCTATGTTTTTTCCACTGTGCTCAAAATATCCGAGAATGTTCAAAATATTTTAGGATCTGAAAATTATCCGCTGTTCGAAAACAAACTAGAAAATCATTGAGATTGTATCTGAGTACAGACCTGAAACGAATCTCCGACAATTCCTACCAGCATCTCCATTGATGCCAGTTAGCGGATAATTATTTGATTCCCGGATCTTCTGGGACTGTAGCGTAGCGGCCTTTATAATATACATACACTAACATTATGATATTATGATTATTATTTATCCCTCAGCTAAATTCGAGTCATGAATTCCATTTGAAATATTGCATGAATATTATCGAACGTTAATCCATAATTTATAAGTAATTTGAAACTATTAATTACAATGTAGACTTTTTCGTTTCCAAGAAAGATATTCTTCGAACTCATATTTATTATGTGACAATTTTAACAATTCCGTTTCCGACACTGAAATTAGCTTCCTCACAAAGAATCTGATAGTAGGAATAAGTGGTGATGGTCCAACTCTCCTTGGTGCTGATCCATACATTTGAAATATTTTCAGCGCTATCACCTTGGATTGTTATATTTTCAATTGTTATTGAAATCAGGAGCTTTTTATCGCAAACAAAAGCGTTTGAGAGTAGAAACAAGAAATTATTGGAATCATAGATTCATGGCAAAATGCATATTTTGTTTGATTTTATGATTTTTCAATTGCGAATTCATTTTAAATCAAGGCTACTTCTCTCGTATTCACAATAATTCGATATTATGTATATGCAAAAATAAATTCTAATTGATTTATTTGGTGTGATATTTCTGTACCTAAATACGCGATATTCAGGTATTGATTTTTCAACTCTATTTCATAAGATTCAATATGATAGGTATACCTTCCTAATGATTTTTCCATTGAATATCTCGGCCATATCTCAAGATCATGAAATTGCTATCGGAAATAACATGTCTACTGATCTCATATCTCACCAAGTTTACGAAGTCCCTTATTAGGTTAACAAAATAGTTGAAAAAGTAGAATCCCCAATAAATTTATTGTGAGATCAGCTACCTATCCTTCCGAAGATTGAATTTTCAAATTTGTAATTCTTTTCTTCATCGAGATTTTTGTGTATATTTAAAACTGAGTCTGAACACGAAAATCATCGTTTGGAAATTCCTATTTTGCAATTTCTCTTCAGTTGGTGCTCATTTTTTCAGTTGTTTCTCACAATTCATAAATTACACGATAAGAGTGAAGGGCAATACAAAATAATATGTGGTGATTTATGGTAATTTATGCAACAAGCGCTCAGAGCATCTATTGATTGGTTTCTGCGCGCCGAACGGTTTCATTGAATCTGGTCTACTCCATACCGTATACGAGGAACAAATGAACAATATAGGGTTCGTTTTCATCCATGATTTCTCGTTACATAACATATGAGTTTTTGAACTATCCCTATATATTCAATATACCTATTCAACTGAGATTGGAAATAATATAAAAATATAAATCAAAACAGTGTTCCGAAAATTTTCATTCGATCTTGAATTTTGTATGCAGAGTCGATTGATTTTCATACTTATACTATATTCAACACATTCAACTTTTAGATTTTAAATAATATACGAATCATTATTTCTTGAATAAATTCTGTATGTGGGGTCGATTGTGAATCGAGAATTTACCTATATACACAGGTAGAATTTACCTATATACACAGGGTATAATATGTGAATTCACAAGCAACCACGATATTCGCATTTCAAAAGTCGAAGAATAGAACCTAGATTCTCTCTGAAAAGAAAGGCAATATAGCGAATGCTTGTTCTCGCCACTGAATTCATCTGAAAAAAATAGATTACTTGTAAATTTTTTCATATCTTCTATAGTTATAAACTTTGAGATCTGCTAACGCTGTCTTTTCTGAGTTGAGTAGAATCAAAATAATATCCTATTGTTCATTACTCACTGTCATACGATAGTATTTGTGATGCAATTTCTACTTGGGTTCGCTAATTCAAACACTCAGTACAAAAACTAAACAATTTATTCCACTAACTATACCTATTATATAAATATACATAGTTCGATAAACAATAAGTCACTACCCACACTATTCAAGATTCACTTTGAACGCTATTCGCTTTCTCGAATTATTGCAAATATTTTAGATAAGACTAGGATCTCCAATTGTCGCCACGGGCCACGGCAATAAATCATCCGCTAATTATTATGTCGGCATCTTTTTGATAATTAGCCACCGCGCTGCCGAGATGAAATGATTCCGATTTCACGGAAAAAATCCGTAACTATTCTCTTATAGATTCATCATGAATTTTCGAAATAAACAACGAAAGATGTACAAATTAAATTAGCACTTATCTTATTGGAAAAACAATCACCAAACATTTCTTTTATTTCCTAAAGAATTCGATCTTTTCAATTTACCTTACTCGTAAATTACTAAAATAATGAATATCGAATGCAAATAGTAGTCCCAAGAAGATCCGGCAACCTTGCAATGCATCTACGCATTAAAATAAAACACTCAATTATAGTTTTTTGCTGACTGGAATTCTGCAGCGCCATCTCATATTCATGAAACGCTAATAGAAAATGCGATGGACATTACCGCCATCTGTGAGGCAAGGTCTGAACTACTAATTTCAAGATCCCTTCTCGCTTTATTGAGTCCCTGCTACCCATCCTTGATATTTATGTGGTCAATGGCGGTTTTGCTGTCAAAATTATTCGCTATATTCAATTATAGCCAAACGAATACATTTCAGAAGCTAATATTCCGGTCATGTATTACTATATATCTAACCTCGGAAGTGATCATAAATTTTTGTGAATCCAAAGCAAAAAAGTTCACAATGTTTACATATTTTGATCATCTACAGCTTTCTTTCACGAATGAGTTTCAACTTAGGAATCCTTCATCGACACCTCCCAACTTTGGTCTTTTCACTGGTCCAATCCATTTCGCAATTGGACTTACAGAAACTTAGAAATCGACTATTTACGATGGGTCTGCATGAGTCGCATTGTGAATCCCCGCAATATGCATAGCATGGTACATAGCTATGACCGAGGCAAACAATATGCAGTGTAATCAATAAAGTTGTCTATGCCTGTCAATTATTCCTGATTGTTATCGAATGTCACTGCTCGTATAGTGATAATAGTCATTGAATACCAATTGTGTTATTTTCAATTCAGTGCCATAGGAATAGTTACCAAGCCTAACACGATTGGAATTGAATGTTCGGAGAAAATGTTTGAATATATCGAAAGATGAAAAATGGAAAAGCCATAAATTGGACAACAATTTTAGAAAGAGAAATTAGTCTATCCAATTAGAATATCAAACATAGTTTGAAATGAATGTCTGGTAGACTACGAGCAGAAAACAACTACTTTCCTGGTAAATACCACGCAGAACATTGAATTATATCTGCTCGTAATCCATGCAACGATTCACACTGTGAATGCAGATCGCAAATGTTTCTTTCTTCCTAAGACGTGACAAATTCACATCGGGACAGGCACGCCTAACAACCTACAGACCGGTTTCGGGCTTATTGGCCCTCATCAGTGCAGGGTAGTTATCCGAGTAGAGACCGTAAGGAAAGTAGTTGTTTTCTGCTCGTAGTCTACCAGACATTCATTTCAAACTATGTTTGATATTCTAATTGGATAGACTAATTTCTCTTTCTAAAATTGTTGTCCAATTTATGGCTTTTCCATTTTTCATTTATTAGCTTAGTCGAGCTATAAGCCACTTCCAAGTTCTGTGATTTGGGAGATTTAGTTCTGGAGTGTTTCTTTCTTCTGCCGCATGGTGTCGCCACTTCCAATTGTCTGTTGGAACGCGGCTCAGTGCGGTCAAATAAACGCGACGAAGGTGCATTGGGACAGGCAACGCTTCGAGTGGTGATCTTACGGTCTCTACTCGGATAACTACCCTGCACTGATGAGGGCCAATAAGCCCGAAACCGGTCTGTAGGTTGTTAGGCGTGCCTGTCCCGATGTGAAGTTGTCACGTCTTAGGAAGAAAGAAACATTTGCGATCTGCATTCACAGTGTGAATCGTTGCATGGATTACGAGCAGATATAATTCAATGTTCTGCGTGGTATTTACCAGGAAAGTAGTTGTTTTCTGCTCGTAGTCTACCAGACATTCATTTCAAACTATGTTTAATATTCTAATTGGATAGACTAATTTCTCTATATATCGAAAGATATTATTCAGGAAAAACTTGAGTAGCATAAATTCTGGCCATATCTTTCTGAGAAACTGCAATCATTGTACGAAAATGAGTACATACAGCTTTATAATTATTTTTATTTGACCATGAAGCAACAAGATCGCTTTTTACACAGGAAAATAATTTGGTCAGATGCAAGGTGGATATAGGATGGTGAAACAGCTCTTCAATTGTTTCTGCGAAAAACTTGTAGACCTTTTGAGAAGGTAGTAATATTTCCACGACTTGAATGAAGATGGCGATAAGATCAATTATCGAAGAAGATTTCTGTTGCTTATGTATTTCTGTGGTTCGCATATGACAGACGTGAATTTAAATTTTCTATAAATCTGGAATGAATATTGATATTTGATTGAAAGGTATAAAAAGATGACAGATGCAGGGTTTCTGTTTTACCGACACAAGGTATTTCGCCATCTCTGATAACTTCAGGAAATATTACTACGGCATGAAATCAAGTAGGCAAAGGTCTACAGTTTATTTTAGTTTAGTTTGGTTAGGGGGTTACTTGAAAGATAGAAAGTTTATTCATCCCATTCGGATAATGTGGAAATTTCGAGGAATAAAATTATATTCCATTTATATACATACATCGTTTAGAATTTACAGAGTTATGCACCCTTTTTATGACCGCATCCGACATACCTAAAGGACGGAAGAATGATGGACGCGTATTCGTCGACAGTGGATTCTTGTATTAAATATAAAACAGGTTGTAAAACTGCAGCCAATACTTCCTGGGATCTCATTTCCTGTTGAAGAGAAGGCCATACGTGTTGATACCACAATTTCTGGAAACAAAATTAAATTAAATGGGATTCTCGCTAAGTACATTTTTCTGTACACCATCCAGGGGTAGCAACATTTATCAGAATGATATTTTTTTCAATTCAATTACTGAGCACAAAAATAGCTGTAATAAACAAGTTATATATTATGTATATATTGATTCACAGCAGTTTTCGTCAAGAGAGTCAAGTAATGAGATAATGACAATTAATTCAATACTATTTGACTTATCCATGGATTAGGATGGGAACAGCGAAAAAGCTCTAAATGGAGTACTTGAGGTTCTAAAAATGAATACCTAACTTTGAGTTATTCTAATTTTAATTATCCTTAGATGGTATAATCATGTAATCGCATTGGTTATGACCATTATTGAAAAAGCGGATTTTCATCGTTATATCCAAACGTTGAAGTTATGGAAAATAGATATCAAGGAAGGTAAAGTGACTGACTATATTGCTGGGTGTTCAAGAAAGTTTAATGAAATCGTGAGTAAAGGCAAATAAAAACATGAATTTTGAAGAAAGTGGGAAGATATATACGAATATTTTTGTTTCATCTAATCTTGAAACTAAAGATTCAGTTCATCATATTTGAAGATACGCACCTAATTACCTACAAAAACCATTATTATTTCAAATGAAACTTAAAAGTTACCTAGTTCTGATGATTGCGTTATAGTCGAAATCATGTTACGAAAGTAGGTCTAGCCTGAGCAATAGTGTGCTCAATAAAGTTTTTTATTAGAATTGAAAAAACTCACTTTGGGAATGGCGGGCAAAGACTCCTTTAGAGTGTTTCTGTAAAAGTGTGACTTTTGCGTCGGATCCTTCATGTTTATGACGTCGAGGAACTGAAGAGCATGTACAGCTGCATCGCTGTAACAAAGAAAAATACTTAACGTAACATCACGTGGTCGTCATACCGCTGAAAATATTGTGTGGTATTAAGAAATAAAGTATCTTGTGGTTTCCAAGGAATTTCTGGAATTGTTATTGAAGATATTGGAATGACTTCACATAACTGCTTCTTCAGCCAACATTATAAATTCATCGATTGCATAGAAAAAGATCCTTATAGTCTGAAAATCTACCTAGTTTTTGAGAAAGGTTGCTTCGAGAATATCGATAACTATAGGTCATTGTCGGTACCTTCTGTAATATCCAAAATATTAAAGTAAGCTTTGATTCGTCAGCTCAAAAATTTCCTAAATAATGGAACCGAATAATCAGTAATAATTTACAATTTTTTCGTATACATTATTCTTCCATGACTGCAATTGAAGCACCCATGATAAAACATTTTCAAATGTTCGGTGTGTCACATTCGACTGTATTGGCCATTATGACATGCTACTAAATATGTTCATCGATTAGCATTAATACACTAGGGGTACCTCAGGGTTCCATGCTCGATTCAGTTTTGTTCATTTTATATATCAATAACTCACCACTTATTTCATCTGATGCCTTTACCACACACCATGCTGATGACTACATTCCTCATTGAATATAAGGAATTTGAAAATCTACAAACAACATTCGATAGCTCAGTTCAACAAAATAGTCTACCTGGTCTATTGACAGATCATTGTCGCTAAATGCTAGTATAAAACCAACTACTCAACCTTCCATACTCATCAGAAGACTATTGAATATCAGCTATTGAATGACGATTCTACTATAGATGAAGTTGAGTTCTTTGGAGTGTATTTTGATCCTTGAATCGAAATGTTACTGAATAAGAAAATAGATTGATTGTATATAATTTCCAACTCGTATTTCTACTATAAAGAATACGGAATTTCTCTCAGCAGTATTGAATGTCGCGACTTCTTCATTTCCTTTGTACCCACTCAGAGATTTGATGAACACAAACAACAACTGAATTTGAAATGCTTTCGGTTTGTTGTCGTATCCACTTTGACAAGTTTATATCTTGGATTTGGGCTTTGAAGTGCGTTTGTAAAGGCAGGAAACAGATGCAATGCGGCTGTTTTCCGACAATACACCTAATGATCCTAAGAAAGTTTTCCAACCTTATTCATCTCAAAGTAAACAAGCTTTTCTGTCTATAACCCATACAAGTACGTTTATGTGCCATCGTTCTTTCATATCACCGACAATAAATTGACATTTTCTTTAATGAATATCAGAATCAGTCATATTCATTTACATAATAATCTATTGCCGCATCAGATAAAATTATCAACAATGCTGACGATACCAAACTGTTATATACTCATAAACCATCCTTATTAGGCATTCGAAACTGATGCCAAACCTAGAGAAAACTGACCATACTCTGGTAAATAATCCCCACAAATGTGATCTCTATTTACATGTCTGTGTGACTTATTCGATCACATTCTCTGAATGCTCGAATCAGTCCTTGATGCCTCCATACTGGAAATAAGCTCTCGATGTTGGAGAGACAGACATCTCCTCACGGTCGATTGATGGTCAAAGCAAAGCGAGTTCTTTTTCAACCCCATATCCTTCTCTCCTGGCGTAATTAGTTTACAAGGGCTATCGAAGACCCTCGACGTTAACTGCTTCGAATGTTTTGAATTGACCGACGTTCCTTGATTCCACTCTATAACTGGATACTTTCGGGAAAAAAATTGGCACATCCCTAATGTCAAGTCAAGCAGGTCGGAACGGGGTAAAGTTGGATGGCTTGGGGTCAAAGGCAGTCCATTAATTAATTATTTGGAACGGGCATATAATAGAAACTATTACGGTACACCATCAGCTATTAAATTAGGAACATCGAAATATTTTTTCTGTAGTATTCAGTGTCAGTGTAAGTGAATTGACAACATTTGAGCAGGGCATCGAAAGTCAGTCACTATTACGAAAGGACGAGTTTTCAAATCTCACCTGAAGTATTTGATGAGGGTTAGCAGCTGGGCAGTAGGTCGTTGTCTGGTGTCCTTGCTCAATAGGCGGACCGTTGCTTCTTGAAGAGGCACTGGAATCCGATGTATTATATTGTGAACTTGATCTTCCAACTGGAAAAGAAAACAAGATTTTCTAATAACAATCCTATGATAGGTAGAGCTCGGCTGAAAAAATGTCTTCTGCAACTTATTACTTGGCACTTTATCGCCCGGTTGAGCAGGCGTAAAATAGCACTTTACCGCCGGACAATAAATTATTAATTATTCTCATCCTCAGCTGCTTTACTGATTTCTTGTGGAGTACAATTCACACTTTCTTCGTCACTGGAATGCATTTCGTAATGACATTGTCTGTATGGACAGCAAATATGGCTACTAGCCTATTTATTCACCCACCAGTGTGGAACATGAGCAAATTGTAAACCCTTAATAACTCCCTTAAGAGATAGAGAAAAGTAAATACACTCTCATGTAATGCTTTCTCGAGAGGAGCATCATGGGCGTAGCAAACATTATTTTTAACGGGTTTAAAAGGTATTTAAGAACCGTTTTATTCCTATCATGATTGAGAGATTAAGAGGTATTTACAATAAAATATACTGGTCGTGCATAAAATGTTGTATTTATTTCGGGCGTAACTTAACTATAAAAGCCTATTTTACGC
This sequence comes from Chrysomela aeneicollis, assembly GCA_029955515.1. Lineage (NCBI taxonomy): Eukaryota > Metazoa > Arthropoda > Insecta > Coleoptera > Chrysomelidae > Chrysomela > Chrysomela aeneicollis. The sequence goes on from JARUHQ010000003.1 coordinate 2,399,546, forward strand.
CCTTGATACATAAATAACTATTATCATACTAGAGTAAACTCTTGCCTTGGCGGAAATTGAAATTCTTCAATCATCAAGAAAAGTAATTCAATATCAATCATAATTAATGTCGATGTCGATGCAGTCAGATCCTCAATATCTGTGAATTTCGAAGAGAAAATAAACGAGAGAAGTTTATTTCGCGGAGGAGGGATGAAATGAGGTTTTTGCGCTTCCATCTAGAAGAACTGAAACACGTTATTTTTACCGGTATATTCCCGAGGGCATTGATTTATTCGCGGGAAAGGTTACTGGATCAACAAGGTAAAAATACATGCCGTCAAAAGCATAATATATTCATCCATTCTGAATAGGACCGGTTCCAGTTTCCATCCAATGCTTCAGGATATATCTTTGTCATGGAGATGCTTTTAAGGAAACCGTTTAAACAATGCTCGCTTTGTTGCTCAAGAGACCCAGAAATGATATCATGAATCATGAATCAATTAAAACTTGTATAATCTCCCTACCGATACATTTTTTCGAGGCCACGAATGTTTTTGTTGATAGAAAATTATCCCGTGTCGAAAAAGAGGGAAATGTTCTATCAACAAAAACATAAGTGAAACCGAGAAAAAAATTACAGGGAATTAATTCTGCTGCGTGGGAGATTCGGTGAGAAAATTTCATGAATTGGAATTTCTTCTAATATGATTTTAAGAGATGAACCCTAACATCACATGTCTACCCAGATTTTATTCTGATGAGTGACTTTTGTCAATAGATATAAGACGCTTCATTTTTGACAGAAAAATTATCACTTATTTATACATAGAAACTTACGAAATAATCGAATGTAATCTCCCGTTGCTATATAAAAAACGTATACAAAAAGGAGCCTTCTAATTGATTGTTGAAAATAAATTTATGAAATTTCCCGAATAATTTTTGACAAATAACATTTGTGCTTCAGATTCCCTGAGGGAATGCAAGTTTTTCTTGTTCCTAACTGTTGATAATGCTCACAGCGAGTGTTGGACTGCGAGTGGTTTAATTCTATTTTCTGCGTGGCATCATTCAGAAAAATAGTTGTCTTCTGCTGATGATTTATGTGTTCTTAATTCCTTTCAATTCTCAATAATAATAATTATCAACCATATTGGTGATAATTTGAGTGAAGGCACTCTTCATATAATCAATTACTTATCCTTATTAGGATTATATGTTTATTGTTCTAAAATATTTTTATTTTCGTAAATTATTTTATAGATTGCCAATTTTGTTAATTATTAACTATGCTCTCACTTCAGTATTTATATCAGATATTAAAACTGTAATCATGTGAAACCACTTTCAAGGCTAGCCTTTAGTGGATCACGTTTTTTTATTTGCATGTGTGCAAATTATATCTTGTATGAATTGAAAATTTGTGAGTTTTACATGGCAAATAAATTTATTATTATTATTATTATAACTAATTCACCGTCTAATAATGAACGTACCTCTGCAAAATGCGATTACATAATATGGAATATTATAATTAATGCTCCAGGATCCGATCTATAGGTTCTAGGCACACGATCGTTGTATGCAAGGTGGATATATATCCACCTTTGTTGTATGGAGGTTGCATGACACTTATGACATCTTTCATGACGTATGTGAAAGAAACACTATCCTCATACATTATTCAATATCCGCTACTCCATTTCGATTAATTACCGTTTTTATTTGCCCGAGTTTCGCCATTTTCCGTATCGCATGAATTCTCAATTAAAACACCCCCGTTTTCATCATGCTACAAAGGTTCGAGTTACGGGTTTAGGAAGTTTCATATACCAATGAAGTGACGGCATATTCTAATGGGCTATGATTAACAACATTTTCAAATTGAGGTTTCATTATTCAAACATGTTCATTTTTTTTTTTTTATTGGTTAACGAGGAGGTTGAAACCCTTTATGGGCACCCTATTCTCACAGGGTAGTGTGGGAGTCTTCTGAGTCCTGAACATCCTCAGACATACCCACTAAACACTCCACCTCGCGTGGTATGGCTCGCCCCTGCAAATCAGGACCTTGCGACGAGGCCTTTTGTATCTTACCATACCACTTTCTTGGGCCATCGGAAAAATTCCGCCGTCGGTGAGGATCGAACTCACGACGGGCAGGGCAGAGATTGAGAGATTGACGCTCTAACCACTACGCTACCTGGCCCCCTAACATGTTCAATTAGTTGGATTGGGAACATTTTCGGTCATCCGAATCTTATACAACTTTTTTCTGCACACACCACAAACAAAGTGGTATCAGCAACAATAGGCACACTTCTCAAACAGACAAAATCAGTTAATTATTATCTCATTGGCACCTGTTTATTGTTGATGAAAGTAGAAGTGACGTCACGAGGAGCCATTTTGTCGTGAATTTGAAATTACTTTCATTTTCCGCATAATATACTTACACGATATTTTTAGAAATAATAGATACTTCCGAGCATCATAAATAGCTGTTTGTGTATTTGGAGCGCAAAGTGATCGATTGCCGCCAGAAGAAGACATTGACGATAAACTTTCGAGAGCGCAAATATGCTGTCACTTGATGACATTATTTCCGCGCACGAGCGGCAATGCTGTCACTAAATGACATTCCTCGGAAAACGTAAATTTTGTGTTGAGGTATGAAAGCGGCAAAGGCTAATTTATAAACAGTTTGTAGAAAAACAGTTTTTCGAAATCAATCACCTTGCCTGTTGTATTTTATTAGGTTTCACCGAGAGGAGATCCATCTTCTGTGGACCTCAAATGGTGGCGTTTACCCTGATGAGGAGTGCAATTTTTTGTTTTTAATATACACTGTGTCCAAGATAAGAATGAACAGCATGGGGAAATCGGAAACGGTAAGTGATACAGGGTCGATTAAATTAGAGAAAAGTAGCGCATTTATGTGCCTAATAATATGACATTTAGAAAGTTTTAATATTCCAAGTAGTTTCGGAGATATCCGAGGAAAACCGAAATTTGAGAATTTCGTTTTTATTTTCTCCTAGCTTTATTTTCAAAGGAAATCTAAAACGAATAGCACTTCGCCTTGGCCACTTTTTAAGGACTACACGATAACATAAGCAGAATTTTTCTGCGACGTTTCGTCTTTTAGAAAACATCATCAACTTTGTATTTTTATATGGGCCGTAACTAAAGTATACAACTCTATTTTTCATTGTTAATACAGTAATGTATCACACAATATGATATCGGAACCATTTCTCGCGCAAAATATAATTTAGTGATTACTTGATTTGTTTTTCTTCAATTTTACATAATAGGCGTCTAAATATTGATTAACCAGGTTGTCGCCTCTCTGGATACTTATTAGAGTACGCACGTTCAGCATCAACACAATTTCTGTGGCACAATAAAATGTAACATGACAACATATCAAATTTTTCAGCATTCGAAAAGCTGCCGTTTTCCATTTTTAACACAAATTAGGTATAGGTAACGAGATGTAATAGTGAGAACTGTGATATGTCAAAAATTCTACCAAACTACAGTATTATTATGACAACAGAACATAATGTGGTCATTTTTTCCAGCGCCTACTATCTAAAATTGAAGAAAAGCGCGAGAAATGGTTCCGAAATCATATTGTGTGATACATTGCTCTATTCACAATAAAAAATTGAGTCGTATACAGGGTATACTTTAGTTTCGGCCCATATAAAAATACAAAGTTGATGATGTTTTCTAAGAGACGAAACGTCGCAGAAAAGTTCTGCTTATGTTATCGTGTAGTCCTTGAAAAGTGGCCATGTCTAAGTGCTATTTGTTGAAAATAAAGCTAGGAGAAAATAAAAACGGAATTCTCAAATTTCGGTTTTTCTCGGATATCTCCGAAACTACTTGGAATATCAAAACTTTCTAAATGTCATATTATTAGGCACATAAATGCGCTACTTTTCTCTAATTTAATCGACCCTATCTTGGACACATTGTATAATAGGCTAGGCCAGATGATGACCGACTTACCAGTTCCAGTTGTTTGAGGTACGCAGATGTCGAGTTAGAGGCCTGAATGAGAGGCCTGCCCTGATTGAATATCGCACAGATGACCATTCCCAAGGAGAACATGTCACTCAAGATGCTGCACACCGATTGGGTCTGTGTTTCTGGAGCTGCCGACACAAAGTAGACAAGAAATAATCCGATTAGGGTAGAGTGAAAGCTTTGCGCGACAAAATTGCTTGTTAAAAAAAGGTTCGGAAGCGAAGATTACAAGTTTCACAGAAAACACACAGAACGTGGTTATGAACGTCATTACAATTTATAATAGCTCATTTGCTTTGACACAATTATTTCTTATACACACAGTGGTTCACTCATGGTTTCGGGTAATTCTTCATTGTATTGTTTAACCCACAACGAAAAAAAAAAACAGGATGAAAAATAGTACAGAAATTGGCCCCTTCATCAGACTTTAATTCTCTGAGTGCAGAATCTTTTTTTGTCTACATGAGCCACTTCTCTCTATCTTCAAATACATCGTCGACAAACCTTCTATGTGAGAAACCCTACAAAAGTAGTTCATTATCTCGAATAACATTTTTCAATAATACTCTCTCATCGTCGGAAACGTTCATCCACTATAAAAGATCCTCATGTATTGACAAAAGGAGACGGCATTGTCGACAATGGCTAGAGAGAAAAAGGGCCTTTGTTATCGCAGCAAGAGGTTTTCGATGTAGAAGAATATAATAAACACGTAACGTCTTGATGAAAATTGGGTGATTATTTTTCATTGAAAGATAGACATATTTGTGTAATATCATAGTTGCATATACTATTACGATATTTCTACTTGATGGGTTCGTGAATTTAAACACTCAGTACAAAACTGAAAAATGTATTCCACTAAACATTCGAAATACAATTCAATAGACACTTAGTTAAATCACCTTGATATTCGCTATACAAATCTTAATGTTCACAATACTAGCTTTCTTTCTGAACTAGCTGTCCGCGACACTGCGGTCCTTCATATAGGTACAAAACATTAATTCTAGTGAAATCTTGAATGTTCAATGAAGTTCTAAAAAACAGCGTTCATTTTCGAGAAACTGCGACAGTTATGAAATATCCGCTATTGTCCTCTAATTAGGTACTTCGGCGACCGATGTTATCGCAAGGCCATAAATCACAGTCGGTCGCACGCCGCCGAGATAAAGACTTCCGGTATTCTCGGAACACAGCACAGTCCGTAAAAATACAGAAAAAATACTTTTTGTCAGATCTTTCATTATGTTGCTTTGTCAAAATTTTCAACAGAATACTCCAAAATCAAATTTATTCCATTAGTGATATTCATCCTCTAAAGGGGACTAAGGTGAAATTCATCAGCATGTTTGATTCGTCTGGATCCGATCCTGATGGCCCATCAATATCAATTTCCTCACCCTTCAGCTGAATCCCCTCCAATGATCAAATTTATTCCCGGGTTCCTGCGATTTTTCAATTCACTGCCGTTTATGTGAAAAGGTTCGAAAGTTCCTTTATTCTCTATTGAACCATAACTCCACAATAGATCGTGATGTAAGAGATATTCATTTCGATTTCGCGTCTTGTGTCGACCGATGAAATCAGGTTTATCCAAGAAGGGCACGACAGTTATTGATAAAGGAGTTTGTGTAGTTTTGTCGGTTATGCACAGGGTGGCACATCATCGATAGAGAGCTTCATACACGGGTAATACGTATGACGCGAGCTGGTGTCAGGTGTGGGATTGACATAGAATCAGAAGTGGGATTAATTAAAAAGTCAGGTCCACACGTTTTTGATCATTTTTGATCTTGTCTACCTTTTTTCAAGTACAAAACAAATGAACTCACCTGTGTAATCTAAGTTTGGTTGTGCCATTTTCGATAGCCTCGATGTCCACGGTTGACAGGGGACAGGTTCAACGCCATCTACGTCGTTTACTCGTTCTGGAAAAAGTAAGCCTTGCATACCAACTATATATATGCTATGGCGCTTCTGGCAATGTTTTCTTGCCACTAGATAATTTGTTGTTCTAAACTACCCAGAGGAGACATTGTATGAAGCTTTATGACAAACAACTGTGAATATTTTATATCGCAGGTAGGTACTCAAACCGCCTTACGATCGGTATCAAGCAGCTTTGTATTTTAGTGCGAATTGTGTTTCCACAGTGATATTACCTCTAAATAACTACCCTAATTCTGATCTCGCCGTCTGTAACCAACTGCTCTAACTGCCATTATATCGAGAAAGTTGTACGGGGGTAAGTCAGGTCCGCAAAGTAAAATATCTTCCCTCTGATGTGATTCATAGTAGAAATATGCATTCATTTTGTCTTTTTAATTTTTCAAAACAAATTCGGTTTATTCATTATCCAAGCTCATTTACTTGATCCTCGTAGTTGATGAAAAATTATAACATAATAGAAACTTCTGACTAAGAAATTCTCATTCTAAATATAGAGGCCCTGTAAACAAATTTTCAGAAAACTAGCCAGTTAGCTTTCTATATTGTGAAAGACCCTGTACCTACAAACAAGTTGATCCGTTATTCTAAACCTAATAATTTCCATGATGCTTATGTTATAGTTGTGCTGTTAATCGAGAATACTTAGCCTATACATCTATTGATTATCGAGACTGAAACTCTGATTACACAAACACATTTCATCCCTTCTAACGCGGCTGAACTAATAATTAATTACCTATGAATTCCAGTCCTGCTAGCTTCCACGTTCCCTTCTTGGTAACCAACACGCTGGCAGGGCACACGTTCCTATGCAACACGTGGCCTGAGTAGTGAAGGAAAGACAGAGCTTCTGTTATCTGAAACATAACATGCGGATGAAGAAATTGGTCGATATCGAGCATGAAACACAAAATCTCGAGATATGGGGGCAGGTGTGGGAACAGAAGTGGGATCATGATTTGGTGTCAGGTGAGGGAAAGATCATCTCAGGGATGGACTCACCTGAAGGATGCCGTATTTATACTCGATATCCAGGAAGTTGTACTCCCTCGGATGCATCGGCCTAGGGGTGGGCTGTTGCCCTCCGGTGGTCGTCAAACCGCCCTGGGTGCTGCTGCCATCTTGGTAGGCGAGTATGTTGGCGAGACTGGCGTAGATGGGTTCCGTTGCAAATGCCAACGTTTCGGCACACTCTTCGATCGGGTGCAGGACGTTAAGGATCTTCGGGTGGCGGAAACGCTCTAGTTGGCGCACGGAGCTGCGAAGGATCTCTGTCACCGTCTCTTTGCGTTTGGGCTTGTGCAGCTTCTCAGCGCAGCGCTTCTCGAAGAGGAACACCGAGCATTCCTGGAACGAGATTTGGGGTCAGGTGTGGGATCGACATGAAATCAGAAGTGGGATCAGCAGTGGAATACTGTTTATACTAGAGTACATGATTTGGTGTCAGGTGTGGGATTTTCATCAGTCAATGGAGGAATACAGTTGGAAACAGTTGAATATAAACAATAAAAAAAACATTAGTTGTGTGAATTGAATTCGAATATTTATGAAGTTATGAATGTATCGAATTGGAATGAGAGTTTGGTGTGTTGAGCATGAATAATACCGATGATGAGATTCGGTATAAGGTGTGGGATCGGTACGTCATTAACATCCAAATATTGGATCAAACTTCAGACGAGTGCTGTGAATTTGCAACAAGATATATACACGAGTTTCAAATTCCATCTCATCTTATATTCTATCGTTTATTCGGTAGCATGCCTCATCAATATCCTATATATCTTAACGTCCCAATAAAACAACGTGAGTTTGGTATGCCATACTTCTTTGAAATATACTTTATAATATTGATAAAACATGATATTCAGTCAGTTTAATTAGATCAGTTCCAGAAGCATTGGCTCCAGATTTTGTGGGTGTATGTTAATTTCGATGTTAATTTGAGTGCAAAACTTGTGAAATGTTGAAGAAGTCCAAATACCAAGTCTCGCCATAACTGAGGTATGTAAAGCATTCCTAGCCAAATTAACAACCAGCAGAATTTCAGCTATGTTCTAGAGTTTACGTAGGAATTAACAAGAGTATACAGATTCTGCTTTATACATATTAGCTGGACCATTACTGTGACAATATAATCATTGAAAATGTTCCGAAATGATTCAGAATTGAATTTGAAATATTAGGATATCATTTTCCTTATCTGGAGGTACTATTAGAGATTCACCTCAGAAATAATATATTTATAGATTGGTTTTCAAACTGATGTGCATTTTCTTTATCATTCGAATATATCTATATTATAGGTTTTTATAGCCTAGGTGGATTCTTGGCCATAAATTCGAAATGGTTGCTGGCCACGACTAATTTTGAGAAAATATAGCCTCATAAGAAAGTTTTTATCGGTTGTACGGGAAATAAACTACCCTATCAACATAGAGTGAATTCCTAAATTATCCCAACTTAGGTACCGTTGTCACAATTTTATGGCAAGGAATGTTTCACTTTGTTAATTAGAATGACCATCAAAGGGATCATTCGGTCAATTCACTTGAATACATTATGATTTCGAAATGAAATAATAAAATGGGTTCTGAATTTTGAAGTGATTACCTGTACCATCGAGTTTTCAGTGGCGTCCCATCTCTGTCGAGCATCCTGTATGCAATATTCAATCCAATATACTATTCACGTCAAAGTCGTATTATGAGAATAATAAAATCCACATTCTGGTAGTCCCGTTTGATTGATTCGCCGTGGATTTCTTTGTATTCGAATTCAACATGTCAGTGGATTTTCAATCGAAAGGACACAAGAAAAGCACTCATTCGACGTATAGTACCGGAAGTGCCATCCAAGATACTCATTCCTTTAGAATCACCCATTTCTCCGTATCGTTGTGTTCTCGTCAAGTTGAGAAAGAAATTAGAACTCATGCCCAAGAAATTGATGGAACTCATTGTGTGTGTGAATACAAAATTGTCCCAGGAAATCGTGTAATGAAGAGAATACCCCATTGCCTGCAAATGCACGTTACACCCCATTCTATGTCTTTAACACAACACTACTAATCGCTTTGGATACCAACTCAATCCAGGTGAAAGGCGTCTGATAATCAGATCCATAGCAAGTCCCAATCCCCCTATATTCGATCCGGAATAATCCGGTTTCTCTCGCGACAGGAAGCTTGTGGCTTCGTATACCCTCGATCCATTGTACAGTTACACCACATAATACAGGGTCTTTTATGTAGGTGAAGAGAAATATGTCGTTTGTCCAATTCTTATTTACAACTGAACCTGCAGTCCAGTAAACCAACATTTCCAATGACTTTTTGTCCTGAAAGTAGGCTGTGGCTACTTACCATGACAGCACAAGTCCACAGTACGTATAGCAAGAAAGCTCGATGAAAATATCGTCTTCAAAAATGGTAATGTCCCAACTGAGACCTGAAAGACTACATCACTATTGAAATATTTCCCGTTATCTAGGTAACACCCTGTAGAATGTCCGGGATATCATCGAAGTCTATGAGATAAAGAGACCAAGAAACACAATAACGTGTGGGATGTCGCTTTCAACTTCTGCTTTTCCGGGTGATAATGTTCGGTGGCGTTCATGTCAAAATGTTGTGTCTAGTCTGCTATCGCGTGACTTGTCTCGTGAATGATATATTATACGAGGATGGAAAACGGCATGAGGAGAGTATATGAGGTGTGGTGAAATTAATGCGATGACATTTTAGGGCCACTGTTTTTTAATTTGTTTCATTGAACACCAACCTGGTGCTTCACTTCACTTTAGTCAGAGATAGGTATACCTACATTATGTCGATTGATACATGTTCAGCAGAAAGGGTTTCAGAGATTCTGAAAATGCAAAGGGAAGAGATCAAGTCAGATATATATGGTATAACTTCATTAAAATTACGATAACATCATTATGTTGATGAAAATTCACAATGCAATGTGGAAAATTTCAGTACCCATCTTTTCTCATCCATATAATTGGGCTTTATCAAGTCATTAGTATTTTTCATCACGAGTCTGGAAAAATCATTTCTGGACGTGTAAAGAACGATATTTTTCATTATACATTTAAAATTAAAACATAAGACACAAAAGAAACTTGGAACATTTTTATTTGCACAGTTTTAGGAATGAAAAAACTTGGAACTACTATGTCGAGTAAGCATTTTGAAAATCAAAAGAAAACGTATTAAATCATCTCTTCCACACGCACCAAAGATCCCAAACACAAAACTGCTTTTGTTAGTAGATATTGTTCATCTGGAGCTTCACATACAAATTTTGTTACTTGTTCTGCTGTCAAAACTTTAGAATTTTTTGGATTGGAGAGAAGCGAGAGATATAACAATGAGAATCGGGCATTGTTAATTATGTACTTGAATGAAATAGTTTGGTTATTGGGGAATCATTGTCTGGTGATAAAATAGTTATATAGTTTGTGTTTGAGTTTTCCTGCGAGTGAAAAGGTAGGATTTATATTTGTTATATTGATTTGTGAACCAAAGGTATAATCACTATTTGCTGGAATGAGTTTAAAGCTTTGTGCAAAAAAAAACAAGGTTATTATCAAACTCCAAATTAGAATATTTGAATATATCGTTTAAATTGTACTTTTCCTTGGTCTTATACGTTAATAAAACATAGGAATTCGTGTGTATGTTGCGTAACTACCGAATCTATAAGTCTTGATGGTTTTATATTGATATTGAAACACAAGGTTGTCTTTGGAAGATTTAATTAAGAGATTCAACGGTTGTATATGAGTCATGACACATTGGAATTGAGTGAATATTATGTCCACTTTATGCATTCAGAATCAGTAAGACTTGTAACGTGTCTGTGTGTGAAGTTGCCTGCTTATAGTATTTTTGAGTATGTAACGAAAGACTGTAACGTGCCTGATGTGTGTGAAGTTACATGTCTGTGAGTTGTTTGAAGATATAATTACTTGTAACGTGCCTGTGTGAGAATAAGTTACATGTTATTATACAAATGTGTTGTTCTGAGAGTAACTACATTGACTTGTAACGTGCCTGTGTGAGAATTTGCTCGTCAATGGGATGTCTTAATTATTTGTTCTCGTGTGGATATAAAAAAAAATTCTAACAGCAGGTATAAAGAAAATTTGTGATATTTGCCACCATATCGATTTCAATTCACGTATGGAATAATTGTCGATTGTTTTAGATACCCTGTTTATTATATCCCAGAAAATATTGTTGAACATACTAGGAATACATATAATAAACTCTCAGAGTCCTTTCTCATAAGGGATTTCCTGAAACTCGGAATACTCCTTTATCTATATTATAATAAAATAAATCCGAGAAAAATGATTCGCCTTCGCTTTCAGGTGGTTTCCTTTTCCGGTAATTCGAAAGAAAAATATACCAGTCCCGGAAGAGCTTACACGATCCTATCAAAATCGGAAACTCTCATTTGTACGCTCAAGAAAATGCTATTTCCTGATTTTCTGTTCTATTCCCTTCATGATTGAGTAGGAAGTTCCTGAATTTCATTTCGTCTATTCAGGTTCATGAGGGTGCATGGGAGTTTTTATCCACCTCCAATCTATCCTATTCTCTCTTCCTCAACAGATGATGAAATTGCAGCTGATACAAAATAAAACAAAACAAAATATGTTCAAAAAAACTCCCAGAAGGGGATACACAATATATGTAATCTCTACGCAGCAAGGTTTTGAATCAGAAACTCACATCAGAATAACCTAGATTAAACATTGAAAGAAATTATTTTTCCTTTTCATCAGTGTATCATTTGTATGGTATTGGAGAGATCATCGTTTATGACAGACGCGTCATATCAAGAAAATACGTTGTCATATGGTTGTCATTCAGTAAGAACAACAAAGGTGGAACGACTCTTCATTTGTTTTCCGTCAAAACCTGTAGACTGGTTTAGCGAAGATCATAATACCGGTAATATTTCACTAATCGATTGAAGATGGCGTTAATATCGCATTTGATACCAATATCGATAATTCAGTTCTCTATTAATATCCGTATTCTATGGTTTCGTGTTCAAGTGAAAGTGACAGAACATTCACAATTGTGGTTTTGGCTATTGAAATATGAATATTGTTCGATTGTTCAATCATGATATTGATTGAACAAATCACACAAAATCAAAATGACTGAGAAATTGTGAAAATTAATATTCATCATGCGGAATTAGCAGACGTGGCGCCATCCATATGAAGTCGTGGAAGTATTACCAGTGTTTGAAACTATGATTGGAATTCAACAAAATCAAGTCTACAAATATTTCTAGTGCATTTTAATGGAACTCGTTCCACCCAAGGTGGATATGGGATGGTGAAACAGCTCTTCAATTGTTCCTGCGAAAAACTTTTTGACCGTTTGAGAAGGTAGTAATCTTTCCACGACTTAAATGAAGATGGCGGTAAGATCGAATTTCAAAGAAGATTTCTATAGCTTATGTATTTCTGTGGTTTCAATCTGACAGGCGTGAATTGAAACGACATTGAAACAGTATATTTTCAGTAAATCTTGGAATAATTATTGATATTTTTACTCTATCGGAATTTTTTCTCCTAAAACAGATGACACTGACAGATGCACAGTTTCTGTTTTACCGACACAAGGTATGTCGCCATCTCTGATAATTTCAGGAAATATTACTACGGTATAAAATCAAGTAGGCAAAAGTCTACAGTTCATTCAAGTGGTTGTAAATAGGAAGCTGTTTCAAAATCCTATATCCACCTTGGTTCCACCATATCTATATCCTCCTTGAGAACAACGTACAGCAGTTATAGGCTATTTGGAGTCAGGCTTGTCAATCTTAATTAAACTTATCGACTTTGACAAGTACCTAGTGTACGTGTACTACTATTGAAATTTGGAATATCATAGGCAGGTTTACACCTTACAAACCTTGTTCGACCGTTTTATTCACACAACTGTATAGCGAATTATTCCTGCTGGAATAATACTAAATAATGTTTTGATTTTCTGAGATGACTGATGTTGAGATTTTTTATTTTTGAGATACTTGAAAAACAATCTCATAAATTTCAGTAGAATGTAAAATATATTTCTCAGCGGTTATGGAAACTTTCTACTTCAATATACGGAGATGCAGCCTCATTATAGTCTCTTGGGTGTTTCAAATTTACTGCTCAATGAAGTTCCATCATTATTTCGGTATGCTTTTTCGCAAATCGAGTTCTCCCGGAGAACTTGATATTACTAAGCAAAATGAGTAAATGAGATGATATTTCGTCGAGCAATGGAGTTAGTTCATTTTCACCTAAATGGAGTTCTGTGCAATGGCTTTCAGAACTTATATTCAGTAAGGAATTTCATTGATCCATCCAGATGAGTGAATGTTTTTTCGATGTTGTTTCTCTTTGAACTAGTACTCGAAAGGACATACATAATAAACTAAGCAACACTAATTTCGTCGCACCCCGAAATTTTGCCCCTGTTGAAATTTGAATAACTTTTTTCTGCTTTCAACAAATCGAGTTCTGTTTACACTGTTCACTAGCTCAGTCCTTTAGATATAATTTCATACCTTTTCGGCACAAGAGGTTTTTTTCCATAAAATTGCTACAGGATGTTACTTGAAGCTGTGCGAAATTTCGGGATTTTCAACATGATCCCAAATAAAGAAAAACAGTTTTTTTTAAACTTTAACAGCATACGCATAAAGATGATCTTATTACCTTAGGCCATTTCCAAAATAGTCTCGTTATCTCTTTTATCTACAGAGTGATCTCAAAAAATCAACTTTTTGGTTTTGTAGTCATAACTTTTTTTTGCTCTTCAAAAGGCTTTCAAAATCTCAGGCTTTTTATGAAGCTGAAACATTAGATGAGGTGATATAAAGATCAGAATTGACTCAAGATGATTATTCAAGATCGAGGGTTTCCTCAAATTTGACCCAAATCTGAAACACCCTCTAAATCCCGGCTGCGGGGAGAAATAAATGAAAATCAACTTGTTTTCGGAAGGATCTTACATTTTGGATACGTCCAGCATTTTCTGTAGACATATGTTCTCTGAAATCAAACTGACAATCGTGTAGAATATTATTAATTTCCAAGAAATTAACGAGTCTATTTTTCAAACTTCTTTCGAAAACTTTGGCAGAATAATTGTTCGTGATAGTTATTGGCCTGTAGTTTGTATCAAGTTTCTAACGCCAAATTTGAAAATTTGGATGGTGAAAGGGTGTTTAAAAGCAATAGGTACATATCCTTGTGTGAAACATAAATTGAAAATATGACACAGTGGCTCAAGGAAAAATCGATTATATTCTGTAATGAATTGAACTGATATACCATCAGGGCTCACAGAGCTGTTGTTTTTCAACGTGGAAATAATTTTTATAACCTCGTTTTCTATAACAGGACACAGGAAAAGAGAATCTGAAATATTAGTATCCCTTTCTGGTTTCGGTGCTGATCAATTTTTTCTGCCATTTTTTGCAAAAAACTATTAAAATGGTTTGATTTGTTTTTATCATCAGAAATTCTTTGGTAATTTTTATCTATGATGTTATATTTCTCTTGGCATTTCGAATTGCTGTTGGTCATTTCATTAATATTTTGCCAAATTTTTCGATAATTTTTCTGAACATCGTGAATTTTGTTTATATAAAAATCGTTTTTTTTTATTTTGATAAAATTGTTGAGAGTTTCCAAAGTTCTTATATTCTATTCTTAAGGTGGATTTATGCAGCAACATTTAACGATTATCGAGTAAGATTTATCAATTAACAATTAGCAATCATAAGTTGAACTCTCTGTTTTCAATGATTGTGTTTATGCAGACAATTAACAATTATCAATTCAGAAGTAACAAGTAAGAAGATGGCCAACTTTTAACTTTGTTACTTTAATTGAACCAAATTTCCTTCTACTGCGCAAATAGTACGCAGATGATCGCTGATTGGTTCCATGATTCATAGGAGAAAGCATAAGATTGGCCCGAACTTTGTTTTGACATATGGTAGCAGAAGGTAAGGTTCTAAATCTTGCAAGTACATTGATTTGATCAAGTTATTGAAAAGCCCCTTTTCTTTCCTCTGTCTATTCACAGGCTTGATAGACCACCTCCTTTGCCTTTTCTGTTTTAACATAAAAAAACTCGCAGTCAATAACATCATTATGATAAAAAGTGACTCAGTTTCTTCTAGATCAGGAAATATAATCAAGTTATTTTTGTATTTACTTTCCGAAAGATCAACAAACATAAAATATGAGGTTATGGCAGGGACAGCTGTGCCAAGTACGCCTGCGTACTATTTCTTCATGAATTGTTAATTTGGCATGCACAAATGCCAATATTTTCACCACTTCTTAATCGATAATTGTTAATTGATAAATCTTACTTGATAATTGTTAAATGTTGCTGCATAAATCCACCTTTAGTTCTGCAGAGTATTTCTTATTTAATCTTTTCTTGAGGTAATCCCTGTATCTGATCTGAATTTAAAAGACCCGCTGTCATCCTTGATGGTTTCAATTTTTTTGTAATTTCTGTATTATGCATAAATTTTTTGAGTTCAACCACCCCTCTCATCCACATATACTTACTCTTCCATCGCTTTTTCTGTAAGCATCGTGTATCCGCCAGACCAACTCCGGCCCTGCGCTGGCCACCTGTTTGCCGATCTCGAAAAATTGGCCAATGGGGTTCGTCTCCAGCGGGCAAGGGTGGTGGTGGGCCTGATGGCTGCTGCTCTTGAACTTGGAGAACATCGCAGTGGCAGGCATCGATTCGTGCTTGTTTCGGGGGGGCGCGCCTACGCCCACTAGACCGCGGCAGCCGCCGCTGAGAAGCTAACGCTATTTTTCGGTCGTTTCATGGATCTGATGTGAGGATTTCGGCGCGAAAGCATGTGACTGCAATGAATAATAATAATAATACTTTATTTGCTCAAATAACATATGATGTTTTAGCATTGTCAGAATTGGGGGTGATAAAGTAGTTAATTAGATAGACGAATACATAAATAAATACAGTAATGGATTAAATACACTGGTACACCAAAATATTTAATAGTTATTTATGTATTAAGGGAATTATGAGGGCCTTAATTACCGATGGCAAAGTTTGCGTCCCGAGGGCCTCTGGCCCGAAGGACAGCAATTGCCAGAGGTTATTAAGGCTCTATAATTCCCGTGGTACATAGATAATTTTATTTTTGACCGATTTTCATAATAATATGTCCATATTTAGAACGCAATAAATGTTTAAATTCATAACCTTTCTGGTATATTTGAATTAGGTAGCGTTGATTGTAGCATTGTTGGTTGTTGCTAGGTTGTCGCTATGTTACATGTTTATAAGCAAACTTTCTTTATCAATCAATGTTTTTCCGTTAAAAACGTGTTTATTTTTTACCA
This sequence comes from Chrysomela aeneicollis, assembly GCA_029955515.1. Lineage (NCBI taxonomy): Eukaryota > Metazoa > Arthropoda > Insecta > Coleoptera > Chrysomelidae > Chrysomela > Chrysomela aeneicollis. The sequence continues at coordinate 2,415,953 of JARUHQ010000003.1, forward strand.
CAAATCGACGATCTTTTTCTGATATAATGGAGGATATTATAAAAAAGCGGAAAAAGCAAGACAATCATTACTTTTATCGAAAAGTGAAGCCCTATATCAAAAAGAATACAACTTATATCTGAAGTGGCTGACACAGAAAAATGTTATGTCAAAAGATGCCAACGAAACTGTCTTTCTGGCATATTTTCAAGAACTGTGGTAAAGTATTTTCAGTATTTTCTGGTAGATTTGGTAATAATTGTATTTATTCGTTGCAGTCAGAAACGTTTAGCCCAAATTCGTTATGGACTAAATGGTCAATGCTCAAATCGATGGTGACCATATATGAGAAAAGAGATATCACCAAGTTCAACGAACTAGAGGCTTTTTTGAAACGGAAAAGTAAGGGGTATAAGCCGAAAAAATCTGCTGTCTTATCTCCTAAAGATGTCATCAAATTTCTAAAGGACGCCCCTAATGAAATTCATTTATTGCATAAGGTAATTTTTTTCTCATAATTTTCTTTTTCGTTTGTTTATTTCGTTTTATTTGTTATAGGTTGTTCTAATTATGGGTTATTTTGGAGGATGCAGAACTCAGGAACTTCTAAATATGAGTATAGCAGATATAGAGGACCGGGATACTGTTATGGTAGTGAACGTACCGGAAAGTAAAACTGGTGTATCGAAGAAATTTACAGTTGTGGATGAAAAAGAGTTCTCTGCTTTGCCTTTATTGAGACTTTATATGTCCTTGCGTCCTGAAGGTACAAAACGATTTTTTTTGAGCTTCCGACAAAATAAATGTACAACTCAGCCAATTGGAAAGAATATGTTTGGCAAAATTCCCAGCAAAATCGCAATGTATTTAGGATTGCCAAACCCACTAACCTATACGGGACATTGCCTTCGTCGCACTTCTGCTACTGCCCTAGCCAATGCAGGAGCAACTATGACAAACTTAAAAAGACACGGAGGTTGGAGAAGTTCCACGGTGGCAGAGGGGTATCTGGAGGACAGTATTGAATTGAGAAATAAAACGGCGCGTATGCTGTCTACTTTGCCATCAGAAGAGGCAGGCACCTCGACTGTAGTGAACAGCAACAGCACCACCCATAAAAAAGAAGAAATTGTTTCCAGCGGCGGAAGTAATTTTCAGGGAACATTTGAAAATTGTACATTTATTATTTGTAATGACGTGAATAAGGAAAATATGTCTTAGTTTTCATTACATATAAACGTTTATAAGCATTTCTTGTATCATTTTCACCTGTAAAAGGTTAGAGGGAGTTTTTGAACCTGAATATCCCAAGGGAGTTATGACCCTCATTATAGATATCGTAACTATGACGATATAAGCTTATAATGTCACTGTCAGAAATAAAATATTTAAAAACATAAAGATTAATAGCTATTTATGTACCAAGTGCGTTATATAGATCCTAACGCCCGGAGGGTAACATTCACCCGAGGGCCTTTGGCCCGAGGGATGAATGTTGCCCGATGGGCGTTAGGATCTAGTAACGCTCGTGGTGCATTTCTATTCTATTTCTGTGATATAGGGGTCTTGTACACTGCGACCTATATAGATCTATTGTGCCCCCTTCTGCTGCTTAGCCGTTCAGGATGTCTCAACGACTAAAGCAGTCCCTCCAGTCCTATGGCTTTCAGAAAGTTCAGGATATCGGATGGCTTCAAGTTAGGTAGATCTCCCTCTTCTATTTGATGTTCTCCGAGATATCGTAACCTCGGATTTTGCAAGGAGATGCATTCTGAGAGAATGTGGATAGAGGTTTCATCCTCTTCCTCGCAGAATCTGCATTCTTCTTCTTCCACTAATCCGAGTTTCCTAAGGTGTCCTTTCAACCGGCAGTGCCCTGTTAGGATTCCTGTTAGTATTCTGAGCTTGTTTTTGCTCATGCAAATGCAGTCATTTGATCTCTTCTGGTTATAGTTCCCCAGTAGTATCTTGGCCTGCCTCATTCCTTGTGATTCTATCCAGTGCTGGGATCTTTTGTTGTGTACTTCTTTTTCAAGTTCATGGAATATTCTACTGGTGCTTATTCCGCAAAAGGGTTCAGGTCCCAGAAATGGTGTTTCAGCCCCTTTTTTCGCGAGTATATCTGCTATTTCATTACCTTCCACTCCAGTGTGTCCTGGAACCCATAGGAGGGTAACCGCATTATTCTTGCCTAGTTCATTTAGTTTTTCTAGACACTCCCAAACCATTCTGGAGTTGATTACATGGGAGTTCAGAGCATTAATGGCTGCTTGGCTGTCTGACATGATGATAATCTCTTGTCGACGAAGATTTCTTTCCATGTTGAACTGGACGCATTTTCCGATGGCGTAAATTTCCGCTTGGAAGATGCTCGGAAATTTGCCCAGACTTTCTGAGTATTTGGTTCCAGGCCCATATACTCCTATTCCAGTACCATCTATTGTTCTGGATCCGTCTGTGTACCATTTAATGGCACTTCTCCTGAGTTTGTCGATGGTTTCTTTATCCCATTCATTCTTGTTACTTAGCCTCGTGTTGAATTCTTTCACGAAGCTAAACTTTCTTGTCATCTCGTCTTGGGGCATGTCCCAGGTTTGATGGTTACCAGAGAGGGGTCTAAATTTGCCTTTGGTGGTTCCCTTTCTAGTCATTCTGTATGTTGTCCTTATTGCTATATTCTCTAATTCTATATGAAGGGGGGTAAGGCTTAGGATTACCTCCATAGCGGCCGTTGGGCACGTTCTCATTGCACCTGTTATGCATACACAGGCTAGTCTTTGGATTTTCGAAAGATTAGCTCTTGTACTAGTTAGCCTAGTTCTGCTGCTCCAGACCACTGCCCCATAAGTGATGATTGGTCTCACTATTGACGTGTACATCCACCGCAGGGTATTTGGGTTACATCCCCAGTTCTTTCCTGCAAAGTTTCTGCACACCATAAGGGCTCTCGTGGCTTTTCGTGCTTGTTCCAGATAAGTTTGTCATCTAGTATAAGTCCTAGATATTTGACCTCTGTCTTCCATTCAATAACTTATCCATCCAACTCAATGGTTTTGAGGTTAATGTTCCTTTTCCTTGTAAAGGCAACTAGGGTAGTCTTGGTGGGGTTGACGTTTAGTCCCATAGCTTGACACCATTCTTTAGTGTAGTCAAGTCCTCTTTGAACTATGTCACAAAGAGTACTTTCGAATTTTCCCCTCGCGATTATGACTATGTCATCTGCATAGCCTTGACACGATATGCCGATCTCGGTCAAACCGCAGAGGAGTCGATCTACTGTTAGGCTCCACATAAGTGGGGAGGCCACTCCCCCTTGTGGACATCCTCTAGTTGTGCAGATGGAGATAGTGTTTTGTCCTATCTTAGTCTCTGCTATTCTGGTAGATAATAATTGCGACAACCATCTAGTTGTCGTGTTGTCTACTCCTCTGTCTTCAAGTGCTCTTCTGACAGCTTCATGTGGTGTGTTGTCAAAAGCCCCTTCTATGTCTAGAAAGGCACATATTACTGTTTCTTTACTTCCCAGTGCATCCTGGATTTCATCTGTTAATTGTACCAATGCGGTTTCCGTAGATTTACCCGTTTGGTATGCATGCTGTCGGGGGTGCAGAGGCACCCGCTCCAGGATTTCTGATCTGATGTAGTTATCAGTTGCTTTCTCCACCGTCTTTAGGACGAACGATGTGAGACTGATTGGTCGTTGTGATTTGGGGTGGGTTGTGTCCCTTTTTCCAGCTTTAGGAATAAAGGTGACCCTAGCCCTCCTCCATACTTCTGGTATATATCCCAGTTCAAGACTGCTGCGACTAATCCTCACTATGTGTGGTAGAATTTCTTCTTGTGCGTACTGGAGCAGGGCAGGAAATATTCCATCAACTCCTGCTGATTTGAACGGTTGGAAGGTGTTCATGGCCCATCTTATCCGTCTACTGCTGCAAATATGTTTGGCCATTACTATGGCTTCTCTGGTAGGTCTACAATGCTGTTCTGGAGTGTGCCCTATGAGAATAGGTTCATTCCCAGGGAAGTGAGTGTCTAGTAAAAGCTGCGCTCTTTCTTCCTCACTTTCTGTATAGCTACCATCTGACTTCTTTAGTGCCATTGCGTTATCGACTCTGCTTTTTGCCATGACTTTGAATAGTCTTGTTGCAGCGGGTGTTGAGTCTATATCCTCACAGAATTTCCTGAAGCTATTTCGTTTCGCTTTTCTCAGTTCTTTATTGTAGGTGGTTAGTTTCTCGGTGTAACTCTGCATACAAGATTTTATTTTTCACGAAAAAATTATCTTAAACGACGTTGTTTACTTCATAAATTTTTTCTCATAGTATTTACTGCGTTCTGGTCGGCAACTGAGCACAAATGAGCTTCTATGCAATTGCCATGGAAACATTGAAGTGGTTGCTAAGGGTTGTTTATTTAATACAGAAAAAAACATTTAGCGGGCGTTATGATTCATAATGCCCTCCATAACGCCCCGGGCGTTATGGGTCTGTTAATAGCAACCGTTGCCAAGGTATTATAAAGCAGTAACGATCAAGTGAAAAATAAAATATCATAAGTACATATTTATTGAGGAGAGAACATCAGCATCAAAGAATTCTTGAATGTTGTAAATATTGAGTGCAAGAAGCAATTTTTTTAATTTCTATTTTGAATTTTCCTGTTGGAAGATCTTTCATTTGCTTGGGAAGTTTATTGAAAAGTTTGATAGAGAGGTTGATAAAGCTTTTGTGAGTTAAGGTGAGTCTATGTTGTGGAATTTTCAGATTATTTTTGTTTCTTGTGTCATATAAGTGTAGTGTATTTTGTTTAGAGAAGTTTTGCTCATTTGTTTTGATGTAATATAGACAGTGATATATAAATAGTGCTGGGAGAGTTAGTATGTTTAAATTTTTGAAGATCTGTCTGCATGTTTCAGTATAAGGAGTTTGTGTTATTGCTCTGATAGCTCTTTTCTGCATACGAAATATTTTTATCCAATCTGTAGCATTACCCCATAGAAGTATTCCATATGATATTTGGCTTTGGAATAATCCCATGTAGGCTACCCTGCAAATTTCTGTGGAGCCTGTTCGTGATAGTTTTCTCAGTAAGAAAGTTATACTTGCAAGTTTTTTTGTGAGAGCTTGGATATGGTGTTTCCATGACAGTTTTGAGTCGAGATGAAGTCCTAAGAATTTAATGTTGTCTATTTCCCCATTTATTTCTCTAAGAGAGAAATTTAGAGGAACTGTTTTGTTTAAATTTAGACTCAACTGATTTGCGGTGAACCAAGGATTTATCTGTTCAATTATATTTTTGTTTATTATTTCCATGTTTCTTGAATCACAGTGCGTGTGAAAAACAGTAGTGTCATCAGCATATGAAGAGAGACACTGTGCAGAAGACAACTACTTTCCTGGCTAATGCCATGCGGAACAACGATTCACACTGTGAATGCAGAGATCGCAAATAGTTCTTTAGACGTGACAAATTCTAGATAGGACTATCGATAGCATCGATAAATTTGCACCAGCGAAACTATCGTTAGTTAATTGATACTAGCGATAAAGTATCGTACAGAAATGTCCCAAAGCAGTGCCAGTTCCAAAGCATTTTCGTCGCGTCTATTTCACCGCACGGAACCGCGTTCCAAGAGATAGTTGAAAGTGGCGACACCATGCGGCAGAACAAAGAAACACTCCAGAAACAAATCTTCCAAGTCACAGAACTTGGAAGTGGCTGAGAGCTCGACTAAGCTAATAAATGAAAAAATGGAAAAGCCATGATTTGGAAAATAATTCAAAAGAGAACATAGTCTATCCAATTAAAACGACATCCCCATGATTGACATTTTATCTTGTACACAGCGCATGTATAATGAATTTTAACCCAACCAATAGTATTTTTTAATTTATGAATAACTTTATTAGCACCATGAACATAAGATTTTATAGTTTTAGGTTTTCTGACTAGAGAAATACGAATTCGTGACTGCTCATAGATGGCGCTAGTGGCTCCATATTACTCCATTCAATAAATCATTCATTCATTTATTTCCAAAGAATTTGGTTGGGCTGAAGTGTACCAGATACTTATACCCAAATAACACAGGATGAGAAACAATTGAAATACAGCCATTTGTATATGAAAAAAAGGGAAAAATAATAAGGTGATATCAAGAACCGATTGAACCGAATATTTGCCAGTTCATATCGGTTATAAGCTGTTGAGTGTACTGCCTGCTAAAACAAGTTTATAAATTTGAAAAACTTGTTCACAATAAAATACCTCAATTTCAAAGGTTTCCTAAGTGATGAATTATCGACTTTAAAATAGTATAAGAGTATCAAGGTTTGTTAGTCCCATTGAAGAATAACAAATATTAAATGAAAAAACATTTCGGAACAGACGTTATTACATATCCTATCGTTTGGATTCCTTGATAAGTGCGATTGTTGCTTAAACCGAGTTCTGCTAGGTGGTGCTAGTAGGCGAAATATGTGAATACAATAAATTTTTTTAACCGCCAACTTAGTTGCAAAGGAACCCTCGAAGTCTCATTGAGACTTGTATGAGTAAGGAAGACGGGCACCTTAGCTTTTTAAGTGTCATCCGATATCCGAAGCACTACTCGGCTGGTTATCCTTATCTTTTGTAAGTTAATTCTTTTCTTTCAAAATAGCTTTAGAAGAGAAGACAGCAAGAAGTGTACTGTCGTCCGCAAAGCTGTGGACAGGACAGGAGATCGCTTCCAACAAGTAGTTGATAGGTAGCAGGAAGCTATGGTTTTCGAGTGCATATCCCCCAAAGGCAACAGAATGAATGAAATTCGTTCGCGCTTTGACTTTTGGACGTTTAAAAGCCACGGCATACGTTTGTTCCAGCCCATTATTTATACCAGAGTTCATCACTCATATATTACTAATGGACTACCTCTCTGTTCACTGAAAGACACAGCTTCCCTCTCAGCCATATTATATATGCGAAGGAGATTGAGCACTAAAATAATAATGAAGGGAAACACAATGGCGTACCTTCTGTTGCAGCAGTCTAACCATCATGGAAGGCAAGAAAAATTAAATTGCTGGAAACAGAACTATCTCAGTGTCAGTGTCAGTTGCTAGAATGTACCAGGCATTTTCGATGTCCTTACGGGATATTTCGCTTATTTTTTTAAATATAGAGATTTGTAAATATCACGATACCTCAAACAAAACTTTCATTGCCGCTTCGTTCTTGAGATACAGAGCGAAATAATTAAATAATAATTCTGAATGAGTACTCTTAGTATTCTACCCTATATAAATGAGAGTGGCGGTCGATTATTGCGTTAAAATACCTATTCTGAAAGAAATATCGCTCTTAACTTGTTATGGAAACTGTAAATTATCTAATTACAGGACTGAAGTATAATATATTTTATTTCTGACAGTGACATTATAAGCTTATATCGTCATAGTTACGATATCTATAATGAGGGTCATAACTCCCTTGGGATATTAAGGTTCAAAAACTCCCTCTTACCTTTTACAGGTGAAAATGATACAAGAAATGCTTATAAACGTTTATATGTAATGAAAACTAAGACATATTTCCCTTATTCACGTCATTACAAATAATAAATGTACAATTTTCAAAAAAGCCTCTAGTTCGTTGAACTTGGTGATATCTCTTTTCTCATATATGGTCACCATCGATTTGAGCATTGACCATTTAGTCCATAACGAATTTGGGCTAAACGTTTCTGACTGCAACGAATAAATACAATTATTACCAAATCTACCAGAAAATACTGAAAATACTTTACCAGTTCTTGAAAATATGCCAGAAAGACAGTTTCGTTGGCATCTTTTGACATAACATTTCTCTGTGTCAGCCACTTCAGATATAAGTTGTATTCTTTTTGATATAGGGCTTCACTTTTCGATGGAAGTAATGATTGTCTTGCTTTTTCCGCTTTTTTTTATAATATCCTCCATTATATCAGAAAAAGATCGTCGATTTGTGGTCAGTTGAAAGTTTGCTTATAAACATGTAACATAGCGACAACCAACAATGCTACAATCAACGCTACCTAATTCAAATATACCAGAAAGGTTATGAATTTAAACATTTATTGCGTTCTAAATATGGACATATTGTTATGAAAATCGGTCAAAAATAAAATTATCTATGTACCACGGGAATTATAGAGCCTTAATAACCTCTGGCAATTGCTGTCCCTCGGGCCAGAGGCCCTCGGGACAAAGCAATTACGTATGTTTCAAATATTGAAAAATATACAGGCTGTTCTATTAAAAAAACTGAATAATGACAGCTCATCTACAGAATCGACTTCGCCACTGGATTCTACGTAAAAAAATGCATTAGATACAATTTTTACTTTACCAATGATTTGAAAGATAGCTCAGATATAGGGGGGGGAAGCAATATTTTCAATTTCACCCAGTTCTCGAAAACGAAGCGGGCTAAGAAAGACGTTTGCGGTTTCGTGAGTTTTTCAAAAAAGTAGTCAACTTCCGCGAAGACGAAAATCTTCATCTTTGAAAATAGCGAGATATCCCGTAAAGACAACGAATAAAATGGGACAACCTGTACTGATACTATTTGTGTCTCCGAATTTTCCGTCTCTGAAAGGTTAATAGAAATATTCGCTACCTACTCCACTGTTTTATGCTTTCGGTGAAACAATGTGGGGGCGATCATTTCGAAGTTGTATAAAATCGTTCTATAATTTCAAAAGCCCTAGAGATTTTCTGCTTCTGATATGTCCAACTTTACAGGTAGATCAAAGGCATATTGCGTATGGACGTTGATGGGTATGAGTATGAAATAATTATATTCCTCTCACTCCGTATTAGGATACATCAGGGAATATATAATGTATGTTAAATTTGGAAATTACCAAACAAATTTTGAAATTCCCCCAAGTGTTTGGATCATTGTCGATCTAAATGAACAGCTATAGTAGACGTTATAATATTGTCTGTTCAATGGAAACAATGACGTAACTTTCTCCGTTAGGCAGAGACATCTTCTCATAATAACCGTGAACTATTTTGAACTTGAAATGTCATACTGGGCATAACCTAACGTTTTCATTAACATTTTGAATAACCCGCTCCTTTTAGCACAGCGAAGCTTCTGTTTCAAGCACAGAATTATTCGATATCATTGATTCATTGATCAGAAAGTCAGGAAATAGAAAAAATCATCGTCAGTCAGTGTCAGTGATGTGACTGTGAAAAATGTGTAATGTCACAAAGTAGAGAGTGTTCAATGTGTTCAAAATTGAAAAACTAAAAATGCGAGTGAAAGTATTGGTATATCGATTGTTCGATATAATTAATACAATTTTAATAACTTACGTTGAATTGTGTATTTGATCCACGTATATTTCATATTCACTGAAGAAAGCACACAAAACTTAGTCCTTCTTTACACTAACACACCACACATACTTACATTTACTTGTTTTCAACAATTTTCAGCAAAATAGACTAGTATATTTCAAAAAATTCAAAAAAATTACATTTTCTCGCTAAAAACTGTTGAAAATAAGTAAATGTAAACGTGTGTGTTGTTTTTCTTGAAAGGAGGACAAATTTTGTGTTTTTAGTAGAAGAAATTCAAAATGTCAAATGATGATGGGTGTAAATTTACGAAACAAGCGTTTCGGATTCTTGTTCAGGAGGCCAAAATACGTGAGTACCTCCAAAAATGTTCCTTGGAATGCCTTATTATTGTTCCTAAAAACTGGTATTGCCGGTATTGGACCTATTTGAGTAAAAATATGTCAAATTATGATAGATATATGATACGTGCTGAAGACAGAAATAAAAGAAGAACATGACTTCAACGCAAAGTGTCTTGCCGCTCTCGAAAGATCAACTGTCAACTGTCTTTTTCGAGCGGCAATCTATCACTTTGCACTCCATTTAAATACACAAATAGCCATTTTCAGTGATACTCGATTTCGGCAATATTTTGGTATTTATCTGGAAAAGGAGCGGTGGTGCTGCGGAACACGACCGATCAACAAGCGGTATACCCCACATTTCTTTTTTCAATAGAAAACCTTATTTATCTTGCCTTTATATTATTATATTTCTTGGACAGACGATTTCGAGTTATTGAAATATGAATTTAAAATGAAATCATCTGAATCCCTCCTATACCTATTGTTACGTGCTGTGCTTCCAAGAAGATCGGAAGTCATTATCTCGGCAGATCGCATCTAGGCCGTGATTTATGACCTCGCGATAACATCGGTCACCGACGTATCAATTAGAGCGGATGATTTATTACCAGTAATTCTAAGAAATTCCTGTAATTTCTGGAGAATGAGTGATTTCGCTAGAATGATGTTTGTACTTATATATACATCCCATCCCATTCATGACTAAATCTATTGGTCAAAGATCTAACAAATTTTTGGCCCCAAAACTTTATAATGTTCTCCCAAACGAGATAAAAAACCAGTTTGGAAACACATTAAAAAAAACTGAGAACATATATACTGAACACTCCTAGGGTTATCGTGCACAATTCAATAGAAGGTAGAGGTTAGAACATATTATTCTTTGAAGGTCTCTTTTATGATACATACTGGAATAGTAGACAGAACTTAGTAATGAATATGAACACTCTCATATAACCATTTTTGAGTTCTTTCTTTCTGGATTACAGTAATTTTATATTTTTTAATGTCTATTTATTCATTATACATTGCCTATCGTGTTTTTTATATACTGTATCGTTGTTCATAATTCTTATTCTTATCTTTCAATGTTTATTATTCATTGTTCATTATTTACTGTTCACTGTCCATCTTATTGGAGTTGGAGTTAACATTTTTCATAATTTATATTTTTTACGCATGTTATTTAAAAAAAAAATTAAACTTTACAATTTACGTTACATTTTTCAAATTTAATATTCTATATTTTATATTTTATCTTCTAAATTGTATAATTATATCTTGTAGTTATGTAATAGTATAGTATTATAGTTTATAGTATATTAGTTATTTGTTATTAGGTACATTTTGCACCATCCGACGCTGATCTTGATTTGTCTTTTCCGTTCAACTCTTTTTTTAATTATTAATAAATATCTGATATTTTCTTCGCGAAACAAGTGCTTGCACTTATCGCTGAAACACTTTGTTCACTTCTGCCTCATAACTATCTAAATATTTGTATTTGTTAGTTATTTTAGTTTGTAAAGTTATTATTATTATATATATATATATATATATATATATATATATTACACAGATAAAAATGACTTCTTATCGCAAGAAAATATATCATCTACATCTTGGTACTTGCTATTCGCCTGCATGGTGATGCCATGATAACAAAGTTTCTCACTTTTCTACATATACCCATGGACAATGTTAATCTGAAATCAGACGAACTCAACGAGCTGAGGCAGCACATCACAACATCGTTAATCTTGAGATTTATCGAACATCACTGTATTTTTTGTATTTTCCATTCAATATATGAGTTTGTTTACTACATTATCGTTATTCTATCTGAAAAACTCAATTTATTTATTTCTATCAAGAACATTTCTTGGAGGGGTGTTTGGATCAAAGAAATGATTACCTTCGGATTAACTGATCAATATTTTTGCAATCTCAGATCAAGATAATGAATCCTTGAAATTAAGTCATATGTCCTTATAATTGGAGATTTTCAATCTAAAAAAGCCAAGGATGTGGTTGATTTTTATTAAGATTATTCATTTGGCCATATCCAAAGACATGGCGACCTTTTTGATGTGTAAGGAACCGCGCAGAGTCGTGGACATCCATCAGTAAATGTATTCAAAGAATTGTGAATTACAGTTACATGTATATCAACAATTGAATGAATATGACGTCAGACAGGTTTATAAAAAAATAGAAAAAAGTTTGGAAAGAGTTGAGTTCAGAAAGAAACATTGAGATTTTTAATGCGTATATCGTTGTGATTCAACTGAGTGTTTATTTTGTTGTATTGCGAGTGTTTAGTAAAATAAATTATTCAGTTTTGTACTGAGTGTTTTAAATTCACGAACCCAAGGAGAAATATCGTTACAGTATTATAGCTATACCTACATGTCAAGGTATTTTCTGAAGGGATTCGCGCAAAGAACATAGCTTTACTGGAAAATCGTAATAAAACCGACGTTGTCATGTCGGTCGTTAATCTGTTTCAGAGCAAACTTGATTATTCCCTCTTTTTCCATACTCCATTCGCATCGGCTTGACATTTCAAAGGAAGCAACATGTTGATAGACCAGTGAACAAAGTATACGTTCGAGATCAAGTGGCTTTGTATGTCACTGATGATGGTTGGAAATGAGACTTTCTTCATTTGATAGAACAATTACGTATTTGCAGCTCATAAGTTTTCACCAATAAATTCAGAAATCAAAATACCAGCACTTCGAACGGTACATAGTATACAGGATGTTCCGAAATTAGCGTACAATATTTCGACGGAGGCTTCTACAACGTCAAAGATTCAAATATAGGGTACTTAATAAACTATTTTCGATGAGCTTGAAGGAGATATGAATGAAGGTATCTGATATTTAATGGAGATCATAACGGAAAACATTTTTATTAAAAAACCCACAAGAAATTCTGTAATGGAGATCGTTTCTGATTATCGAGAAATCTCAAAAGCCATTATGACAAATATTACGTGACCATGAATGTGAAGTCAATTTTGAAAAGTTCATAACGAATGGAGAAAAGTTATTTTCCAAGATAGCGAGAAAAGTTGTATGAAAAAGTTTTTAACAATTCGAGATAATACCCGCAAGCCAAATTTGAAATATTCATCTACAAAATATGAAATATTGACTTTCTTCTACAAACCTTTTTTAAAACACTGCTTTTTCGTTTCTTGAATAATTTTCGGAGATAATCACGAATGCTACAAAATTGAAAACCTGGAATGTTTTATTTCAAAGATCAAATAGGTTTATCATTATTCTTATCAAATTTACATGACCCAAAAATCAGAGAAAAGATATTTAGCTGTTTTCGCTATCTTTGAAAATAACCCTACTCTTTTCCCAGTCATTATGAATTTTTAAAAATTGACGCCATTATAGCGCAAACTGTATAAAAAATATTACAGCATTTGAAAGGAATACTTTTGAATGCCCCTGTATTGTGTTCTAATTTTTCCGATAAATCGAAAGATTACCAAGATACAAGTGGTGATTGGAAAGTGGGAAGTTTCATGTCAGGGTGGCAACACTGATTTCTTTATTGAAAAAGTTAAATGTCAAATGTCTTGTCAAGGTTGTCCGTTGTCACTTGTCGGGTTTGTGTTTATACGTCCATGGTGTGATAGACTATAGACTATACTATGGTACCGTGCCGTGTATCATATTATCTCAGCTGATATAAAACAACGTCTAGCTCATCTGAAAAACAATTCGAAATTGGATGGAAGTTTGAATACAAATCAAACATGGCGCAGTCGGTAGGATGTATATTTTGGTAGGCTTTGGCAGGTTTGAATACAAACCAAACTATTCAGTACCACTGTATCCCCCTGTATATCAGCAGTGATGTTGAAAGCGCAACTTCTCATCTCCAAGGAATTATTTCGCGCAAAAAAAAATCGATCAAAATTCATAATACAACACAGTCGTAATGATTGGTAGACAACGAGTAGAAAACAACTACTTTTCTGGCTAATGCCACAGATTTACAACATGTTTCCTTCTACTCGTTTTTTGCTATCTTAAAATGATTTTGAAGAATTTTCCCCAACGACTCCTCCTTTGTGTACAAACAGATATCAATCTTCTCCGCTTTCTGGATGAACGCCATCCAGAAACTCTTTCCCTGCACCAGCATTTATATTATATTTTCAGGAGATCAAGGCAACACGCTCATAAATAGATGCTAGGTACCAAGGTGCATATAGTTTGAAGTAGGTATCGGACTATACTTTGATATTCAAATTGAATTCTGGGATACTATAATTGCTATGATGGAGATGGTATCATAAATAATTATGCCATAAAAACTCACAAAATGTCTGCTTGGGCTTATTTTATAATTGACAATTGTCATCATCCACTAGAAAAGTCACACATTTTTTGTCATTATGAGATCGAAAAAAGTAGGCCCTAACTTTTCTAGTGACAAAATAGTATATTATGATACAAGTTTTATAAGACGCTATTTTGTCGCACGCGTTGTTTGGAGTACGACGAACTAAGCGAGGAGTGCTCCAAGTGAACAAGTGCGACAACGTGTCTTATAAAACGTGTGTTCAATGTAATTTTTTCTTTTTTGAATTGATTCGTCTTTTATTGAAAAAAAATTATTTAATATCGTTGAATAACAGAAACATCTTGGATTGGTAACAATGATGACATTGAAATAAATAAAATCTGACGCACAACTGTAAACTGGGCTTCAAGTTTACAGTTGAGCGATTTTGTTTATTGCAATAACTAGTGGTGAAAAATTCAATGTTGTTATTGTTTGTATTGGTCAATTTAAATTAAATTACACTCTGAATTAAAATTTACCAATTAAAACATTGAGTTTTTCACTGCTAATATCACCAAATCCAAATCGCTCAGAAGTAAACATGGGCCTAACTCTTCTGACTTTCATTTGACAGTTCGATTGTACCAATCTCCGAATAATAAAAAATGCGTATCGAAATAAAGGCTATTTCGACACGCATTCGCGTTGCACAATGACTTCATTATACAACCAAAATAGAAAATAGTATATTATGATACAAGTTTTATAAGACGCTATTTTGTCGCACGCGTTGTTTGGAGTACGACGAACGAAGCGAGGAGTGCTCCAAGTGAACAAGTGCGACAACGTGTCTTATAAAACGTGTGTCATATGCAATTTTTTCTATTTTGGATTGATTTGAAGAAAATAATGGATTTAATATCGATAAATAACATAAACACGCATAAACATCTTCGATTGGTAACAATGATGACATTGAAATAATTAAAATCTGACGCACAAGCGTAAAGCCCAGTTTACAGTTGAGCCATTTTGATTATTGCAATACCAGCGGTGAAAAATTCAATGTTGTTATTGTTTTTATTGATCAATTTAAATCAAATTACACTCTGAATTAAAATTTACCAATTAAAACATTGAGTTTTTCACTGCTAATATCACCAAATCCAAATCGCTCAGAAGTAAACTGGGCCTAACTCTTCTGACTTTCATTTGACAGTTCGATTGTACCAATCTCCGAATAATAAAAAATGCGTATCGAAATAGAGGCTTTTTCGACACGCATTTACGTTGCACAATGACTTCATTATACAACCGAAATAGAAAAAAGCATATATATGATCTAAGGACAAAACGGAACCTAACTTTTGAAAGCATGACAACCAGCGTTGTAACCAATTTTTCATGACTGCGTCAATTTGGCCCGAAATACTAGCATACAGCAAACTATTTACAAAAGACAAGAAAGTTCTGAGAATCAAGCTCTTTAATAATTGTGTTTTTTACAATTATTGTACTTTTCAGTTAAATTTAAAATAAACTAATTTACATCTTATATTTTTTAATTTATTGATTCACATATTCATCAAATTGTCGTGAATTACAGTCGTAATTTTTTTCAGAGACAGTTTTTTTTCGTTAAATTGCCAAGCAACAAAATTCTCATTGATACATGTCAAGCTTGCTTTGACAAAAAAAAGCTCTCGTGTAATAATTATAAGTATAATCACGATTATGAATCCGCTATTCGTGAAAAAAAAGATTATCGGTTCTGAGAAGGTCAACATAAAAAGAAAAACATGTTCTGTCCAATTAAAAATCTAACTCAGTTTGAACAATGTTCACGTAAACTTTGGTTTGAATAACTGGTATAGACCACGAGCAGAAAACAACTACTTTCCTGGCAAATACCACACGTCGTTCATACAACGATTCACACTGTGAATGCATATCGAAAATGTTTCTTTCTTTCCAAGACGTGACAAAGTTCACATCGACAAATCCACGCTTAACAACCTACAGACCGGTTTCGGGCTTATTGGCCCTCATCAGTGCAGGGTAGTTATCCGAGTAGAGACCGTAAGATCTCCACTCCAAGCGTTGCCTGTCCCAACCCAATGCATTTTCGTCGCATCTATTTAACCCATGGACGTATAAACACAGATGGACTCAGTTGTTTACGTTATAATGTGAAGCCGAGAAATTCAGTGACATGGTCACATTCTGTACACCTGCCATTGAATTAGATGTTGTCACGTCTTGTCATTGATAAATCCTAATTTTAGTCTAAGATCATATTCTGTTCATTTGGGATATTTTAATCATCCAATCCTATCATAATGAATTCAGAAAGTTCCTGAAACAAATGAGATCAACTCAATAGAATGAAAATTGCTCGTAATCGAGGTAGTATTACGTGGTATTACTCCTGCGGAAGTAGCAGAGCCAACAGAGGTTATGTACCACTGGCAACATTGCTTCAAATCAGTCTCGTTTGACATTCGCTTGGAGCAAGTCTTTGTTTACAAAACTTCGTTTGAGTGATTAATAGTGTTTAATCGAGTTATTTTGTGAAATACTTTGAACATAGACATTAAAAATGGTGAAGCAGTGCTGGTTATGCAGGAAAACTAAGTTTTTACACCCAGATCTGACATTTCATTCCTAAATACTATATGTTTACATTATCGAATCTGAGTAACATAGGCGTAACAATGGGTTTATTTATCATTTCATGATCATAATAGTATTCCAATGATATTGTTAGTTATATAGCAGGTTTCATATCAACGAGTTTGAATTCTATTGTCACTTGCTCCAGATGTAAGAAGTTATTGACGGATGAAAATGAGGAAACTTTTTTCAAGCTACAGAAAAGGAAATAGTATGAAAACCTTACAAAATAATCTATATTAGTCATTGGAATTCGTAAAGAGGCTGAGAAATATTTTAGATTTTTTAATATGAATATTTTGGTGAGTAAAACATTGCAAAATATTCCGAAGGAATTATATCAACATTTTGGTGACCACTTTCTATGATGGAGATAATATTGATGGCCACCCTGTACAATTTTTTGAACTAATCCTTCATAAATATTTCAAAATAAGAATACACCACGAAACGATGAATAAATTAGATTCATCAACTGTCAGATTACGGAGTGGTTTATGAAGACTATTCTGTTCAGAAAACAATAGTCACATTGAGGACCTGTTTCAGAAATCGCAATTCTATGTCAGTCACTGTATCTACAAAATTAATAAAGCAACCTTAATATAAAACTTTGTTTTATTATATCATATTATCTTTAACTTTGAGTTACCTATAAAGAACAATAAAGTTATCACAGGGGTTTAATATCATGTTATTTATTCAACTTAGGATACTTCTGCCGTTAGATCTTCGATAGATTATAAGGGTTGTCAAAATAACTGATATTATTTATTTTTATTCATTCTATATACCTATAGCTATACTAATTCAATGATTAGCTCATATTTGAATGTGTTTTGAATCGTCCATTGAATTTTATTGACAACGAAATAAAACTTCTCGATAAGTTAATCACGTACGCCACTGTAGCGGAGGGAACAATCACAGTCTATCGTTTCCAACTCTCTTCCCTTCAAGCCGACTGCCAACGAACTCTAAGCCTTCAAAACAATGTGCGATGAAGGTATAGGCGTGCTGTGTCCATCTGTGTTTATACGTCCATGATTTAACCGCACTGAGTCGCGTTCCAAGAGAAAGTTGGAAGTGGTGACACCATGCGGCGGAAGAAAGAAACACACCAGAAACAAATCTCCCATGTCACGAAACAAGGGAGTGGCTGATAAGTAGCTCGCGACTAAGCTAAATAAATGAAAAATTTAAATACTTCGACCAATACCATGGCTTTTTTATTTTGCTCCGAGGAGATCGCCCACTGGATAATAATCCAGTAGCTTCAGCGTATGCTTGGGAGTTGAACTTCAAACATGTGAACAATACTCCAGGACAAGTCGAACATGTGCTCTGTAGACATGTAGAATATGAATATGTCGAGTTGATGGAGCTGCCCAAAGCGAAGCAGCAACTACTATCTCGTCGCTATATGTTTTCCTATGCCTTTCAAAACTCGCTGGAGTGTATTCGATTAAGTCGAATGAAATTTGTTCAGAATCTGACAGGTAACATTTCACGAGGCTTTCCTTTTCAAGCGCTTTTCACGATAAGTAAATGACGTCTATTCATAGCAAGCTCTGATGTCACCTTCTTCAATTCCATTGAAACGTGTAGGTACTTCAATTAAAATTGATTAGTTGCAATTAGTTCAGGCACATTCTACATCGACCTTGTTAATGATTCATAACGAGATGAGATTCACTGCAAACAAGGAATTGATATTGTTTACTCTGCAACGTTGATTATTAATTATTGTAGGTAGGTGTAGGTATATATAGAAGGGATTATTGAAGCTGGGAAGGTAGGGGTAATTGAATGTAGGTAGGCAGTTCACATTTATTTTTCCCTAATATATTATGTCATTGTACTAATAAATACTTTTTTCTATTTTGGTTGTATAATGGAGTCATTGTGCAACGCAAATGCGTGTCGAAATAGCCTCTATTTCGATACGCATTTTTTATTATTTGGGGATTGGTACAATCGAACTGTCAAATGAATGTCAGAACAGTTAGGCCCAGTTTACTTCTGAGCGAGTTGGATTTGGTGATATTAGCAGTGAAAAACTCAATGTTTTAATTGTTAAATTTCAATTCAGAGTGTAATTTGATACAAATTGACCAATAAAAACGATAACAACATTGAATTTTTCACGGCTGGTATTGCAATAATCAAAATCGTTCAACTGTTAACTGGGCGTTACGCTCATGCGTCAGATTTTAATTATTTCAATGTCATCATTGTTACCAATCGAAGATGTTTCTGTTATTTATCGATATTAAATCCATTGTTTTCTTCAAATCAATTCAAAATAGAAAAAATTGCATATGACACACGTTTTATAAGACACTTTGTCGCTCTTGTTCACTTGGGGAGCACTCCTCGCTTCGCTCGTCGTACTCCAAACAACGCGTGCAACAAAATAGCGTCTTGTATCATAATATACTATTTACTAGACTCGCTTTAATTTTCAGCAATCAAATCAAAAATTACGGGAATTCACAGTTATATGGAGCATTCACCAAAACCTCATCAATACATTTAATAGTATATCATGATACAAGTTTTATAAGACGCTATTTTGTCAACGTGTCTTTTAAAACGTGTTTTATGTAATTTTTTTTTTATTTTGCATTGATTAGAAGTCATTTGACTGTTGAGAGATTTTGAGTTTTGCGATACCAGCGGTGAAAAATACAATGTTGTTATTGTTTTTATTGGTCATTTTAAATCAAATCACACTATAAATTAAAATTTACCAATAAAAACATTAAGTTTTTCACTGCTACACCTTTTCCAGTTTTATTTCAGAAAGCGTCAATTGAATTTCAGAATAGTCACTTGTATTTCAGAAAGTATCAATTGTATTTCAGAATAGTGAGTTCGATTTCAGAAAGCGTCAGATGTATTTCAGAATAGCGACTTCGATTTCAGAAAGCTTCAAATGTATTTCGGAATTGTGAGTTTAATTTCAAAAAGCATCAAATGTATTTCAGAATAGTCAACTGAATTTCAGAATTCGTCATTTGAATTTCAGAATATATCATTTGTATACAAATGACGAATTCTGAAATTCAATTGACTATTCTGAAATACATTTGACGCTTTCTGATTTTGAACTGACTTTTCTGAAATACAATTGATACTTTCTGAAATACAAGTGACTATTATGAAATTCTATTGACGCTTTCTGAAATAAACTTGATGGCTTCTGAAATACAACTGAAAAAGGTGTAGTTTCACCAAATCCAAAATCTCTAATAAGTAAGCTGGGCCTAACTCTTCTGACTTTCATTGGACTGTTCGATTGTACCAACCTCTGAATAATGAAAAATGAGTATCGAAACAGAGGCTATTTCGATACGCATTTGCTTTTCATAATGACTTCATTATAGAACCAAAATAGATACTAGTATATTATGATACAAGTTTTATAAATCGCTATTTTGTCGCACGCGTGCGCAGTGAACAAGTGCGACAACGTGTCTTGAATTGATTTGAAGAAAAAATGGATTTAATATCGATAAATAACAGAAACATCTTGGATTGGTAACAATGATGACATTGAAATAATTAAAATCTGACGCTCAAGCGTACAACCCAGTTTACAGTTGAGCAATTTTGATTATTGCAATACCAGCGGTGAAAAATTCAATGTTGTTATTGTTTTTATTGGTCAATTTAAATCAAATTACACTCTGAATTGAAATTTACCAATTAAAACATTGAGTTTTTCACTGCTAATATCACCAAATTCAAATCGCTCAGAAGTAAACTGGGCCTAACTCTTCTGAATTTCATTTGACAGTTCGATTGTACCAATCCCCAAATAATAAAAAATGCGTATCGAAATAGAGGCTATTTCGACACGCATTTGCGTTGCACAATGACTTCATTATACAACCAAAATAGAAAAACACTTTTTGTGATTGATCTGTCAATAATCAGTATTGTTCGTGGTGTCATAGCGACGGAATATAGAAATATCATACCAGAGGGAAATACTCAGAAACGGCATTCACCATCATATACCAAACATTGCACAAGCCAATCTGAAAATTTCTTGGAAAATCCACGCAAATATACAATTCATGTTTTCAAATAATATCCATTTCATCGGAAAAATCGATATACCTAGTTTACATTAGCAGAGACCGCAACACTGATTTTTTTATAATCAATCAAAACATCATCCAATGGCCAGTGGATATATGAATAAACGTACGTTTGATAATTTTCCGCCACAGGAATCTATCCTGTTGAATAAGGGAGCGGAAAGTCAATATCTACCGGGTCCAGGATAACCGGGATATAGGCCAGTAGGTCATGGTTCATCTATATACAGTCAACACCTGTACTGGATTATTATTATCATATCGCCTCAATTATTGATACCTATGTCCTATTATGTTATTGTTATTCACTACCTATCCAGAAATTGATGCTAAATATTGTTTCAATGTAGTTATTCCATGATTTTCGGATAGTCTACAATTTCTCTTGAATTAATCATATTTGAGTGATGGAACATTATATTTGAGGAATTTGAAGGAATCGGATTTTCAACTTTCTTTACAACCCCTGAATATTTTATTGATGATATTGGAATATACAAAATTTATATGGTGCGAAATTAACATTCCGTGTGAGTTATACATATAACAAAACATGAGAAATTGGGTTTTATAATACCCCGAAAGAAATTGATATTATGACAAAATTTTCCTGAAACTGATTATTAGTTATAAACAAACCATATATTTTTACAAATGCTTACCTATTAAGATGTTGTTCTTACTTTTTGTTCAACGAATTAAATAGGTACATGAATATTGAGTAGGAAGATGCGACTTTTTTGTTTAGTGTTTTTCTCAGTTGTCAAGAAAAAACAAAGCGATTGTTCATTTTTTTATTCTGATGCAAATATATTAACCTAGTCCTTTTCCAAAAAAAAAAAATAAGTATCCTTCACAGTGAGCATCTCGGATAAAACATTTAGATCAATATAAAATTTGAGGACAACAGTAAAACTCAAAAGTCATCCATTTTTCAGCTCTAGAAGTTGTCGATTCTCATACTGACACAACAAAATGATTGATATGTATGTTGCTGGGCAACACTTTTAGTGCCTAAGAGATACAATTTGTACCTCATACTATAGCATTGTGATGATGTTATATGATCATCATTTCAGAAATAGCTAACCCATTCGAGAAGAAACAACATTGTATTCATTATGTTCAACAAAAAACTGATACAATTATATTCCTATAATATTCAATCCATTTCTGATATTGATATTGAAACTACACTTGAAAATTGAATGAACCTGATTTGTCAACAGCTACAAATAATACATATTTCAGTGTTTCTTCATATGGCCTTGATCTGTTCCTAGCTGGGGCAATTGTCCTGCACATTTTTAATATTTTAAATATAGGTTAGGTTATAGTTCTTCTTCTTATTTGGCCTCTTACCTTCTTGTGAGAGAGTTGGTCAAGGTTAGACTTTCGTGCTGAGCCGCAATGGTGGTCATATTTCACTTACATTTTATTAATTAGACATCAATATTACTTTGGTTACAGAAAAAATAGCATTTTTTATTCGGATCAAAAGTTTATCTGTTTCACTCGCAAATTTTGCTTGCTAACTTTTAATCCTAATAAAACAATTTACTGTTATGCCGACTTTTATTAGCACGGCACCAAATAGGTCTAGAAACATGTGTTTTGTTTCTTAATTTCAAACTACAACATTTCTGACCCCATTTGGGAGAACACCCCAAGGCAGTTGCTCTACTCGAACGTTGCGTATAATTTCGACCCCATAAACTTAGTTTACCTAATGGGGCTTGACATCCACTATCCTGGAGGCAATAGGGTGCACACACCCCAATAAACAACAGGCCCGCTGATATGGTAGTATATTTCAATCAGTGTTTCAATGATCTAGTTATTCCGTCTGGATGGAATCGAATAATCTGATAATGAAGTGGTCCAGTGGGAGTCTGTAGCCCAAACACTACGATCGAATTCAAAATTTTAGGTACGTACAGGTTCTTCACGTGTATTTTGAACCCCTCCTTAACATTTTTTTCCATCGTTCAATTGGTGTTTCTAAAAACGGTCTTATGTAATTGATTTCATTTATGTGAACAGAAAGTCAGTTGAAGATCAAAAAAAAAGTTTTTCTATTTTGGTTGTATAAAGAAGTCATTGTGCAACGCAAATCCGTGTCGAAATAGCCTCTATTTCGATACGCATTTTTAATTATTCGGAGATTGGTACAATCGAACTGTCAAATGAAATGCAGAAGAGTTAGGCCCAATTTACTTCTGAGCGATTTGGATTGTAATTTGATTTAAATTGACCAATAAAAACAATGACAACATTGAATTTTTCACCTCTGATATTGCAATAATCAAAATCGCTCAACTGCAAACTGGGCTTTACGCTTGTGCGTCAGATTTTAAATATTTTAATGTCATAATTGTTACCAATCGAAGATGTTTCTGTGATTTATCGATATTGAATCCATTTTTTTCTTCAAATCAATTCAAAATAGAAAAAATTGCATATGACACACATTTTATAAGACACGTTGTCGCACTTGTTCACTTGGAGCACTCATCGCTTCGCTCGTCGTACTCCAAACAACGCGTGCGACAAAATAGCGTCTTATAAAACTTGTATCATAATATACTATATGCGCACCAAATATGTGTTTTTAAATGGAATACCCTATATATATTTTGTTAATATTGGCTAGACGTAGAAATTCAGTTTTTTCCGCTATCTCTCTCGAGTTAGGAAAAATAAAAAAATATTTGTTCTCAACAATTTCGAAATATTGTGCTTCTGTATGATTTTCCATATTTCTCCTGCGGGAAAACTCACCTCTCTTGAGGCATGCTCTAGAAAATTCGTTTTATGTTCCTCGAAATAAAACTTCATCAACATTTTGAATCGTTCTTCGTTTGAGAGAATTTGTCTTACTCAACAATTTATTTATTTATTCATTTATTTCTTATCCATACAGATTTTGCAACCTAATTACATGGATAATTAGTCTTATAAAAAATCTGTGATAATACAACCTAATTTAGTATATGATTAAATTAATGATATATTTATAATTATAAGAGAAAAAATAAAAAAAATAAAAATATACATTTATGTGAATACCTATAATGTAGTGATATTTTTGAAAGTATGAGTAGAAGGAATCAATCGGTTGCCATATTATAACACTCTATATTCCCGTTGAGCGGCTTATTTGGTATTATGTATTGATATTAGGTATATAATTATTTTCACACTACCTACCTGAAATACGTATCATTTCGCACTGTAAACTAGTACACCAAATAACACTGTTCACTTGTGCGAATTTTTCACCTCCAAAATAATAAATTGAATATTCATCAAAGACCTGGACAAATTCAAATACATTTTATTTTGATTAAAAAACAACAGATTTTTTTTTCAGGAAGGATGGAAACTTATAACTTGAAACTTATCTATATGTTTATATTGGATATGGTATGCATTGTTGTATTTTGTATAGAATTATTATGGAGAACAACTGAGTGATTTTCATGTTTACAAACATTTATTGTTTCAATTCCACAAGTAAATTATCAAACCAGGTTTCTCTACTACTTTCCAAACATAAACGTATACCTTATTTTGTTTTGGAAAAGGATCCCTATCTCCTAGAACAAAATCCAAGTTGCGCTATTTTGGGCCGAACCATTTGTGACCAATAAAAGCTCACATAAACGTCAATAAAACAACTGCTATAAACACAAAATAAATTATGATAGCGTCATAATTCAATTCACCACCACTATATTCACTATATAAAGGACAGTTTATTTTATATTCGATAAATCTGGAATATAGAAGGAAACTGTTCACGTTTTCACCTTTTATACGGATATTGAATTGGTTTTAGTTGAGAGAGATCAGATAATTGATGCATTGGAATCATTTGTGATGGATATATACAGGGTTTCCGAACTATGATCACAGATAAAAAAACCTTACAGATGAGGCAGTCAGACAGAGCGAATAAAATTAGAGAGAGATATCGAAAGCGCAAAATTTAAAGGTCCAGTCATGGATATGCGCAGGCGCTCAAATATTGATTGGATTTTGTTTACATTGTTGTCACCATTTTGTTGGTTAGGTTACAAATGTTTTAGTTTTACATGATTCACGATCCAGTATTTTGGATGGGTTTATGTTCTTAAAATATATAACATATTTTCCATAAACTATAATTCAAAAGGAAAAGTAATAAAGGTTTCACACACACAAATTAAACAACCTGTGATCATAGGTATAATCATTACTGCTGTGTCTATAAAGATTGCAAATCATTTTCAAGTAAATCAGAGAATATCAAATTACATTGTTTTCCAAAGGACGAAAAACTGTGAGTACTTTTTATTGACTTCAATCAAACTTTTCCATATTATCCATATTATCTCCTTTTTTTGCAGTATCTATTCTGCCATATCACATTTCAAGTTGAGGAATTTAGAGTCTGATCATTCATCAGATAATTGAATCGTGTTTTATTTTTCCTGATATAAACAACTTATTCATATCAAAATCACTCAGAATTAGTTATATTGGTGTTCATTATGCATTACTAAAATGGCAACATTGCACATCAGTAGTTCCAGCGGTGACAATGACTATCCGGCAACTGCGATGCGCAAAATTTAAAGGTCCGAGGTAAATGAAAACGGATGTCGGTACATCAAACAAACTGGGCAGAGTTTTTCAACTGTAAGGTTTTCCAATCTGTGCTATGGTGCCAAATTTAATAAACGAATGTCGCTTGTTGCAGAGATACAGGGTGTTGAAAATGATAAACTGAAAGTAGTTTCATTGTCATAACTTCCAGTTTTGAAAAATTTTCAATTGAATTTAAGGTAATGTTTTTGTGGAAGAAATCACATTTTCCTACATCAATCAGCTTAATGAGCGTTAGTTTGAGAAGATTTGTTGGATATAATTTCCAAAAGGATGGTTCCAAACAACCGAGACTAACTAAAAACAAATGAAGACCCATCAATGGAAGATTGCAAAAAAAAAATGTTCAAGCAGTAGCTTTCTTCTCTCATTAACATTCGAGTAAATATTAATCTTCCATCGAATGATCCGAAACCATGCAAAAATTTTCAACGAAAAAATCTGAAAAAGTGTCCCCAATCCTGTCGATTGTTTCTGATATTACGTCAACAAGGTCTCGTCCACATCCGGTTGGAAATTATCGGACGAAAAATATGCTATTGACGTCCCATGACATCGATTCAATTGCAATTCGGAAACTGAACGTTCCAACATTTGCTGCACTAGTAATTTGACGGGTGACCCACCCGCATCAGCAAAAATTGAGGCAGTTGCCAATTTTGTTCGATGATCGACCCAGCTTCGTACTTAAAAATTCAATGCCCTGCTCGAAATTTTGTAGACAACGAGCAGAAAACAACCACTTTCCTAGCTAATTCCACAAAATATCCACTCACAGTCTATGCACCGATTCAGTTGATGTTTAGTAACTAAAAAACGGTATATTGTAGTAGTTACATGTGGTGTATATTTGAAATCAGAAATGATCATTCCAAAAAATACACGAAATATACAGGGTATCCAGTATAACATAACTCATATTGGTTTTTGATTGTTCTATAATTTAGAGAGATATGAAATGATCACTAGTTTTAAAAGAATCACCTTCAGAAAATTATTTTGATAACGCATCTGGTGCAAAATTTTTTTTTTCGGTCTGAGTAGGGATACATTGAAATCGATCTTGATTCTCATTCTTATATAAAACCTACGAAAGCGCTGAAAGGACATCAGCAAAATAAAATTATAATTGCCAGTTTAAACCTGACAATTATACATAATTGCCAGTTTGAACTGACAATTATACATAATTGCCAGATAGAACTGGCATTTATAGATAATTGCCAGTTTGACCTGACAAATTTAAAAAATTGCCAGATATATCTGGCAATTATAGATAATTGCCAGTTTGAACTGACAACTATAATTGCCAGATAGAACTGGCATTTATAGATAATTGACAGATAGAACTGACAATTATACATAATTGCCAGATATATCTGGCAATTGTAATTGTTAGTTCAAACTGGCAATTATCTATAAATGCCAGTTCTATCTGGCAATTATGCATAAATGCCAGTTCTATCTGGCAATTATGTATAAATGCAGTTCTATCTGGCAATTATGTATAAATGCCAGTTCTATCTGGCAATTATGTATAATTGTCAGTTCAAATTGACAATTACAATTTTATTTTGCTGTATGTCCGTTCAGCGCTTTCGTAAAAACCTGATGGTAACAGGCAATTATTTTCGAGCACTATTCGACATCCTCCCCACGAATCAAGAATCCCTAAGATTTACATTTGCCACTTAGGATGATTGATGCCGTGATGGATTTCTATTTAATCTGCACCGTGCCTAGCATTTAATCAAGAAATTGATTGAAATTTACGACGCAATATAACGTCCATCGATTTCGTTCTGAGGATATTTACATAAAAGCATTCAAGATGATTTCACTCCTACAACAAACTACGCTATGGAGTAGGTAAGTCTTTCTCACTTATTATTTATTTATTTATTTACCGGTCAAGTACACTACAGAATTGTTATACAGTATGGTGGAAATGTATGGAATAAATTCATTTTCTCTAACGCATATGAATTTTATGGGAAATCCTGACACAGGTCGATTTTCATTTTCAAATTGACATCTCTTGATATACATATGGAGTTAGTGACGTCATCCGCGTAGTTGTGGTGTCACCATACTGTATGATCCCAAATGTTACATAAAAACAATCAATTAAGAAACAATTACAGCATTAGAGTTCAGTTTTGAACCTAACAAGTAAGATCCTTACGATAAACTAATGTATTGCTTACAAATAAATAAACCTAATTTTTTATTAGTCCAGTACACAACAGAATATCAATAAAATATCAAATGGAACATAACGAAGAAACATATTCAAATAGAAAAAAAACATAGACAATCAAAAATTAGTCATCAACTAAATTATAGAATGAAACATAAATATGTCAAGTACATTACAGAATAGTAATAAAGTCCCAGATATTAGGTACATGGATACGCAAACAATCACTAGATTTGAGTTATTAATTCAAAATAAATAAAGGTGTGCATTTTCATTAGTCATGTGACAGGTAAAGACAAGAAAGTTTCAATTGAAAAAATACATTCAAACACATTAAAATCAAACACATTAAAATCAATAAATAACGACAATTCAGAGAAGATTAATGAATAATTCCTGCATGAAGTTGTTTGATTGCCATTTTTTTGAATTTGAAATGAGACAGATGAATAAGACCAAGTTCTGAAAAGTGTGTATTGAAATTCTTCTGAAGTCTACAACTTATTGCCAAAATGTGATTACTTCTCAAGGTTCTTGAGTTAACAGAAAGCCAAATATCTTCTAGAATAGCTGCACAATTATAGTAGAAGTTTATTATTTTATGAAGGAATAGAACCATTGCAAGTTTACGTCTGTCCTCAAGTGATAATAAATCCAATACAGAAAGCCTCATTTGCGGGTTAAATCCAAAGTAGGGTAGGCCAAGTTTCCAAATTATATATTTTGTGAAACGATTCTGAACTTTTACTATTCTGTCTTTATGACAAGCATAAAGAGGACACCAAATAACGCTATTATATTCCAAAACACTCCGAACCAGTGAAAAGTATAATGACTTTATAGCATCATAGTCTGTGATATGGCGAGTATTCCTTTTAATGAATCCGAGCATTCTGAATGCTTTATTACAGATATTATTGACATGATCAATAAAGCTAAGATCTTTATCGAAAATAATCCCCAAATCGCATAAGGTATTGACAGGCTGAAGAGTTAGATCATTAATTGAGTAATTTTCAATGACTGCAGGCTGTCTTATTCTACCTTCAAACGATTAGTATCACAGTAGGTACAAAAGCTATCCAGATCATTCTGAATACATTATATATCATTGGTATAAAACTTATAGTTATAAAAATTTTATATTTTGGTTCTGTATTGAAATCATTATATGAAACGCAAATGCGTATGGAAATAGCCTCTGTTTCGATACGCATTTTTTGTTATTCGGAGATTGGTACAATCGAACTGTCAAATTAAAGTCAGAAGAGTTAGGCCCAGCTTACTTTTGGATTTGGTGATACTAGCAGTGAAAAACTCAATTTTTAAAGGCTGAATTTTGATTCAGAGTGTGATTTGATTTGAATTGACCAATAAAAACAATAACAACATTGAATTTTTCACCGCTGGTATCGCAAAAATCAAAATCGTTCAACAGTAAACAGGGCTTTACACTTGTGCGTCAGATTTTGAATATTTCAATGTCATCATTGTTACCAATCGAAGATGTTTCTGTCAATTTTTTTCGATGAAAGACTTATAGGAAGAAAGAAACATTTGCTATATGCATTCACAGTGTGAATCGTTGCATGGACTACGAACAGATATAATTCAATGTTCTGCGTGGTATTTGCCAGGAAAGTAGTTGTTTTCTGCTCGTGGTCTGCCAGTCATTCGAATTGAATTATGTCTTTTTTCAATTTCGCACTTGTTTCCTTATTGGAGCGTGCGACAAAATAGCGTCTTATAAAACTTGTATCATAATATATACTATTTCCCTTTGAACACCTTGTTTCTTCCAAACCAGCAACATTTTTATAATGTTCGGCTAGATCTCTATATTTTTGTGTTTACTATCTGTAGAGGTTGCCCATTCTCCTAATGAATTATCATCTGCAACGTGGTATTTTTGTTATGCCAGTTTATGAACATGATTACCAATACACAGGGTGCTCTACAAGAGGGTGGCCCTATATTGCGCCACCATAAAGCCATTCAATAAGTGTCCAATTTTTGAAGGTGGCGTTCTCATTTCATAATATAACAAAGAAGATTGATCGTAGAATCCCGACAACTCAGCCTGTTTCTACTAAATTGGGCTGTAAGTTCATTATGAAGATCATAATGCAGACGGTAGGTGCTCTACCCTCATATATACTCATATTTAACGCTCACGCGTTCATTTACACCGTGACGCGTTCAAAACGAAACAATCATCTCCCTGGAGTGTAAATAATATGGTGGTGAGTGAGCAAACTCCCACACATATCTTTCCACCAAACCAATCATTCTCATCCAAGGGTTATTCAAGCTCTCAAGGTCGGTTGAATGACATTTCATAATGGAATTAGAAGTAGCGAAATTTGAAGAAAATTACGTCTTCACCAATTCAAAGATCATAGAATGACAAGTTAGACAACGGGCACTAAACTACTACTTTTCTGGCAAATGTCACACAGAGGGCTAATAAGCACAAAACTAGGTTTCGAAAGGAAAATAAGGAACTTAAATTTACTCAATATTAAGAAGAATCTGATGGCTAGAACCTATCTTCAAATGTTAGCAGGAGAATGGTGATATTTTAAAATTTTCGACAGCCTTATCAACTCAACTTGTATATTGATATTTAAAAATATCAAACAGAAGGTAGGTAACATATTTATTTATTGAAAAACATAGATACCAACAGAGAAGACCAACACTATCAAGAATGAACAGGTTGTAGAGCATTCTATAAATGCTATATTTTTGTTATGAACATAATTATCTTAAACCTTCTCCATATAATCTCATTCCTGAGACAGAGGTTTACATTTTCTAATCAAATTGGTACACACTGTATATACGCTGATGGTTTAGTTCAATCCAGATCGCAGTAGATTGAAAAGGCTGGTAGATAGGGCACATAATGAAATTTCCAGACACCCTATGATATCTCCATCCCTTGGGACTTGGACCAACAACATTCCTCGCTTTTCATTGTGTGGATATCCCAGGGATGATCGCAAAGATATTTTCTCTATATAAATGAAAATTCCTTGGGAAGCCCGGCAGATTCTTCGAATTCGTGCAAAAACACTTTCAATTAACATAAACATCCGTTCGTTGGTTCCACGAATAGCAGTCCATAAGAAATGTTTCCGTTATACAGGGTGGCCCCTCTCAATTGGAAAAAACTTCTGGGGCATATTGAGGAACCATAGACAAGCAGTTTGAGATAAGATACTGATGTCCGGAAGTGCATGGTTTTCAAAATACAGGGTGTCAAAGTTTTTTTCAAAAAACTTTTTTTTATTAATATTTCAAAGACACGTTAACCGATTTTCTTGAAATTTGCTAGTGATGTGAGCTTTAATAAGACGCTCAGTTAGCACTAATTAAATGTTAATTATGACTTCCAGTGGCGCCCCGGGGGACAGTGTCACGAATAAAAATGACAAAAAATGTACGCTGCTGACTTTTTTTAAAAATCTTATATATTTTTTAGAAAGCTCAGTTAAAAATACAACTTTTTTGTCACTTGATATTTTTTCGTATCTCTCTCCGTTTTCGAGAAAAAATTTTTGTTAAAAACTCTATTGAAAGGTTCATTATTATTAGAAAGAAAAACAAGGAGGCTTTTTTACAAATAATTTATTATTAATTAGTGGAGCAAATGCTCAAAGTGTCCACCATGCATTTCGATGCATTTTCTGCACCTGTCGAGCCAGGATTCGCGCACCCGAGCAAACACGCCTGGATTGTTCGCGATAAATTCCGCTGCCACCACAACTCTAGCAACTAGGTCCTCCATGGTCGGCACAGGAGTTGCATAGATCAACCGTTCCATTTCGCCCCAAAAAAAATTCTCGAATAGGCTGCAAAGATAACAAAGCCTCTTAGATTGGCTGTAAAACAGAAACGCGCAAGAAAAAAAACACAGAAAGTTGCCATTTCTGCAATACTTACCACGAATGAGCCGGTCTCCCGTAGATTTTGATGAATTTTGATAAAAATCTTATGGTTTGGCAATTCACGATTTGGGAACCGCTGCCCGTACAACCGTTGTGCTAACAAAGAATTACCCCGCGCTTCCCCATACAAGAGATGCATATCTGCAAGCTCGGCTAATTCAAACCGATTCATTTTTGCAATTAGTGTAACGTTTGAAGATAATTAAGTACTTAGAAACTGACACTTTTACTAAAGTTTGACATGTTTATGTGTTACCATGACAACATTGTTTTGTTTTAGATTTTCAGATAATGAACCTTTCAATAAAGTTTTTAATAAAAATTTTTTATCGAAAACGGAGAGACAAAAAAGTTGTATTTTTAACTGAGCTTTCTAAAAAATATATAAAATTTTTAAAAAAAGTCAGCAGCGTACATTTTTTGTCATTTTTATTCGTGACACTGTCCCCCGGGGCGCCACTGGAAGTCATAATTAACATTTAATTAGTGCTAACTGAGCGTCTTATTAAAGCTTACATCACTAGCAAATTTCAAGAAAATCGGTTAACGTGTCCTTGAAATATTAATAAAAAAAAGTTTTTTGAAAAAAACTTTGACACCCTGTATTTTGAAAACCATGCACTTCCGGACATCAGTCTCTTATCTCAAACTGCTTGTCTATGGTTCCTCAATATGCCCCAGAAGTTTTTTCCAATTGAGAGGGGACACCCTGTATATAGTAGGGGAGATAAGATAACGCTGAACTTGAAAAGATCATTCCAAATTGAAATCTAAATGCAATACACGTTGTTTGGTGTGAGTGAATTTCTTCACATATTTTTGTTTCTGATGCAGTTATTAATAATTTTGTGTTGTACACAAATCCATTAGACCCTCTATTTGCATTTCATTTAGTATATAGCTCATCATAGCGGCAATTACCCATACTTCCGATGAGTGATAAAAAAAAATCTGAACAGATTTCATGTTTAACTCATGATATATGTTACATCAACACTTAAGATTCCTAAGCTAATTACATTTAGAGAATTCAAATATTTTTCGAATGAAAATTTTGCAAATGACTTATCTTCAGTCGACTGGAATGTGATATATCAAATCAATTCTATTGAAAACAAATTGAACTTTATCAAACAAAACATATCAAAACTATTTGACAAGCATGCTCCAGTGAGAACTGTAAGAGTAACTAAACCTAGAGCCCCATGGCTAACTGATGTAATCAAATTGATGATGGCAGATAGGGACGAAGCTCTTAGAAAATACAAACAATCAAAGTTAGGTGTAGACTGTGCAAATTATAAGATGTTACGTAATCTGACGTTGAGTGCTATTCGACGAGAAAAAAAAGCATATTTGAATTTTGCTATAAATAGATGCAGCAAATCCCGTGAGATGTGGAAAACACTCAAAAATATGAGAGTTACGCCTAGCAAATCTACCGAAGTTCCGCAACACATTGCTGAGAATGTAGATGGAATCAATGGCTATTTTGCATCTATAGCAGCAAACCTGAATGAAGATTGCACTGAGCTCATCAATTTCTATGATACAAAAAAATTTAATGAAACACTCAACTTTGATTTAAAGCTTGCATCTGTTAATGATATTGATGAAATTATTCGTAATATTAAAAGTAATGCAACTGGTACCGATAGAATATCTCGTATTATGTTATCATACTGTATGCCAGTGCTTCTATTACCAATCACACATATCGTTAACCTCTGTTTAGAAAAAGGTTACTTTCCATCACCTTGGAAAGTAGCACTCATTCGACCTATTCCTAAAAACAGCGAGCCCAATAACTTTTCAGATCTTCGTCCAATCAGCATCCTTCCGCTTTTATCCAAGGTCTTAGAAAAAATCATTTATAAACAACTATATGAATACTGTAATTTAAATTCCATCATTCCTATTCAACAGTCAGGATTCAGAGAGGGATGCAGCACTGCCACGGCAATGTTGAATATATGTGATGATGTTCTCAGAGAATGGGATAAACGTAAAGTTACAGCCCTGGTCATGTTAGATTTTACTAAAGCCTTTGATACTTTGAACCACCAACTTTTACTATCTAAACTCAAATATTATGGCCTGAATTTGACAGCTCTGAACTTCTTTCAAAGTTATCTAAGTGGAAGAAGTCAAATCGTGAAATACAATGATAGTGAGTCACAATCCCTAATCTTATATAATGGTGTTCCCCAGGGATCGATTCTGGGCCCACTTTTATTTCTAATTTATACTGCCGACTTATCAAATTGCCTGTCAGACTGTGAAAGTCACTTCTACGCAGATGATAGTCAATTATATTTCAGTTTCTATCCTGAAGACGCCTATTTAGCAAACTATTTCCTCAACAGAGATTTACAAAAAATTATCAACCGCTCAAAGCAACATAATCTCCATATAAATCCCACAAAATCTACTTACTTATTATTTGGCAACGAATCTCGAATTGGTCTGGTTAAAAATGATATCAACATAATCATAGAGGGTGTAACTTTAACACTAGTATCAGCTACGAAAAACTTAGGTCTGATTATAGATTCTAATTTGAAATTCACTGAGCACGTCAGCAAATCTATTCAACGTGCATACGGATGTCTCAAATTGCTATACTCTAATCGACAATTACTCTCTCAAAATTTGAAAAAAAAAAACTTTGTGACCAACTAGTTTTATCGAATTTCAACTATTGCGATATAGTATATGGTCCGTGTATTGATTCCTTTGATAGTTATCGAATTCAAAGAATGCAAAACAACTGCGCTAGACTGATCGGGGGCCTGCGGAGATATGATCATATATCTGAATATATCTCTTCTCTTGACTGGCTATTCATGAGCAAACGTCGTTTTTTACATTCTGCTACTGCCTTCTATAAGATCATCAGAGAGGAACGTCCCTACTACCTTTATAGAAAAGTAAAATTCCGTCACCAAATGCACAACCTCAATATAAGGAACCCCACTACTGTGAACATTCCCCGCCACTCCACTACCAAATTCGAAGCATCATTCTCCTACCAACTACCACTGATTTATAATGCCTTAGATGAAAATGCTAAACTTTTGAGTTTAAATTCATTCAAAATGAAACTTAAAACTAACATGCTTGTTGAACAAAGAACGTAATTCTTAGATATTTTGTATTACTTCTGTACGTGCAGTATTTCAGCAATTATTATGAACTCTAGAATTAGCAGAATATAAAGAAATGTACTAGGGATATACATTAATTAATTTACTTACTAAGTAGAAAATTATCAATTATACTTTTATCTGTACTTAGGTTAAAGTGTAAGAATAGCTTGAAAGCTAAACTTTCGCCTAATAAAGTCCATTTATTATTATTATTATTATTATTATTATATATGAGAAAAACTTTGGATGCTTATGTAATAAATCTCTCCGAGGTTTAAAGTTTCCGATTTTTTTGCTTTGTTTCCTTCTGATTTCATCTCCAAGACATTAATAAGCAGTTCGCCATAGTTTTCCGTATCCAGTTAGTGATTTATACTCAAAACATCAGCTTTCTACATGGAATAATATGATCACAATGAAGATTAATAGTTTTCTCCCCCACCAGTAAAGAAGAGAAGAAGAGTGGTGTCCCAATTCGCGAAAATCACGAACCAATAGATGGCGCTGCAGAAATGTCAAAAACTTGAGATGAAGGTGATAAACAAGCATTTCACTATGTTTTTCAATAATAATTTGTCAACTTTTGATTCACATTTTAGGAAAGAATTAACGAATCCAAAATATTTGAAAGGGTGCTATCGTTTGGTTATTATTTATAGAACACAAAACAGGTATTTTAGATGAGGTTTATGGATTTATTATGTTTTTATAGGCTTTTCAAACCACCTCTGCGAAATCAATGGGGCCACTAAGGTATTTGTATTTCAATGATTTATCTTTATATTGTTATATTTCCAGAATGCCCAATATTGGGATGAGTATATCAGAAATAAGAAGAAACCATTAAAAGAACGAGAAGCATTGTTCAAAGCTGGTCACATCATACTTTGTGGGATAGATATGGAACACACATAAATAAACTACTGTTCTCAAACTTCAGCTCTAAGGCAGTCCTCATATGAAATTAAAATGATTGTATGGATAAGTTAGCAGTGGAAGTGTGAATATATCTGTTTTAAGCTGTAATTTGATTATAACCCAAAAAATAGATGATTACAGACAGAAATAAGTTCAATTAACTTTATTTTCTGAGAAAAGTAAGTGTAGTGACGCATCTGCTCATATTGAGATATCTTAAATAGGCAACACAAGTTATTATTTTCGAATCCACAATGTACTTCCATAATAAAAAGTATTTTGTATAGATACATAGATAGATAATCTCTGGTATGTACCAAGGAAGTTAGAGAACTTATGGTCTACCAGTCATTCAAATTCATTTCTCTCAATAAATACTTATCCAATTCATGGCTTATTCATTTTAAATAAAAATTTGATTTCATCAAGCCTACATTGTGCACTGTTAAAGTTTCCATGTGATGACTGAGATGTTCATTGAAGTAATTGCATTCTTTTTGAGCCTATCTCTTGGTTTAACTCTCCTTCTTGATGGTCCTGAAGTGAAATCAAGGTTTTCATCACGAACAATAAAATAGACAACACAACACCAGATATTATTTGTTTGATTCTACCTGAAAAGAGGCATACCATACCTACCTTTAATTTGGCATTTACTTCAGAAATCTACTTCTAGGAAGTGCTTATTACAAACGTAAATGTTTGTGGTAATAAGTTTTTCTATTTTCAACATGATATTCTATTTTTTACACAATCGTGAAGTTGAAATTTTGGATTTTGTGCCAAGGGAACGATGTCTGTACGGTAGGAAGAACGCTGAGGTACTGAACAAATCTTTCTCGATTTCGTCTTTACGACCATGTGAACTGGCTGCATGTTTCAATAATATCAGTAACCAGCTGATAAGCACGAAAATAGTCCGAAAACTATTCACAATAATTCAAATTCATTGAAAATAATGCGAAAGCCTAGCAAATGCAATGCTAAATTGCTTCATTTATCACCCTCGTTGTGCTTCGAAAATTTGACACCAGAGGCCACCCACTTCGTGATTTTCGCGAATATCCTTGGTAACCTAAAAACGCAAGACTCCTCTGTTCCAGTCATATATCTAATAATAACTACATAGCTAGGTAACATGGATACCGGAGCTGAAGCCGAGAAATAAAAAAATTGACAGTCTGCGGGACAAATCGTGAATATTCGCATGCGCAAGTTTGAATTAAGGATCGACATTCGTTTTCATCATGGAGAGTAGCTTTCTAGTGAGCGACAAACGTATGATAATTATTAAAAATCAGTCAAATGTATCACGTAACCTTCAATTCGACGTTTTTATTTATTCATGACATATATTTTTCAAATATTCATTCATTGATGGATTGTTGGACGATATCGAATAATAGTTGATGATAAATGCAGAAATGGATGTGATCTACAAAGCGATTACTTGCGATTTGCATAGAAACCTGTGACGATAAAGTCATCGGAACAAGATTCGTGGGCTAATTTTTGATCAATCACTGTTATCACTCACTATAATCACTTCTGTAAACAATCAGTAAGTACATTAATAACTATATTAACGCCCTTTCACATAATTTGGGTTAACAAATATACCTAACCTATGAAATTCTAAAAACGTCAGTGGATTTCAACTCGTCAAAACCCGCGCATGTGCACATTTCATCATTAGCAAGCCAGACAGTCTTTTGTTTTTCCAAAACTGGAGTCACTTTCGCGTAAAGAGAAGAATAGATGTTATCCATATAGTTGTTAGTATATATATATGGTTCCAGTGCGCCTTGAAAATAAAATTGTACGCAACCAATAAACCTAACCTAATCAAAAATGCGACGTCTGTTTTGTTGTGAGCTCATAAATCACAAAACCCGTATTGAATTTTCATTATCTGATTTATTGTTATATTGATTTTATCCTCAACACATTCAGATATAGAGGACATTGAGCGAAATTGAGTTGAAACACATAGCCTAAAAATTTACAAGTCATTAAAATACTTTCATACCGAGGAAGAAATATATTAGATATACAAGCAAAAGCCATCTCCCCTACTAATACTGACTACTTGTGAAAGAAAACTGAAGTGCTATTTAATCAGCATTTTATTGACTACCCTCTGTGTAGGTACACGCAATCCTTGTTTCCCCCAATGGTCATCGAAATAATTAAAACAGGGTGTGAAAATGAGGTTGAGGCGAAGGAAAGGACAGAAATAGAATTCGTAGCCCTTAAGGGACTTGAAGAAAGAATCAAAACAAGCATAAATAATTAATATCGCAGGAATTAAATTCAACTGCATAAAGTGCGATTAATAATATTGTTACGATATTTCTACTTGGGTTCTTGAATTTAATACACTCAGTACAAAACTGAACAATTTATTTCACTAAACACTCTGAATACAATGGAATAAACACTTGGAAGCACAGCGCGAAACAATATTTTCATCCTGACGATATTGAATTATCGAAAGAATAAAGATGTTTACGAAAATAACGAGATATCGTTGCTTCTAATAGTTATTTATGTATTAAGGGAATTATGAGGGCGTTAATTACCGATGGCAAAGTTTGCGTCCCGAGGGCCTCTGGCCCGAGGGACAGCAATTGCCAGAGGTTATTAAGGCTCTATAATTCCCGTGGTACATAGATAATTTTATTTTTGACCGATTTTCATAACAATATGTCCATATTTAGAACGCAATAAATGTTTAAATTCATAACCTTTCTGGTATATTTGAATTAGGTAGCGTTGATTGTAGCATTGTTGGTTGTTGCTAGGTTGTCGCTATGTTACATGTTTATAAGCAAACTTTCATTATCAATCAATGTTTTTCCGTTAAAAACGTGTTTATTTTTTACCACAAATCGACGATCTTTTTCTGATATAATGGAGGATATTATAAAAAAAAAGCGGAAAAAGCAAGACAATCATTACTTCCATCGAAAAGTGAAGCCCTATATCAAAAAGAATACAACTTATATCTGAAGTGGCTGACACAGAGAAATGTTATGTCAAAAGATGTCCATATTTAGAACGCAATAAATGTTTAAATTCATAACCTTTCTGGTATATTTGAATTAGGTAGCGTTGATTGTAGCATTGTTGGTTGTTGCTAGGTTGTCGCTATGTTACATGTTTATAAGCAAACTTTCTTTATCAATCAATGTTTTTCCGTTAAAAACGTGTTTATTTTTTACCACAAATCGACGATATTTTTCTGATATAATGGAGGATATTATAAAAAAAGCGGAAAAAGCAAGACAATCATTACTTCCATCGAAAAGTGAAGCCCTATATCAAAAAGAATACAACTTATATCTGAAGTGGCTGACACAGAGAAATGTTATGTCAAAAGATGCCAACGAAACTGTCTTTCTGGCATATTACATTATTATATTATGTACATTTATTATTTGTAATGACGTGAATAAGAAAAATTCATTACATATAAACGTTTATAAGCATTTCTTGTATCATTTTCACCTGTAAAAGGTAAGAGGGAGTTTTTGAACCTTAATACCCCAAGGGAGTTATGACCCTCATTATAGATATCGTAACTATGACGATATAAGCTTATAATGTCACTGTCAAAAATAAAATATATTTCAATGGTTATCCAGTAACAATATAATGAAGCTATTTGCGAGAGTTTGAAAGAAAATATTCATTAATTATGGATCCTTCAACAAGCCAAACTATATATTTTTATATCTAATTTCATAATAATAATTCTCTTCATAGAAAAATCGCAACTGTCAATACAAATAGAGGTATACTAGTTATACTAGGTATACTAGCATCTTGTGGCATATTTAAAACCTGATATCCCAGACTGGGATATATGTTCTTAGAATCCTAACAACTATTGAATCAAATATGTAGGTTCTTGGGGCCCATATGAGTTGATTTTTGATCTGGTAATTGGAGCAATTATTTGACCAATGGTCTGCTTAAGTCCCTGAAACCTATATTTTCCTTCAACTTGACAAATTCACCCCCCAGTACACTCTAATTCAAACGTTCTATGATAAAACGACCACTTGAGGTGTCAAATGAAGAATTCCAAACACGTCCAAGATCAACCACCGTCGGATTTATCGACAAAAGTAGCCGAGAGAACGCATCCCCCTTCCTAACCGCCCCCAGAAACCGAAGGGCGGAACGCAAAGGGGGTGGCAAAGGCAAAAGTGAAGGGGATGTTAGGTATAGGTAAACCAAAGCCTATCCAATGTTTCCATTG
This sequence comes from Chrysomela aeneicollis, assembly GCA_029955515.1. Taxonomy (NCBI): domain Eukaryota; kingdom Metazoa; phylum Arthropoda; class Insecta; order Coleoptera; family Chrysomelidae; genus Chrysomela; species Chrysomela aeneicollis. The sequence goes on from JARUHQ010000003.1 coordinate 2,455,850, forward strand.
ACCTACATATTAGGCGATATTTGCGTATGGAAACTCGTGTATAGAGTTTCAGTTGGAAATTTCCCAAACACGGGGGTGATTATTAGTGATAATAATTAAGCGGGTGTTTAGAACCACCTCCGTTGAATGAAGAGTGAACATGATGGATTAACGTCGAAGTAGATCTTTGATATTAGGCAACGTGCAGTGTTTATTGATTCTGATGATCCCACCCAAACCTCTACTCGAATGTGTTCCCTGTCCTTGTACAAGGTTTTAATTACGTATTTTGACAAACTTCGAGATGTGCAAGACTTTCCCAGACTATTGTTCTCAATAAATGTTCTCCCGAACTAACACCTGTCCTTTGCAAGTTGTTCGACCACTCTTACAATTTGGGGATATTTCCGTCCAACTGGAAAATTGCCAGTTTCAAAAAAAGGCAAAAAGACCTTACATAGCAACTACACACCTGTCGCACTGCTATCAATTATTTCAACATCGAGGTCATGAAATATCTGTATTACTCAGGAATTGGCAACGGTAGGCAATATGGCTTCCGTCATCAGAGATCAACTGGTGACCTGCTCGCTTACGTCTCACATTTATGGCAGCTATCTATTGAAAAATATGGACGAACTTTAGCCGTGGCATTAGATATTTCCAAGTAATTTGATTGAGTTTGGCACCAGGGACTCCTCGCCAAGCTTCCATCTTATGGTTTGCCCCCTCAGCTGTGTTCTCTGCTTGCTAGTTTTTTCTCAAACAGGTCTCTCCATGTAGTGGTCGATGGAGTTTCATCTGATACTTACTCTACTCATAAATGCTGGTGTTCCGCAGGGATCAATTTTAGCACCAACACTATTTCTACTTCAGATCAAACGATTTGTTGGAAGCAACTTCATGTCCTATAACAGCTTCGCGGATGATAGTACTCTCCATACCGCTTTCTCTTCCAGGGCTCCTTAATCGGCCTGTCAAACCAGAAATGAACGAGGAAGAAATGTTAACAAAATAAATATGGACTTAGCAATAATTCTCGAGTGGGGATCTAATAACCTGGTAGAATTCAATGCAAACAAAATATAAGCATGTCTTTTCTCTAGAAAAGCCGATCTCACTGTGCCCAACATAATTCAGTCAGGAGTAACCATACCATTGAGGCCATTCATTTCGATGCTTGGAGTTACTAACAGCAATAACATTTCTTGGGAAAATCACGTGAGGTCTATTGCCAAAAGTGCATCCCAAAAACTTGGTTTTCTGTTTCGAGCCAAGAGCTATTTCACTCCCAGTCAGCTGCTTATGATCTATAAGGCACAGATCCGACCTGTCCTGGAATACTGTTCCCATATTTGGAGTGCAGCACCCAAACATATCCTGAAACTATTGCATTCTGTCCAAAAAAGGGCAATTCGTCTCGTCGGTGATGCCTCGCTTACAAACTCGCTCACTTCTCTGTGGAACACTGTAGAAAAGTAATCGATTTATCTCTATTTTATAGATATTTTCATGGGCGATGCTCTTCTGAAATATCAACAATCGTTCCTCCATTAGCAGTATCTTCGAGATTAACCCGTCAAGTTCAGTCTCCACACCCCTTCGTGGTCACTTTAGAGACCTGCAGAACGTCCCTTTCCCAAGACTCGTTCAACCAACGAACATCGAGACTTTGGAACTCATTGCCTAGTGTTCCCCGAGGCATACCATCTCCAGAAATGTATAGTAGAACACCAACTCCTACCTTCTTTCCCTTGGTTCTCACGATGTTCTCTGAACAGAGAACCAGAACATAAAAAAAGATTCGTTTCTGGAATATACTTTGGCAAGTATCAGTGCCCAATTTAGATTCGAGCATGTATCCGTTTCGAATTTCATTATATTTCTCGACAATAATTCTTTTCTCCTCATTAAAATGCAATCATTTCAATTCATCAGAAACGAACTTTTCGATAAACTATAAACTCAATTTCATGTTAGATTGCTTCCGATTTCTTTTCTCATTATACGAACCTCACAAGCTGGTTAACTCTGTCGTTTAATTTCACGGATCATAAATTTCGCATAGTTTTTTTTTTTGTCGACTTAGAATCTATCATTGTCAGTTGGGGATTCTCACTCAATTAAAAAGACAGAGATTGACAACCAGAATGCGTAATTGATGAGAACATCTAGCCAGCGGTGTAACGATATAACTGAAATATCATTAGTAGACTTCCACTGCTATGAAATTAATTATATGTATCTAATATTAATGGGGTGATCCCGTACAATAAATAAATAAAAAAATAAAAAATAAATAAAAAAAAAAAAAACAAAACGGAATTGACCCTTCCCAGAATAGAAAGTGATCATGGATTTTGATATTTGACAGATTTAGGGAAAAATCCAGGGAAAAATTTGACACTTGACAGTTAACAAAATAAGTGTTCCATGTCAAAATTGAATCGAAATGAAAATGAATCCAAATTCCAGAATATCGATATAGATATTTCTTAGAATTAAAAGGCACAAAGAAGGATAATATTCTGGAATTTGGATTTGTTCACATTTTGATTCAATTTCGACATGGAACACTTATTTTCTCAACTGTCAAGTGTCAAGTTTTTTCCCAGATTTTTCCCTAAATCTGTCAAATGTCAAAATCCGCCATGATCAATTTCTATTCTGGGAAGGGTCAATTGACGAAGAGGTTGATAGAGATGATTTGGCATCACTGTACAAATTCACTTAACCCCATAATGGTGAAAACATCTATGTTAAACTGATATCTCCGGGTTGAAACTATTATTAGAAAAAAGATTTGTTCTATCAATATCAGAATCCAACAAAATATATGTTGAATCAGCATCAGTTTTGTAATGTAAAATTCTTATTTATATATTGTTGGTTATGAAACTTATGTTCACTATAGATATTACTTGATTCAACATGTTTCTCAGTGATTTCTGTAAAAGCCCACTTTATTATTAGCTGTTAGTGCAGCTATATACCTACTAGTAATTTTTTCAATTTTTAATTTTCGTCGAGGAATAGGAGAAAGCATAATTCACTCTTATTAGATCATTACTTCACTCAGTATCATGCCAGCACAATTTTTATGATTATATTAAATCCATAATTCAGGTGAGCATAATATAATTATGAGAATGTTCATATACCTACATAGCAAAATTATGTCTCATTATCTATTTCCTATAGTCATTCATATAGCTTGATTATAAATCACAACTTCATTAATATTTAATAATGAATTAAACAGTAAGTAATAGGTTGAAAGAAACTAGAACTACATCAGCTGAAAAAAAGTTATAAGCAAAATTCAAATGTTACACAAAGATATAGGAATAAAATAATATATTGGTTGAGTGATTGATTAATATTCTATTGAACTTCAGGGTCGAGTTTATTTTGTCAAACTATGTTCGCACATATATTGTCCGAGGAAGCATCTTTTTCAAAATATGCAATGTCAGACTTTATTAAAATATTCTTACTTTTTGTAATATTCAAATAACACTGTGGATTCCAGGTATCTCTTCATGGGCAAGTCGATCAGATTTTTTTGATTTAGAAAATGCTTCCAATAAAAAACGTTCTGAACGGAATTTAATGAAAATGAAATTTTTAACTTATCGAAACGTAATCAAGAGAATCTAAAAAAGTGTAAAAGGAAATTTCAGGTATAATTAATGAATATCGAAATAATTCCAAGATATATCACAGTTCATTTCAGTTATTTCTAGTATAAATATATTTGTATATTGATGGTATTTTGCTCTGAATCAGCGAAAATTGTGTCTTATCGAATAAATCCCTTCTGCTTTGGAGTGGCATTCGATTTATTTTCGTAATAAATTGGGCAAAACTCAACGATGTTTGCAGATCCATGAAAAATTTTAAATTTAATTTTCATTTCTGACAGATGGGCTGTCATCCGTAAAACAGAATGTTAGAAAACTCAACAATTAATCACGTTGATTGTCTTTCCTTCTTCCTTCGCCCTTTATATAAGAATACTTTTTCAATGACTTTTGTCACAAAAATTCATCCAGGGCGCTAAGCTTTCAAATCGTTCATCCAATAGAAAAGTTACTATTAAGAAGTTATGATATTTCGTTAAGAGTTTTATCATACTCTTTAAGGGCACAATATATATTGCAAATAATTTCTTGGCCATCCATTTTATTGTTTTAATTCTTCTATTATACTATAGATGTGAAAAGTTTCTGCTTCTCTCTCGGGACAAATCGTATAGAAAGTTTCAGCCTATTCTCTATAATGTGGGCATTTTTTAAACAATAATATGACTTGAGACATTCAGATAAAAAAATTCTATAAAAATTCATTTCCCAAAGTATAAACAGAGAAAAACCTTGTTCATTATGAATTTCCACAGGGTCTATAACTTGGTAACGAAGAAGTTATATGATCGAAGTACCCTATCTCCAGGATATTTTGACGTATGGAATCCTGTGTTCAATTTGAATATTATAATAAATGATTTTTCTCTATTACTTTGAAACTATTCGACTTTTTTGTATCATATTTGGCAGGACAATATAAAGAGTTCAATTTTGCTATCGATTTGGGTTGAACGTTGATGTTTTAAGCCCAGGATTCTACATTAAAAATGAATGTAATATTGAAACACCATGAATATAAATTTCCGAGGGGGGCAGACGAATTTATCGACAAAATTCACACAGAATAGTGATATTTCCTGATGTATATTCTCTTTGAGAACTTCCATGTTATTTTCGAAGTACGAAATCGCTTTCAACCGTCATGAAAATGCTCCCGCTTATTTCAAGCGCTCGAAATTATGCAAATTCGGTGGGGGTTGAGTTCCTGAAATTTTTCCGGGTAGCGCCCGCGGCCTCTGTGCAAATTATTAGAGTCTTATTCGGGGGAAAAAGGGGAGCGAGAGCTTCCGTCACGAATGGAAACAAATATATACCCGGAAAAACCATAAGGCTGAGATTTGCCGTTATTGTTTCGTTTACTGTCGAAGTTTCTGCCATCCACGTCGTGTTGTTTTCTTTCGATAAAATTTTTTTGGTATAGTCTTTGATTTAAGATTTTTTATTGCAAATCGGCCACCATATTTTCTTTGGGTATTTGACCGAATAATACATATAGTTGTGAAGAAAACGCACATATTAGGTACCATCTACTTATCTGTTTCCATAACAATTTATTTCTCTAATATTCAAATCTATCAAATCAGTAGGTAACCATGAATAAACAAAATATTCCTGTTTCATTAAGTTATATTTAGCGTTTTGCAATCATGACAAAAATAAATGTCAAAAATCAATTATATATCGTGATGAAGGTAAATAAAATGTGCCTACACATGAAAATAGGAATTATGTCTGGAAGCGTAGGTACTTCAATAAAAAAAACTCATGAGTTCTTCACTATGAGTAGTTTCAAGAAGTACTCATAGGTTTAAGTACGAATTCTCAAGGCAAATGAGTACTTTGACAAATTTCAGGTACTTGTGAAAAATCAGTAACGAGTATTTCAATTTCAAATAATTCCAATTAGAGTACATATAACATGAAGAAACCTATTGCACACAATTTTATAATCAGTTAAAACAAGTTTTGGGAAGAATGAAAATGTCTAACCATATTTAGTGGGGTTTCCAAGAGGGTGGAGATAGTAATAGTTATAGTTTTAATAATTATCTTGGTGTACCTAGATAAAGAAGAAATGGTCCTTCTAGTTCGATTCTTCTAATTGAAATTTAAATGACAGTAAAAGACACAACCACCAAGCTGACATAAAATTGTCTTTGATATAATCGAAGCTTATTTTCTGATAGATACATTTTTTTATAGTCACAAAGAATTTTCACACTCATTCGATCCGTACTGTTCATGATTTTATTTTTTGAATGTTTTCTTGTTTTCAAATGTTCAATAAACTTGTGTATTTTATCTGTTTATACTTGTGCTTTCTATAATTCTATATCTACTCATATGTAGATATTCATATAACTGTGTAAAGATCTTGCAAAGTGAATTGAAACACCAAAAAAACTCTATGGGGTGCCAGGCCCTAAATATTTTGAGAATACACCCCTAACAAGCCGCGCCAACAAAATATAAGCGGCAGGATTTGCCGCCGTTAATAGTTATTTGTATGCTTAGGCCGCGAAATATCTTTTTAACGTACCGAAAGAACAGTTACCGCCGAGGCCGCTTGCGGCCGAGGCAATATAATCTTGAGGTCGTTAAAAAGTTTCGTGGCAATGGTATACACACTATTTTTCATGCAAACGTTAATATTATTGAACTAGATAATTGTTAATGAATATATAATTGCTCTAAAATCAACAACAGTTCAATTTATTTAACAATATCACCGTGTGCTATGGAAATGATATGTTTCAATATATACAAAATATTTTGACAGTTCTTGACAAAACGCGAAATGTCTGATACTGATAGCGATATTTCAGTACCTTTCACTCATCCTGAACTCAAAAAGCGTTGTAAATTCGGCGCTTTCCGTTTTAATATCCGAAAAATCTAAACGGCTGTACGAAAAATGTTACGGCGAGTTTAAAGATTGGTGTGACAAAATAATCCTTGTCTTTGTAGTATTTGAGAAATGTCAAATTTGGAAGTGACGTTTGGTCATTGAAATTGAATTTCGCGGACTGTGCTGAGAACGCTAAATAAAGACTTCGCGGGCGATTGCACAAAACAAATTTTTCGGTGTCCCAACTGACTTTGCCAAGACCACACCTGACACACCATATACATACCTAGGGTATCAAAAATACCGAATCAAATATTATCATCAAACTCGCGCACCGGTAAAAAAACACCCCGTGGATAATCGCCACCGATCCCGTGAATCGAGAGGGCGACTCGCGTTTAGTATATCGCAAAGATCGTTCTATCCGGCCGGGAGTCGACTACCTGTTGCGGCCGTCCCGACGCCTGCCGCCCCGACGCCGTCCAGAGTTGCGCCGTCGGCGTGCTGCCCGGACGCCGAGCGTCGGTACGCTGACGGCTCGCCGACAGCGGCGCCGCGGCGAGGGCGGCTATAGGGGAAGTGGGAAAATATTATTTTACACAAATTTTTAAATAGTATATTACACAACAAGTGTGGAAAGTGACATATTTCACACGAGTAGTCGTTTAGCACGAGTGCGGAAACGTAACGAGTTTTGTACACTATTTTTCCTACGACTCCGAATACTTTGATTTCGCGAGAAGTCTTGTCAAAAATGTAACTTGAGCGGTCTCTATAATTTCAGGTGGTTTTGATTCGATATCAAGTACTGTTTATTTCCATATTCAAGATGATATTTGAATACTTCTCCGACAATTCGTCATTATGTGAATTACTGATTGATTGAGTTAGTTTAGTTTATTGATATTGACACAGCGTACATAAACAAACTTGACACCATTCGCCTGCTAGCGCCAGTAATCACGCAACCAGGAATACAGAACCATAGAAGTACGTAGTGCGCGAGCGCGTACGGGTTACTCTACTCGAGTTAGTGCGTCTTTGACTTCTCGCGAACATCTGTGATATCAAAGAATCTTCTCTTCGGTGATACTGTGATATCAAACTGATGCAAGCAGCAAGCCGCGCATAAAACTGTAGCCGTACTCTTTTGAATGATCTCACCCGCTGTCATCAACATCGAAATAGTTCCAGCAAAGTTTTAAAGTGAATTCAGAGGTTATGTATCAGACACATTGAAATTAATAGATAAAGAGTTCTCGGTATAATTCAAAACGAGACAGAAATTTCAATAAATCATATGAATTTGATTTGAGAACGCTTATATTGACAGTGAGTACCTTCACAATTTCTATCAATTCAGGCGACCGTTGTGATATTTTTCATATCAACACTAGTGCTTTTCTTCTTTCAAATAAACAATACCATGGTGATATGATCTACTTTCTGAATAACAAAACAGTTTGATTATTGACGTTTTCATACATGGTCGTAGGAAATAGTATATTACACAACAAGTGTGTGAAAGTGACACATTTCACACGAGTAGTCGTTTAGCACCAGCCGTGTAGCGGTGAGTCCGGAAACGTAACGAGTTAAGGAAATGCACTTTCCAACGAGTTTTGTGCACTATTTTTCCTACGACTCCGAATACTTTGATTTCGCGAGAAGTCTTGTCAAAAATGTAACTTGAGCGGTCTCTATAATTTCAGGTGGTTTTGATTCGATATCAAGTACTGTTTATTTCCATATTCAAGATGATATTTGAATACTTCTCCGACAATTCCTTATTATGTGAACTACTGATTGATTGGATTAGTTTTGTTTGGACAAACAATTTTATTGATATTTGACACCATACACCTGCTAGTGCCAGTAATCACGCAACCAGGAATACAGAACCACAAAAGTACGTAGTGTGCAAGCGCGTACGAGTTGGTGCGTCGATCCTTGACTCCTTGTCAAATGTAAATAGTGCAAACATCTGTGATATGATGCAACATGAACTGATGCAAGCCGCGCATAAAACTGTAGCCGTACTCTTTTGAATTATCTCACCGGCTCACCCGCTGTCATCAACATCATCAGACATGTATAAAAATAGTTCCAGTCCCTAATTTTTATCAAAGTGAATTCAGAGGTTATGGATCATTGACACATTGAAATTAATAGAATCAGGTACAAAAAGGAACTGTCTCTATCTGTAAATCCATAAGTAGAAAGTTTTATTCGAAACAATGCTGTTTTTATTCTGCAATCAGATAGTGGGTCCTTCCAAGAGAATAAATTTCCCTACCTAGCAAAAAGAACTTGCTGAATACACTTGTTGTGATATCAAGTTCCTTTAGCACACCTCCATTTTGTTGAAAGATCTGCCAAAGATTCTTGATTCTTCATTTTCGACTTGGTATCCCTCTGCAACGCCCCTGCTCTTGGCGCACTTGCTCTCCGAATCCTGCAATCTCACCTGCCTGGATGGAAACGCGTTCGCCATTTTCTCTCTCTACCTGCCAATGCGACCCGAAAATGAAGTAGGTTAGTGGAAAATTCGCAAACCACGAAAATGGGTTACTGATAATCAACAATAATGCGACCCTGACATGAGTTTTGTAATGTCTTACTGCGCTAGCTAGTAAATTTTTTCTCATTCTTGATTTCAGTTTTCTTTTTGTCGCAGGAAAGAAAGACAAAATTTGATATGAATATCGTATTTATAAATAAAACGCTTTATCAACCCATAACTGAAAAAATGAACTCATTATTTACGAATATCAGAAGCATTTGGAATAATATATTGTTCAAACGTTTGAATGAAACAATTACTATATATCTTTTGAGTATATCTGAACAAAGGTGGATATAGGATGGTGAAACAGCTTCCTATTAACAAGCACTAGAATAAACTGTAGACCTTCGCCTACTTGATTTCATACCGTAGTAATATTTCCTGAAGTTATCAGAGATGGCGACATACCTTGTGTCGGTAAAACAGAATCTGGGCATCTGTCATCTTTTTATCAGTTTCATCTGTTCTAGATGAAAGATGATGGGAAGAGTCAAAATATCAATATTCATTCCAGATTTATCGAAAATATATGGTTTTAATGTCGTTTCAAGTCACGTCTGTCAGATGCGAACCACAGAAATACGTAAGCAACAGAAATCTTCTTCGATAATCGATCTTACCTGCCATCTTCATTCAAGTAGCTGAAATATTACTACCTTCTCAAACGGTCTACAAGTTTTTCGCAGAAACAATTTCACCATCCCATATCCACCTTGATCTGAACTAAGTGAAATATGAATAATAGGTATGGGATGATCCACATTTCATAAGAAACTTATGTAGCTTTGTTATTGGTTTTCATGCTTTTCTATAGATTTCTCTTCATCAAATCAATATTAGATATATGGAATTCGTTAATATATTATTATAAAATTGGAAGAAATGCAATGTGATGAGAATATTCAATATATCCATGGAATGTTCTCCTGGAATATCCGTAGAATTTATCACCTTAATTTTCTGAAAACATTCTAGAATATTTGGAAATGCTCTTTAGAAATGTTCATATAGAATGTCTAACTTGCATGTTCTAAAGAATATTCGATGTAATTCTATGAATGTTCTTCAGGGAATATTCATGTTTCACTTGAACTTTCCGAGAACGTTCTAGAATATATTATTTGGTAATTCAAAGATCGAATTCATGTAGTATAATTAAATGTATATGTGACTTAATAATATACACTGTGTCCAAGATAAGAATGAACAGTATGGGGATATCGGAAACGGTAAGTGATACGGGGTCGATTAAATTAGAAAAATTTAGAAAGTTTTAATATTCCAAGTAGTTTCGGAGATATCCGAGAAAAACCGAAATTTGAGAATTTCGTTTTTAATTTCTCCTAATAGCTTTATTTCCAAAGGAAATGTAAAACAAATAGCACTTCGTCATGGCCACTTTTCGAGGACTACACGATAACATAAGCAGAATTTTTCTGCGACGTTTCGTCTTTTAGAAAACATCATCAACTTTGTATTTTTATATGGGCCGAAACTAAAGTATACCCTGTATACGATTCCATTTTTCATTGTGAATACAGCAATGTATCACACAATATGATTTCGGAACCATTTCTCGCGAAATATGTAATTTAGTGATTACTTAATCTGTTTTTCTTCAATTTCGGTTTTTCTCGCGGATATCTCCGAAACTGCTTGGAATATTAAAACTTTCTAAATGTCATATTATTAGGCACATAAATGCGCTACTTTTCTCTCATTTAATCAATCCCGTATCACTTATCGTTTCCAATATCCCCATGCTGTTCATTCTTATCTTGGACACAGTGTATAGGTCAACGTTCGAACAAACAATTAGCTACACTTTTTTCAACTGAATAAAAGCTTTCCTATTATTGTTTCCTGAAATATTTCCCAGACATCCTGTAACCTGAGAATATTGCAATTGCTATAGCATATATTCTGAGGATAATCGTAAAATATGCTTGAGACATCAGATGACATTCCCAGGATATTGAGAGAATGATTTTCAGAATATTTTGAATGTTCTCTCATCATTATTCATTATAAGAAATATTCTGAGAACGTTCTTGGAACGTAAGATTCCGTCCCTTATCATGTTCTTAGAATATGCTCACAACATTCTCAGAATCACATTGTGCTGTCTGTTGGTAAAAGCTAAGGCTAAGATACCAATTCAATTACCAGCAACAATAAAGGTAATCGGAAACACATCCCTTGTTCCAGCACCCCCTCCCCAACCCTCCTCTGATGTTGTCCGATTGCCTGTCACATTGTGCAGATTCGATCAACATGTGACCATCAAATCCGTCCCGCGAGTCGCCGTCCACCCTTCACCCCCTACTCCCTTCCCCCACCGCGGGGGTGGGCAAAATAATGGAGCCCCACCGGATGATCCTGACCCAAATTCGATGCAGAGTCCAATTAGGCAACGGTTACCAATCGAAATCTGGCGCGGGTGAATGGCGCAAGGGTGGGGGGAGGAGGGAGGGGGTTGGTGGTGGGGTGGGGGTGGTTGTAACCGTAACCTACTTTCCCCTTTTTGCCGGAGCCATCGACGGCGTTTGTTTTTCTCGAATGTGTCGCGATTTCGGCGGCTTTGTGCCGTGTGATCGATGATGGAACAACAGGTTGGACAGAAGTTCATATACGGGGGCTAATCGAGGAATAAGTTATACAGGGTGATTCGTGGTAGATATTTCGAGGACGTATTACTTGGATTGAAATTAGAAATTAGGTAAAACCAGTTTTTGGGGAGCACTTTCAATGGCCCGAATGTTAAGCTTAGATACAGTAACTCTGCACTCAAAGACCATGATCTTGTTATTCAAGTCATGAAAATCATCTATAGATTTAGCCTCTTCAATTTCTTTGATACAACCAACCGTTTACCAGAAAATCGTTTTCAACAAAAGGGTTGTATTTTCACAATATACACTAACAAAAATCAATTTGAACATATATTTCGAAAAGATCGATATACTTTCGCCGATACATTTAGCGCGCATTGTATATGTGTATTCCTTATTATTACCTATACCTTTCGATCTTTTCCGCAGGTTTTCTGCCAAAACTTTAAATTTGATTTGACTTTGCTGTGGATATGACTTTCCGAGAAAAATGGGTACGCGAATATACAAGTTCTCCATAATTGGATTTGAGAATAATTGCGAATTTGCCTTATTGTTTGCAGTGATGGAAATAAATTCGGAACTCTATATTCCATCTCGCTATAAAAATGTTGTTTGTTAATGAAAAGGAGATTCTTAGCTTTCAAAACTGTGTATTTTAAACTTGCTGTAATTTTATTTGTGACATCATATACCTTTATTTATATCGGTATGTATATTATGATTTCTTTGTAAACCATATTGGATAAATCATCATATAGGAACATTTACACGATTGTTTTGATGTCTCACATTTCAGAGAATCACATCAAGAAAGCAAAAGTAACTCAAAATCGATTCATAGAAGGAATTCAAAAAAGAAGTGTCATTCGCGAAAATCACGAAACAACAGATGGCGCTCGAGAAATGTCAAAAATTTGACATGAGGGTGATCAACAAACATTTGGTATATGTTTTCAATGATAATATGTCAATTTTCAATTCGAATTTTAGGAAAGAAATGAATAATCCTGAGTATCCAAAAGGGGCGATATGGATAGATTATCTTTTATAGAATTCAAAACAGTTATTTTATGCGAGTTCCGAGGATTTATTATGTTTTTATAGGCTTTTTAAACCATCTCTGCAAAATCAATGAAGCCACTAAGGTATTTGTATTTTAATGATTTCTCTTTAATTCAAGACTGACCAAGATTGAAATAAGTATCTATAGAGTGTATTGGAGATAAGAAGAAACCCTTAAAATAGCGAAAAGCATTATTCAAAGCTGGTCACATACTTTGTGGGATAGATGTCAAACACATACTCGAACACAATATAAATAAACTCTTGTTCACAAACTCTAGGGTAGCTCTAATATGAAATTAAAATAGTTCCATGGAAAAATTAGCAATGGGAGTGTGAATTTATCTGTAAACCTGTAATAATTTTTTCCTAACCCAAAAATAGATGATTAGCAAAATAAAAACAAATAATTATAGTCAATTAACTTTATTCTCTGAGAGAAGTAAGTATAGGGGTGCTTATATTGGGATACCTACCTATCTTAAATAGGCAACACAAGTTGATTATTTCATGTTAACAATAATTATATAATATAGATGAGTAGGTATGTTCCCAGGATAACTTAAAAAGTTTGAGACCTTGTCGTGGTCTACCAGTCATTCAAATTCATTTATTTCAATTGATACTTCATTCAATTCACAGCTTATTACATTTTGAATAAAGATTTGATTTCATTCAGCCTACATTGCCATCACTTTAGAAGTTTGGATGTGATGACTTCCAGATGTTTATTGAAGGAATTGCCTTCTTTTTGAGCCTATCTCTTGGTTTAATTCTTCTTGATGGTCCTGAAGTAAAATCAAGGTTTTCTTTAAAACAACAAGAGACATAACTACAGTTAAACCAGATCTTATTTGTTTGATTTAACCTGAAAGACATACCTTCGCATTCACTTGAGAAATCCAGTTCTATAGGAAGTGCTTACTACAAACGTAATGTTTGTGGTGATAAGTTTTCCTATTTTCAACATGATCATCCATTTTTCACACAATCCTGAAAGGAAATTCAGGATTTTGTGCCAAAGGAAGGATGTCTGTACGGTAGGAGGAAGGATGTCTGTACGGTAGGAGGAACGCTGAAATACTGAACAAATCTTTGTCGATTTCGTCTTTACGACCTTTTCAACTTGCTGCATGTTTCAATAATATTAGTAACTAGCTGATAAGCACGAAACAAGTCCGAAAACTATTCGAAACAATTCAATTTCATCAAAAATAATACGAAAGTCTATGCTATACAATGCTAAATTGCTTTGTTGATCAGTTGATCACACAGAGTTGATCACCCTCGGAAGGCTTAGAAAATTTGACGCCAGAGGCCGCCCACTCCGTGATTTCCGCGAATTCTTCTTCTCGCTGCTTAGGTTGTTTGTCTTTGTTCGACATATGTGAAAGAAGCTGCCAAAGCTGACTGCGTGGATTGCCGAACATACCCGATTGACCGATTTTGACACTTTTTGATTTGTTTGTTCGTACCTAACCTAACAAATATCGTGAATTTGATAGATCTAGAGTTTTCGAGAGCGTGAAGATTGAATAATTTTTATTTCAGTGTTTGAATCATGGTTACAGCAATCGGATTCGAAGGAAGTGCCAACAAGCTAGGAATAGGTATCGTCAGAAATGGCGAAATCCTTTCCAACTGCCGCAGAACCTACATAACACCACCTGGAGAAGGGTTCCTACCGAAAGAAACGGCGCAGCACCATAAAGATAACGTACTAGCAGTCCTCAAAGAAGCTATGGAACAGTCTGGATTAACGCCTAGTGACATAGATGTTGTTTGCTATACCAAAGGACCTGGGATGGGGGCGCCTTTAGCGACGGTGGCTATCGTTGCTAGAACGGTAGCTCAGCTGTGGGATAAACCTTTACTGGGAGTCAACCACTGCATTGGTCGTATCCTTCTATAACACTCAACTTCATTAGGTATATCTCAAATATCAGTTATTTCCTTCCTTATATTGCTCAGATATTGAAATGGGTAGACTTATTACAGGCGCTAAAAATCCCACAGTGCTTTATGTCAGTGGTGGTAACACCCAAATAATTGCATATTCTAGAAAGAGGTACAGGATTTTTGGTGAAACCATTGACATAGCAGTGGGAAATTGTCTAGATAGGTTTGCCAGAGTATTGAAGATTCCCAATGATCCCAGTCCTGGATACAACATTGAACAATTGGCAAAAAAAGGATACAAGTTCTTGCAGCTACCATACTGTGTAAAAGGAATGGATGTCAGTTTTTCAGGGATATTATCCTTCATGGAAGAAAGGACACTCAGCTTGTTGAAAGATGGATGGACACCAGAAGATTTATGTTTTTCTTTACAGGTGAGTATCCACTTCTTCCACTGAAAAATAATTTTGAAATTCATTGGAAATTCTTTAAAGAGCATGGAATTACTTAAAATATATTTTTTATATTATTATATTGAGAATTCTTGTTATTCGAGTTATTTTTTATTTTATTTACTATTGAAATTCACAATAAACATAAGGAATTATTATAAAATATGTCTAATATTCAAATTCCTATTCTGGGTGTCAGGTTCAGGTTGTCAATGTTCTTCTTCTTTTATTTTATTGGCATCTTGTCCCATGACTCATGAGGACGTCCAGCTAAGTTCTGTTCTTCTCTCTTCTTTTTTTGAAGAGCGCACTGGTGGTGCATCTGGGATCTAGCCCATGCCTAACTATACATCTTACTGCTTACGCTAGATCCGGCATCCTGTAGTAATTTTTAGGTCAAGAGGGGTCTGCAAGAAAGTAGGTACTACATGATCATGTGGTACAAAACATGTATTGACAAAAATGAACCTGGATACCGGATCTAGCGTAAGCAATAAGATCTATGTGCCTAACCTTGGCCCATGCCCTTCATGTTTTGGGAAGGATATAGGTGATACAAAGGTTAATTTTATACTCTTCTCGTTCCGTGGCGTATCCAGAATCCAGAACTTTCACAGGGGGTTGCGCTGGTTGTCAATATTTGTATTGTTAGTTAAAAGCTTGTCAGATGATAACTGTCACAATTAGACGGTTGACAGCCTGTCAGAAGATGACAGTTGAAGTCAGACGGTTGAGAGCTTGTCAAACGATGACAGTCAGTTGTTGTTCCGTGCCACGAAACGACCTAGTTGTCTCAATTTGAAACCAAATTATCATTCTCAGGAGACGATATTCGCGATGCTGGTGGAGACGACGGAACGCGCCCTCGCCCACTGCGACTCGCGCGAGGTGCTAATCGTGGGCGGCGTGGGGTGCAACGAGAGGCTGCAGCAGATGATGGGCGTGATGTGCACGGAACGGGGCGCGACTATGTTCGCGACCGACGAACGCTTTTGCATCGACAACGGCGTGATGATTGCGCACGCAGGCGCCGAGATGTTCGGTGCCGGCGTCAGGATGGAGTGGGGGAAGGGGGGCATCACGCAGCGGTACAGGACGGACGAGGTGGAGACCGTGTGGAGGGAGGATTGATTAGGGACGATCAATAGACAATATGATTGATTATGAAGGCGCCGATATTTACATGCGCTGGTCGCGGGCGTGCGGTGGTGCTGAGGAACACGGCCGATCGTCAAGCGGTATGCGAGCCTCAGGCATGAAATATTTATTTCTTTTCAAAGCATTTGTCAGAATAAAATTTGTCCCTTCTTTGCATCATTTCCTTTAACGGATGTTTTATGGGTTCCAGTCAGGGACCCGGACCCATACGAGATATCGGTTCCGGTTCGGGTCCAAAGGAAATTGGAAATTTCGGTTCCGGTTCGGGTCCAAAGGAAATTGAAAATTTCGGTTCCGGTTCAGAATTTAATGTCGATTCTGGTTCAGTAAATATTCTCAGAATATAATTTCTTTATTTTTATATATTATATATCTTCGTCTATGTGTTCAAACACAATATCTTTCACTACTATATATATATATATATATATATATATATATATATATATATATATACATATATTTATATGTAGGAAAAAGGAATTGACCATATTCAATAAATATTGGTGGCAGCTTCTTAGCGTTCTAGGGTTGGTACTAATCTATCATAAATGTCGAATGTCATCAATGTCAACTATCATTTAATTTGATCGTTTTCATATCCTGGTTTTATATTATATTTCATTATAAATATGAAATAACCAAACTGTATATGAATAGAAAAATATTGATGACTTGATGGGCTTATCTGAACTTATTCACAACTGACATTTATGACTATTGACGTTGATGACAGATTATTGCCAACTTAAGAATGCTCAAAAAGCTGCCACCGAAAGCTGTTGAATATGGTCAATCGATCTACTACCATACCAAAGATTAGTGGTTAGACTGAGACATAAAGAAACACAGAATTCAAAGAACGTTCTGTGGTTAGACAATGGTTACTCGTTACTCTGTGATCTTTGAAACGAATAAGAAATTTTTTCACAGAACAAAAGTGTGACATTTGCAAAGAGAACCGAAATTAACCGGAAAAAACCGTTTTTATTTTCAGGGGTTCCGGTTCGGTACCATTAAATGATGAAAGTTTGAATGAGGGTTCGGTTACGGTTCTCGAAATTTTTTGGGTTCCGTTCCGGTTCATAACGGTTCCGGTCCGGGTCCCTGGTTCCAGTGTGGTAAAACTGCCACACAAATAATATGTCATCATAATTTCACAATCTAGTTTTAAGTATGTATACTGAATACAATGAAACCGTTTCTTGTGAAAAAATAATCATTACTTCCACAGTTATAATTGTAGACACTCCTAATTTTCACAAAATAAGGTTTCTGACATGCTTTCTTTCTACGTATCTGGTAAAATTCAATCGAAACTTGAAAAATATTAAAAAGTTATGAGACATGGATGATTCACGATTGGTTTCATTTCAAGTTTTTTTTTTTTTTCATTCGGACGGTGTCAAACATTTCAAGTTGTTATAATCGTCAGAATGGACTGAAAACGGCAGAAACACAATAAAAAAACAATTAATAGTTCAATATCCTCATTTATTCAACTAAATATACAACACTGCTTATCCAAATCACATCGAGTAGAGCACATTAGTGAGGAAGTTTCTTGCATTATTTAAACATATCGATACTTCAGATAACTGGCACAAAAGTGCTAACTTTTCAAACGTGAGATTCAAGGCTTTTCTAGGTAGAAACGTCATCAGAATTCAGGAATAGTACATTGTTTACCGGGTAGGAAAAGCTTAACATTCCTGGGCGACTGTGAAGATTGCTAAGTCGAGGCGCAAGCCGAGACTTCGCAACACAGAGTCCAGGAATGTGGCTTTTCCTACGAGGTAAAAATACTATTTTTCCGCAAATCGTTTAAAATTCGACAGATATTGATTGATTTAAAAAAAAAACGCGGTAATTTTATTCCCAAATAAATGGTGCTTTGAAATTCCTAATAAAATTACTTGGGCTACTATGGAAACGTATTGAGGTTGAATTGTCAAACTTGACGCTTATAAATTTAATTGCTGGTGTTCTCGAAAGTAAAATGATAAGTGATGATGAAATTTCCATTCGTGGGACTCCTCCAGAGCTGGTTGAGGCAGTGAATACTGCTTCATTAGAATTATTGCCAAAGAAATCAAGAGAAAAGTACGAAAATGCATACAGACGTTTTATGGATTATCGCATGAGTAAAAATACGAGTTCTTTCTCAGAAAATGTTGTAATGGCATACTTCCTAGACCTTTGTTTAAAGATGAAATCTTCAACATTATGGGCCAATTATTCAATGCTGAAGTCAACCCTTGCAATTAAACACAATGTAGATATATCTATACATACTCAAAACTTCGTTCTTTATTGAAACGGCAAGCTCAAGGTTATAGGGCAAAGAAATCTAAGATTTTAACGAAGGAAGAAATTGAAAAATTTATCCAGGAAGCTCCAGATAAAGAAAATTTAATGATTAAGGTAATTTACAAGGTTTTAATTTCTATTTAGATTGTACCTTTATTTATTCTTTAGGTGGCTGTAATATTTGGTATTTCTGGGGCCTGTAGAATGGATGAGTTCATTCAAGATCATTTGTAATTAATCAGATCTACTTGAATGTTTATCGAAAGTATGTTTCGTTAAGACCAGAAAATATGAACAGTGACCGATTTTTCTTTAAATATCAAAGCGGAAAGGGTTGTAGACAAGTGGTAGGAATTCATCAATTTAGAAAAATGCCCAAAATAGTTGCTACTTATTTGAACTTGGTAAATCCGACAGAATACACTGGTCACTGCTTTCGTCGGTCTTCTGCAACAATATTGGTTGACTCTGGTGCCGACATAACTAGTTTAAAGAGGCATGGCGGATGGAAGTCATCAAACGTTGCTGAAGGATATATCGAAGAATCGCTTAACAATAAGGTTGAGGTGGCAAATAAAATTTTCACAGTACAAAATATTCAACAAAATAACCCTACCACCCCGCATGTTGTCCAAAATGTTTCTCATAGTTCTAACAGTGTTCCTCCAATGTCCAATAATTGTACTAACTGTCAAATTACTGTAAATATAACAAATTGATCTTAAAAATGTATTCAGCAATGACTTGATGTTTTCAAAATATAAATTAATTCAATGTGTTTTCAATCATTTATGTAGAACACTAACAACTGTACGGAAATATAATTTCCTTACAGTAAGGAAATGACATTTCCTCACAGTAAGGAATTCCTGACTTTTTCTTCAAGAAATTTTGACAGGAATGTCAAAATTTCCTAGCGATTTGCGGAAAACTACATTTTTTGAGTCAAAGCACGAGATAAAAATAAAAAATACGAAATCAGACGAATGTCCACAAACCACACCGCGCAACAGGAAACTCCCCCCCTCCCCCCCCTAGAAACCAAACGAGCGTCCCGACGGCGCTCACTTATTGCCGACGGCCCTCTGCAGCCGCTGGTACTTGCCGATGGCGTCCTGGATCATGGCCGCCGCGGCGGATATCCGGTCGGGCGTCATCATCGAGCGCATCGACTCCTTGTCGATGGCGCCGACGCCCGGGAACGAGATGACGCAGATGGGCGTCAGGTGGCAGAGGACGGTGGTAAAGACGCCGCCCACCAGCAAGAGGGTGGCGCTGCCTACCAGGAACAGGCCGAACTTGGCCAGCGCCTTCAGGGTGAACTGCAGGGCGTTCTGGAAGAAGAAGGGTTTATCCGCTATGACGTTTTTTTATGTGTGTCACGAAATATTTTCAATGGTTCTGCGCCCGAAATTTGATTGCAAATTTAGTTTTTAATTATATTGGGATTCACTAAACCAAAAGTTTTGAAATATTTCAGGTTTGTCCACATATAGGCACCAGATCTAGGTGTATTAGGTATGTAATCATTGTTCAACCATTTATTGAGACTTCTCAATCAACGGTTCAACCATTAATAGTATCAATTGTGATTTTTCATGAAATTTGTATGAGTATCCAAAAAAACTCGTTTGAAATTACTTGAAAAGGAAGTTGTTACAAGTAATCTCATTATAATTTAATAATTATCTCACTGATTTTTTTCTCGATTATTTTTTTGGTAAATTGTAAAAATCCATGAAACTTATGAGCCTTTTGAAGGTCAAGGACACTTTGGCTTCGAGGAATATAAGTTTAATTGGGGCTACGAAAATCTGTATCCTAGAAAAAAAAATGTTTGTCTCATTTTTTTGCGCACAATTTTCGTACTCCCTGATGTATATATCTAGTGGTATTCAGATTTTTTTCGAATGTAGCAGCCCATATAGTGCAAGCTTGTAAACAATAAAAAAATTGATATTTTCGTCATTATCAGCTTATCAGCATAAATTTTCGATAAGTGACATAAGGTACATCCTAGATAATAATGAATTACTGAATACTTCATTCTAACTCGGCCTGATCTGCTTTTTTATTACCTGCAACCCACTTTACGTCATTTTTTTCACAAACAATGATTTTTCTCTAAAATCAAAATTCAAGCTAGTCTTTCCAATGCTTACCATAACAAGAAGGACCATGGAGACAAGTGGAAGTACCTACAGAATTTTTAGTATTAGATTTTAAATAATGACAATATTTGAAATGACGAAAAATAAAAAATATAGTAAATGATGAATTTTGTCATAGGAACGTTTGAAAATCGAAATAAATAATGATAGTCATAACCTTTCGGGGTATTTAAAAAACATACTGTTAGGATGGTTTCTGGTAGACGAAACGTAGATTGAAAAAAAAAATAAAAAGGAGAAAAGCTATCCGCGATAAATTGTTATTATGAGTCATATCATTTCGGTGCGTTTTTAAAAAATAATTCGACGTTGGTTTCTGGAAATGCGGATTGAACAATTTTCAAGAGGGAAATAATTAAACGATTTTATGGCATTTATTTTTACAGATAATTTTCCGCTTTTTTTAGATTGAGATAATATTGCAGTCTATTGACAAAATTAAGTTGATGATGGTTTTTGGAACATGAAACTTCGGACTTATTAGTTTTTGTGCTTGTGTATGTATTTTATATATTATATATGTATATATAAATGTAAATATAAATATGTGTATTCTTTAGCCAATGTTGGCAAAAAATATGCCTTAACTTTTTTCAAACAACACGGAATATTTTGAGCGAATTGCACAGAGATCTGAAAAAAAATAATTTTTTCAAGACTATTCAAAAATATACTCTCACATAACTGATACCATCGCTGAAGAGAGACTTCGAGGGTTGCTTTGCAACTAAGTTGGCAGTTAAAAACACTTTTCAAACTTTTTTTTCATAGAAGACGAAACATTTCAATCAAAACATGTTCGAGATTAAATGAAAAAAACAAACTAAAAAGAAAACTCATCGTACCTGCGTGGCGGGTATCAGCGACGACACGTACCCCCCTGAAGGCTCCTGGTACGCCGACGTCTGCGGCTGCACCGGCGCCGGGTAGAAGGCGTCGTAGCCGTACCGCTCGGGGAACGGGTAGGCAGGGTGGGCGGCGTAGGGCGTGGGCGGCTGCTCCACCGCCTGGGGGGCGGGCTGAACGGCAGTTGGGGCGGAAGCGACGCTGGCGCCATCGGCGTCGGCCAGCGTTCGACCGACGCCTGCCAGGAGCAGCAGGATGTTGAGCATGGCGTCGTATCTGGTAGCGTTCGGCTGCATATCGTTGGCTGCTGGAAAGTGGAAATTACTTTTTTCGGCAACCGTCCGGAAAGTACGTACTTTCCAGACGATTTTTTTTGAGAAAGTGGCATTTTTCCGGCCTAGTCCGGGAAGTACGTACTTCCCGGACTAGGCCGGAAAGAATCACATCGTTGTTGTCATTGTAAATATGAAAATCTTGGTAGTATGGTTTTGATAAATGCAGTTGATCATTACCATAGCAGCAAAATAACGACTGACAGCTATCTGACATAAAATTAGCTAACATTCAAAAATTATCAGATGAAAACAATCAATGTGAAACGGAAACTTTACCTTCTTGTTCTGACTTCAACAAAAGGCACTTAAATATACCAAGCATTTCAAACAAATTGAATCCATTCAATATTAACAATTGTTCTAATTTTAATATAAATATTAATATAAATAAGAATTGAAATGTTCGAAATTTTGTTCTAATAAAGAAATTTGTTTCTTTGATTTGTTATTCTACACGGTTGCCGAAAAAATTGTGTACGCAACACGCCCGAAAACAGTTTTTTCCGGACTTGTTACGTAAATTACTATTTTTTTATTTAGAAAAAAACCGCATCAACCTACAAGGTTATTAGCGGCATAGTATACAAGCATATACATACAGGGTGGGTCACGACTAACGCAACGGTGATTTATAGCAAAACGGCACAACTTCCCAAGTTTTTGTCACCTCAGTAGTTTGTATATCGATTGAGACCACATTTCAAAATGATTTTGAAATATACAGGATTTCCCAAAAAGTTTGGCATATCAAAGTTATATTTTTTCTTATGGAACACCCTATATTTTATTGTATTTTTAGATTATCCTTGGAAAGCTGATTTTATCGATCTATCACACTCGAGTGAAAAATCGAGATTTCAGGAATTTTTTGTGTGGAAACTATTCATTATTGGTCGAAACGGCTCACATGTCCCTGTCTTAACTTTTGATCAACTATCTAAAGACATTTATTTGAATCACATATTGGGTGGTTGAAAATTCCGAATTATAAAGCACAGGAGTACCTACCTATGATTTATAGGAATTTCGAATAATAAAACTGAATACATTTACATGAGAATATTTCTGAAGGTGTGATTCTCTAATCTGTGGTGAAGGCATGAGATATTAAAACAATAATTTATTGGAGCCAAATACTTGATTAAACTAACAAGACAGAAAACAAGAACCCTAAATTACATATCTGAAGAAACACTCTACTCTTTAATTCAAAGGATTTTCAAACATTGATGGAGCGGAATTAACTTACATAGAATGAATTCATTTTATTCAATTTAGGGTACAGGTCTGCTCATAGAAAACGAATTATTTTGCGCGGAATATGTTTCAAATTTATTTGTTGATTTCATTAATAAAAAAGTGAGTATCGAAGTCTATACCCTACATGGCAAATTAATGAAGAAAAATTGAGATGTTCAATAATCTGCTGAATTAACAATTATTTATGTCGTGGCTTCCAAATAATTTCCATAAATGGTGCATCAACTTTTTTCTGAACATATGTTTGAAGCATGTGGTAATGATATTACGAAAATTTTTAATTATTCAGTCTTCCGAAATACCAGATTAATTTTTTCACTCCTGCCTCACACTATCAAAAAACTAAGATGCTGATTTATAAACATGAAAACTAACATTCTGCAAATGTAATACATACTTATTATTCCACGTCACAATGTTTGTAATTCAAAGAACAAATACTGATTCGTGATATTTCAATGATGATGATGATTATGCACCGTAGTATTGAAAATATTTTAATGCAATTTTTTTTAATGAAATTCCAACTTTTGATCAGGATGCAAGAGAAAATGTTGATGGAAATTATAAAAAATACTCACCGTTTATCAGTCTACAACAACTAAACCAACCACTGCGGTAGAGAAAATATTTGATGAATGGTTATTGCTTTCAAGTTGAGTGTTGAGTGAGGATAAGTAAGCATCCCTACTCCCTTCTCTTGCAGAAAATACCTAAAACATTACTGGGAACAAGGGTGGGTAGGTAGCCAATAAATTAATCCTGAAGATAAGATTATGGAATTTCAATGGCTGCAGGTAGATATTGTAAAAATAAAAGGTATGATTCATAGATTTTACAAAAATTAGGAGTTGTTGGGTACCTTCAGGCATTGCAGAGAAAGTTTTATAATAGTTGAGGTACAGGAAGTCTTACAAAGGAAAATATGATAAATATCGACAGAATAAGTGAAATTTCATGTTCCAGAATAGCAGGTAATAATCATAAAAGTTAACTGTCGGACCTGCGGTAACGAAGATATCAATAATTAATTTTGGGTATTCTTTGAAAGAATAGAATAACCTGAAATGAATATTAAAGAAATATTGAATCTTTGTTCGGCTACAGAACATTATAATTAACATTATCTCAACAATTTCCTTTGAATTGAGTATTGACTGGAAAAGAAAAACGCAGGAATATGATGAAATTAAACATTATACACTAAATTAAATATTGATATACAATTTTTTCTCCTATCGATAGAAATGAAAGTATCGGTAGTCTTCTTATTTTCAACATATTTTTCTTCACTTGTATACGAACAAACAATGAAAACTTAATTCATGCAGTGCCCACAAAGACATTCGGATACAATGTGATGCCTGCCTTTTATGAATGTGATTTAAAAACTATAAAATATAAACATTGCATAAAATATATTAGTATTTATTACGGTACATTCGAGAAAAAATTGACACTTATAAAAATACCACAGAGAATAACAAAATGTATAAAATAAAAAAACACCAACACTAAATTTCAACTATCTCAGACTATTTTCTTCAATCCTCCTTACTAGTATCAGCTCCATCATTCTGAAACAATGAGAATATACTCAATCTTTATAAGTACATAGAAATTTATGATCAGAAAACTTTTATCAAATTACCTCGTCTCTGTTCAATAATTGAGTGCTCAATCTCTGACTCATTATTCTATACTGGAGTTTCACTTTCTCTTGAAATTTTGATGGAATTACAGAAATTGTAGTTAGAGTATTTCCCACGAATAAAATGAAGAACATCAGACTCAAACAGGGCACCTGGAACAGGATATTTGCAGATCCACAGGCAACAATAAGTTTTGTCCTTCAGAATAAAACCCCCAAATGCAATATGAAAAATATACACATGGGGATTTATATCATTTTACTCACATGCCATGTTACTGTTTTATCATAACTCAATGAAAACAATGTGTATGCATTGTAAAATTGAAAAATGTAACCACCAAACAGGAATGGTAACAGAAAGCTGAGGCCCCTCCACATCCATGAGTGAAACCCTTCTATTGTTATATCCATATTGTGTCTTTCCCCCAAAGCCTTCAACCTGTACAAAACTCCTCTCTGGTATCTAAATTGCAGATACTGAACAAGACCTGGAAAATTAATATTTTGCAGTTCGCGACATATGGAAGTTTTTTTATTAATTAATTAATTAATTAAAATTTGACTTCACAGTTAGTTTGTGCTTGAAAAATGAGTAAAATACAGAAAATTTCCTTTTTTCATGTCCTACTCTAAACCTGTAAAATTTGACATTTTTTTCGAAAATCCTCAAAAAATCAGTTACTTTTTTTAAATTTCGAAAAATGCAAGAGAAAAAAGTTGTTCAGTTTCCAATTTTATACATTTCTTCCAAATTTGGACTCTCTACTGTCACTTCGACTTTTTTCCATTCGAATCTTTCGCTCTATCGATTCGAACGAAACATGATTCATATTCCATAATTTTGATGAATATGAGACTTCAATATTATATCTTGCCCAGGAAATACCCACATTGGCCTGTTACCAGAAAAAAAAAAAAGCATCTCCAGAAATTCGTCTTTGTTGTTGCAAAGTTCATCTAGTTTTTTCATTTCATTGTTAAATTGATGTTGATTTTCAATGCATGGACGTTACTATGTCATCAGTAATCAGTAAAGTAAATTTCTCTCCATTTTTATTACACTCGTATTTCTTTTTTTAAGAGATTTTTATCCAGTTTGATTATTTTTCCATATGTTGCGAACTTTATGTGTGACACTGTATAATTTCACTCATGTGATTATGAAATTAATAGCAATTTCCATTGGAAAAACCAGTGTGCACTCAGTGTATATCTTCCTCTTTTTATCACCTTTCTGAAAGAGAGACAGAAATATACTGAGTGCATAAAAACTCGGCTAGTTCATGTCCATGGAAATTGCTACAAATGTCACCACTGAAAACAAAACCAGTTTGCTAACATTCCTGTACTATAAAGTTTCATCACAAGGTACAGTTCTGCTCAGAGAAAAAGGAATATTTGAAAAAAAAATATTTTATCTTATTTCTAGACTATTCAATGATGTACAGGAGGCCTAATTCACATAACTATAGCGGTTAATATCGCCACTGAAAAAGTAATGGTATGTCGAAATTCCTGTACTGAAAATACTGTCTTGAGAATCCCGCTTATAAAAAACGTAAAAAACGCGATACTTTGTATGAATTGCAAATACTGCAGGACTGGGCGCCAATTTAATTTAGATATCACTGCTGAAAAGAATATCAGTAAGCTAGAATGCCTGTACTATAAAGTTCATCTTATGGTACAGTATGATATAGTGCAGCTCATAAAAAACTGAATATTTCATATGAAAATGCATTGAAGATTCAGTTGCTGATTTAGTTTCCAAATGAAGCAACAATTGCAATTTATACCTAAACAATATGTGGCAGATGAATCAATAACAATTTAGACAAAAATCTGAGCATTCAATAGAATATAAGTCACTTTCATGCAGTGAATAAATTCTCATACAAACGGTGGATTTATGCAGAAGTTTTAAGTCGTAAGTTTTAAGTCTCAAGTTTTAAGTAATAAGTCATAAGAAGTTCATCCATTGGTTTTCAAAAGTCCTAAGAAAAGTTGGCCAACATTTATATCTTACGACTTAAAACTCGATCGATTTGCGCATGCGTCTGATTTTGCAAGAGGGTATCATAATAAACAGCAGGAGTTGAATGCATGTAAAGCAAATAGACATAAATAAAAATAGGATTGAGTCTGGAAATTTGGATAGAATTGAAGGAAATGAGAAAAATAAGCACACAAAATAACAGGATTGACACTATTGACAGTCCTTAAAACTTCTTGCATAAATGGTTGATTTTTCCTTATGATTCAAAACTTAAGACTTAAAACTAACGACTTAAAACATCTGCATAAATCCACCAATCCACCGAAAGTGCAACAATACATTACTTACTTATGTAAATGTTGAACAACATAAATTGATTTCTGAAATAGGACCAACTGTCATTATCAGGCCAAATCAGAAGTATTCCTGCAGCAACTGTTGACAGGAAATGATGCAACCTCCACCATCCCCGGATTCTGGAGCCATTCACTTTCAAAATGCTCTCCCTGATAGTCAGAGTACAGTAGTACCAAACTAACAGAAATATATAACTCAGTTCTAGGGGCCTGAATCTCACAAAAAAATTGAGTATTGCCATGACAATGCCAATCATGCTGAGTATCAATTTGAATTTTTCATACTCATCTTTATATTTGAATCTACAAAACAGGGAGAAGGCAATTGAACAGGATAGTTTAGTGATGAAATAACAGGTGTTGAATTTTTAACAATAAAATCATTACATATTTCCACTTACTTTCCTTCCTTGTTGAGTATTGAGACATTGACATTTCCTAATATTATTTTTAAATAAACACCATTTGGTTTGGGTAATGTCTGTTCAATTTCATACAATTGAGCTTTCCTTTTCATTATATTACTCTGTATTTCATCTAGTTTGGTTTTATCTGATGTTTTTTTCTTCAAACTGTAAGGAAATCAAAATGTACTAAAAATGTATTCTCTATATTTTATGGCCCCAATATCAAAATATTTCAGATAATTCTATAGAAGTATTCAGATTCTACTGTGAGGTAGACACATGCAAACATATTTTGTCATAACTGGGATATCATAACCAACTATAGGTAATGTGTTTATACAATTTATTGTAATAAGTGGAAATGATGAATTTTTGAATCACAAGAAAATTATCAGTGAAGTCAAGATTTCTTTGCATGACAAACAACAAAATACATGATTTATCACCTGCAATTTGTTTAATTTGTTTATGGTGAACAGCACAAGGTGAAAGAAAGCTAGAAACTTCCAAGGCTAACACAACAAAAAATAAATTGTTTCAATTCACCTACATTTTCAATGATTTTGATATGCTGGCGATTCGATACCTCTGATGAGCCATATGATTCACGCATATTTTCTGGATATTGTTGATTTCCTCCAAACGTTGCAAATAAGCTTTGTTGTCCAACTGAAAAGAAGGAGAAACATGCAATTTTATATGGAGAGAAATGCATCAAAAACTCGTTAAAATATTATTAAAGCTTACAACTTTCGCAATTCCTAGTTATGATTTAGCGAGGTTTTTTAGTTGCAGATTCAGAACTTACCTCTAATTGTTTGAAATCTGCGTTAAGTTCCTCCCATTCTTCAATAATTTGTTCAGTCATTTTTCCAAAGAAATGGTATATTAATACACATAAGAAGCTTGTATATCGTTAATAATCTGATTGAATTAATTGAATATGAATAACCATCGGCTTTCGTGTTTTGATTTGACAGAGCATGAGCCAAAGCCAAAGCAAAAAAAAAATAATGTCAATGTCGACATTCGACAATGTCATCTTATTATTCTTCTCTCGATTTGAATTGAGTATGTTGTTACTACAGCCAGTGCCTACTGCTGCGAGTGCTGTGGCCCATTGCCACTCTGCCACTGCCGTCAGATTCATGACGTCAATTTTTGTTTCAGCTTTTCACTTCTTTCATGGCTTCCGCTGCTTTGCTTTTCCTTCGTAAAATCCTTTCGACAACCCAATTCGTTACGATTCAATCGACCTAGCATAATATGTAACGTTTGTTATTTAGGTTCGTTTCATGAGTCATGAAAACTAAACTATTTTGTGCCCAATATTTTTTCTCTGTATGTGTAATTTTTGTCCCCTACTTGGTATTCATATGATTGGAAAAACCATGTAAAAGTCTTTGGGACAACCCAAAGCAAGATATATTTGCCTCCGCCGCTGGAATTATAATGGGAGATTGGGAGCAAATGAGAGGGAGAGCATTACACAAGATCTCACAAAAAGCGTTCAAAAAGCCATGAAATCAAAATCGCAATTTACGATCTAATCTAAATACTCATGTTGACTTTCCATTTAGATATTCTCATTAATCTCATTCATTGTTTCGCAACGAACTATAAATTATGGACGTGGAACAATTAACCACAGGAACAACAAATTCCGAAATGGAAAACGGAACTGATAAGGCTACCTTTGTGGTAGAAGAAAAACAGAAGAGAAAAAGGCGTCCACCACCACCACCAGGTTTAAAAGATGATCTGACAACTTTGGCACACATCAGTGTTTTATTATTTGCTGGTCTCATTTTGTACTTATGTTTTTGTAGACCTGTTGAATTTTTTACATGGCACCCTTTACTTCTGTCTCTAGGGGTAAGTGAAAATTTTATTGACAGCAGTCAATTATTAATTGATTATATACCTACTTAACATGATTATATACTATATAGCTATACATTTGAAAGTTTAAAAATTCTGCAAGGTCAGGTGTAATCTGAAATATTTTTATTCTCTGGATAAAATCTGGAGGTCAGGAAACTGATCTGTTTTGCAGATAAAATTCTATTAGCTCTATCCATTCACTCTATTTTTATTTTTCTTCATATCTGAGCCATTTTATTGTAAAAAATGAAAATATAATCATTGATAGAACAGTAAATTCATCAACATTTCATTTTCCTGACAGGTACCACCAACTCTTATTTTTGTTTTAGTGGATGCTTCTTATGACTGAAGGTGTCCTAATAATATCTAAAGAGAACCCAATTGGTAAAATACTTCGTTTAAACCACACTCTGAAGCTTAGATACCATTGGATCATTCTAGCTATCTCCTCCACCCTCATTTTCACAGGGTTTCTAGTGGTTGTTATCAATAAAAACAATCTGAACAAACAGCATTTCAAGTCTTGGCATGGACTCTTTGGACTGCTGGGGCTCATTGGTTGCATACCTGCAGTGATGAATGGTACTGCAGCTCTATTTGATGCAGAGCTCAAACATTTTATAAAACCAAGCATAATTAAACTGATTCATCAAGCCAGTGGAACTGTTGCATTCACTTTTGGAGGCATTTCTCTTATACTCAGTGTTTATTCTAAATGGTTTGCAAAGGCTTCTGATAATGACAGGTATTTGTTCATGCTGGGTCTCATTACTAGTATATATTCTTTTATATGGGCCTTACAAAGACCTTTGCTGAAGTGCTTCAGGAAAATGTTTCAACTGAATATTTAGAACTGTTCTAAATAAACTTTACCCTTTTAACAGAAGCTGTATTTCATTATCACAATATTGTTTCTATTAGTCTCCCTTATTAAATTAATTCAATAATGAATTTCTACTATTACAAATCACACCATCCTAGATTTATTAGTCCTCCTGCTGGAATTTTCCATTATAATACGGTAAATAATCAACAACTACTCTCCAGTCGGTAGCATAGCAAAGGGTTACTCCCGCAGTTGCTCCAAAGACTGTTGCTGAGCCAATCCTGCAAAAATCGAGAGGTTGAAAGAGTTACATAATTTGTTGGATATTCTTACCAATACGAGAGAAGTTCTAAGTGCCTCTTTCCGATTGCCTTGAGTGGCCCCGGTAAAGACAATTTAGATGCGGCTTTCACAGCAGACATTGTTGAAATAAAATACTTTTAATTGTTAATCTATTTTCAAAAATATTATGCTATAATCAGCAGTATGATTACTATGAAATATGAATGGCCTCCACCAAAACCTAACCTAACCTATTCTGCGTCAAACGTCAGGTGTGGCGTAAAGACAACCGTCCTTGAACCGTGAAACCTTCTCTCCATCTTCTCTCTTTGTCGTGAGCGTACACTAGATCCTTTGGGCTACGTCTACGGTGGAACATTTCAGTTTCAGTAACGCAGTAACTGTTCTGTTACTGTGACTGACTACACCGAGTTCTCGGAACTTCGACGAGTGTTTTCTATGACTTCGACGTAGAAGACGATTAAATTAAGTGAGGTTAATCTGGTTGTAAAGAAACAAACAAACTGAGAATCGAGTTTGAGAATTTTATTTACATTTTGAGTTTTTGGAATTTTTTTAATTTTATTGTGTTGAAATATTTCTAAAAATACAAGATGGGTGAGCTAATTCAACGCCATATGGAATCCATGACTGAGGAAATAAATGAAATGCAAAGAACAAAGTTATTTTCAATAGAAGAAACGAGGTAAGTCCTGCATTGAATACTTCGTAGTTTAGGTGAGGTGCGAATTCACATATCATAAAATTGAATAATAATTCCTCAGACTCATTATGAAGAAACGAAAACACTTTGAATGCAAAATTAATGGAGTGATGAAAAACGTGCAGGACTTCAAAGATTATATCCAATACGAGAAAGTCGTTCTTAAAGACATCAAACTTCGCCGTAATAAATTCAGAATAGCAGATAGGAAGAGCAGCATCGAGTTCAAGATACTTAAGAGAATAAAATATCTCTATGAAATTGCTACTCAGAGATTCTCCAATGACTTCAATTTGAGTTTGATGTACTTTAAGTTTTGCAAGGAATCAAATTATAATCAAGCTGCTTCTTTAGTTATCCAGAATATGATCAAGGTATGTGCACTTATGAATAATCAAGATCAAAAATCAATCCATATAGAACCATGGGCGCCGCCAGTGGAAATGTGTGGAGGGAGGCATTTTTTTTGTAAAAGCATTTCATTCAATCATTGTAGTTTGAATATTTTTGAAATCCTTATTCTTTCTGGTTTCTTTTTTTTCCTTTGACATATAGTTATCCCATAAAAAAATAAAATTTATTAGCTTGCATCTTGCAAGAACTTGCGAGCACCCCGGCGAGCACCTACGAAAAAAAAAAAGAATTTATGCCCATGGCAATAATGAAAAATATATTGTACAACAGAAAATGCCTTTTGATGCATGTAAAATGTATAAATTTGATTAACATGTAGTTGAGAAACAACATAGCTATGAGAATTTTATCCATTTTCCCTATTTTTTCCCTTGAAATCTATCCCTTGCCCTTGAATAGCACCCAATTTCCAATTCAGGTTTACTTATTATCTAAGTCTTCAGACAACTGCATGTTCTTTCAGCATTTTGCTCATATACCGGAAGTTTGGAAAGTGGCAGCTGCTTGGCATGTCAAAAAAGACGTCAACCAAGCACTAAGTGTCATACTCAAGGGTCTGACAATACATCAGACTTCAGAAACCTTATTTTCCGAAGCGATTCAGCTGGAACTGATGAACAGAGGAAAAGATGACTGGTCAGATAGCTCCCAGAATAATAAGGACCAGCTGTGTTGCCAAAAAATACAAACCTATGTGGATTCCGCCTTGAGGAACATCAAGTCCCATCAGTTTTTGCTCCAAACCTTGGAGCTCTTGAATCCATACAGTTTCACAAGAAGCGTCCAAGATAAAATTATCAAGAACTTGATCGAGCGGCATCCCGATAAGGCGGAAGTGTGGCACGCCTTGGCACAAAGAGAAAAGAACGGTGAGTGAAACACCACTTTATGTTGGTGAAACTTCACTTGATGTGAGTGAAATTCTGCTCAATGTGAGTGAAACTCCACTTAATTGATTGAAACTCTATTTTATGTGAGTGAAACTTCTTTCCATGCTAGTGAAACTCTACTTCATGAAAGTGAAACTTTTTTCGGGGGTGATTGAAAATCCACTTACGTGAGTTAAGCTCTACTTCATATGAGTGATACTTCACTCAATGTGAGTGACACTAATTTGAGGTGAGTGAACCTTCACTCAATGTGAGTGAAACTCCACTTAATGTTAGTGAAACTCAACTTCATGCGAGTGAAACTACACTTATATTAGTGAAACTCAACTTCATATGATCGAAACTTCATTCAATGTTAGTGAAACTCCACTTCATGTGTGAAACTGTATTTTGGGGCGATTGAAACTCCACTTACGTGGGTTGAGTTCTACTTCATGTGAGTGAAGTGAAACTCCACTTCATGTGAGTGAAACTCCACTTTACGTGAGTGAAACTCCAATTCACGTGAGTGAAACTCCACTTCATGTGAGTGAAACTTTTTTCCATGCGAGTGAAACTGCAATTATATTAGTGAAACTCAAATTCATATGAGTGAAACTTCTTTCAATTTTAGTGAAATTCCACTTCACGAGTAAAACTTATTTTGGGATGATTGAAACTCGAGGGGCAAACAACTCCTCAAAAAAGCGTACACCATATTTAAAATACTTGTAATTAAGGTATTTACAAGCTATTTGTGATTACTTAAAATAAGTAGCAAGTATTTAGAAGTATTTAATATACTTGAAAGAATTGAGAATATTTGGAAGTCATGAGTAGGTTTTTGAAAC
The DNA here is from genome assembly GCA_029955515.1 of Chrysomela aeneicollis. Taxonomy (NCBI): domain Eukaryota; kingdom Metazoa; phylum Arthropoda; class Insecta; order Coleoptera; family Chrysomelidae; genus Chrysomela; species Chrysomela aeneicollis. The sequence continues at coordinate 2,489,264 of JARUHQ010000003.1, forward strand.
ATTTGAGGGTAATAGTGGTAATACAGCAGTATTTGATAATAAATAGAGGAATTAACAAGTCTCGTAACAAGTATTCAAATCTATTTCAACAACGAATTATTTAACGATATTTAACGATATTTATTAAGGAATCAAAAGACTTCCTGGAATATAAATCAATATTGTTTTTTCCTTATTATGAATAAGTAGCTGTATAATTCAAGATTCTGAGAATATTTGCTATAGCATATCATAGTGTTCCGTTTAAAACAATCGACTTCTTCAAGTTTATTTAATATGTAATGCAATATGCGTCAAAATTTATAGGATTTCAGTAGGTATCTACTGACCAGAAAAATTCAAGGAAAAATTTTATATTTTTTAATGATGTATTTGCTGTCGAAAATTGAAAATTAATTCATGTCGATAACAGAGAGAGATATGCCATAGCCGAGGCAAATATATTCAGAATATTTTGTATAATGGTATATGTATAATGTATGTTTAGTAACACTAGATCTGGCAACAGGGTAGCAGTAAACATATTTTCAGAGGCTTTCCTATGCCTTTCAAAATTTAAAATGACAGAAAGTATTATAAATCAGCAATAATACTGGTGTAATAATATAATAATGATTTTTATGATTATTCTTCAGAAGTAAACAACTATAGTACAAAAACACGTTTTTTCTCGCGTGAACTGGGAAGTAAAAAAAATTATCAGTCATGGAAGAATCATCACAAGCCGTCGGGACGCGGACGGGTAAAAATCCTAACCGACATCGGAGCCGATATCTGATATTTCAACGTGCATCTGATATATTTAAAGGATTCAAAAATGTTTTTAAGGTACTGAAGATGTAATTAAAGCACCTAAAAATATTTAAAATAATGAAAAAGTACTTAAAGGATTTAGAAAGTATTTGAAAGGTAATTGAGATAATGAAGACGTACTTGAAAGACTGAAAAAATAATTAACAGGTATTTAAAATAATTACAAGTATTTAAGTACTTGAAAATTCAAGATGCACACCATATTTGAAGAGATGTTTGCCCCTCGTTGAAACTCCACATATGTGAGTGAAGCTCCACTTATGTGAGTGAAGCTCCACTTATATGAGTGAAGCTCCACTTTATGTTAGTAAAACTCTAATTTATGTGAGTGAAACTCCACTTCCCATCTTAGGTGACCACTACAATGAAGTACCCGGATTGATGCACACATCCAACACGAAATTCCGCCTGGATCGATGTTTCGAAAAGTACAAGGAAGGCTTCACCAAGATGGACGGATCCGCCGACAAGCAGCGAGAGCTTTGGAGTTTGTACTTGGAGTTTTTGGTGGATCTGCAGCAGCAAAACGACAACAACAATTTGGTGCGAAACACGTTGCTGGCCGCTCTGCGAGATGCCAACGCGGCTTCGGTGCTCACCGAGAGATACTTCGTGGTGTGGGTGAAGCTGCTGAAGGAGGAAACCGACATCTTAGACGTCATAGAAAAAGGTGGGGAAATCATCGATTGGGGATGAACGTTTCTCCAGATGGGGAAATTCACGTTTGCAGGTTTGAAGGCGATTCCCGAATCGCTGGAACTGTGGAAACTGAAATTGAAGTACGCCGTCATCAAGGACAATGTGAAGAATTTCAACGAGATCTTCAAGATGGGGGTGATGCAGCTGAAGGATAAATCGGCATCGTTGTGGATGATGGCGCTGAGGTATCACATGCTGACTTCCTCCTCGGCGGTTATTGAACAAATTTTCTTGAATGGGGTCAAGCAGCCTGAAGAAGTTGGCAAAAAAATGAAGACTGAGTATATTCAGTGGCTGGTATTGAATAAAGGTTAGTTTTCCGTTTCTCTCCTGATCACTATAAACAATGCACGTTTAGGTCGAATCTTGCAAAAGATAAAAAAAAAACAATTTGGACATCTTCTTCTTCCAGTCGTCTGATCAGCTTGAAATTATCTATCATGCTTCAATAGGAAAGTTTCCGAAATGCAGATTTTTATTCCACGTTATATGTAGTTTGTGAATCGAATATACATTTTCTATTGTTCTCGTGACATCAGATTTGACTTAAAAAAAATGACGCACTCAGTTGCCGGAAGTATCTATGTGTCTACATTAAGATCATGGTATCGGTATGATATTCAATGTATTATTTGTTCAATTATTCAAGTAAGACGAGGTATTAAATATGAATTAGATTAATTTTCGATTATGAAATTATGGCCAGGTACAAAATAATTATAACCCTTTAATGTGGCAACAGAGCAAGGTCTGTTAGGTCATTGTAAATCGCTGTATTTTTAAAATTGTAATTATTCCTAAGATTTCAGAAGTCATTCTAGACAGCAGGGGAGAGGGGGTCTAGTTGTCACAATTTCCAATCAAACCCCATAAAAAGTGAATTCCATCAACTTCAGATTGATATGAGATATTTAATCATGAAAGGCAACATAATGTCACATTTTCCTTCAAAATATGATTCAAAATATCTCAGAATAATAATGTTATGAAGTTTTCTGCATATTGATGTAACTGTGACGACTTGCCCCGTCAAGTGGGCTGATTGTCGCATGTAATACAACAAGTGTATTGATGATTATCGAAACACAAATTCCTTCGATTATGAGAAACAAATCATGTTGCTTGGAAACTACACGAGCGCACAGCGCGAGTGTGGTTTCCCAAAGCAACATGATTTGTTTCGAAAAAGAGAAGGAATTTTCGATAATCATCAATAACACAAGTTGTATTTGTTCAGATTATTTCATGAATAAAATCAAAGCCATTTTGATGATTTCCTATTTTAAACGTACAGTTTATGGAATTAGATATTTTGATTATGCATTGTAGTTCGACACAAAAAGATTCGTTATGCAACCAACAATACATGTATGCCATTGTATGATGTAGGCAAGATTACCTATGCACTAGGTACTACTGAGTTGAATTATTTATGATTGTTGTCACAATTTGTGTGGTTAGGTTACATTAGAATAATTCTATGCTGAAATTGTCTAAAATGTGTGGAAAATCAAGTGGATACATAATCATAGTGTGTGTTTATCGTGGTTCAGACGAAAATTTGGTGTAGTGGCATTCATTTATTTACCAGGAAATCGGAAAATAATATGACAGATTGCAAATAGTAAGTCGTTGTTAAATTAAACTACCCTACTGCCTACGAATCAGAAAGCGAAATACAGAAACGAAAACACAGCATGTAGGTATCCAATAGCCAATCAGGAGCCGAAATACAAAATCGAAAACATGGTGTTATTGCTTATCAACACAATCATTTCAACCAATCAAAAACGTGTATTTTAGCATGAATGAAATAATCACAGTAATCGGGGTGAGTTGTCTCATGATATTAAAACTAACAAAGTAATCGGAATTTGAAGTGAAATTGAATTGGCGATGAATTCCGTTAATTAATCGTCCTCTGAGTGTCACTTGACACAATGGTAGATAACAAAAAAATTTCACTCCAGGTTGTGTGCCCATAATTTGCAACAGTGCACTCACTGTATCCATTTCTCATTCAGTCCAAGACTCTCCACACACAGAACGAAGGGTTTCATCTTCCTCAGTCACTAGATGAAAGATTTTTGTGTGCTTCATTCTTGTTTTTATCTCTCGAAAGCTCTGATTTTTTTCGTGGAAGTGGTTTAGTTTTTTTTTTAATTCAACCAATGCATTCTACATTCACTGTGCCAATCGAGATGTGAATCGATGCATCGACTACTAGTAGATATATTTCAATGTTCTGCGTGGTATTTGCCAGGAAAGTAGGTAGTTATTTTCTACTCGTAGTCTACTAGTCATACAAATTCAAACTGTATTTTATATTTTTAATTGGATACGACTTCTTTTCAATCATTACGTGTTATTTCGTAATATCGAGTTAAGGTTCGATAAATTATATCAAAATTTTTCTACGCTTCTGATTGACCGGCCAGTTCTCACCTGTTAAATAGTTCTATAACTATATAAAAATCGAATGTGGTTATAGTTGTCACATGAGACAAATAGCACCAAAAATTATGTGACAACTTTTATTTATGTTCATCCTGCAACTTATATTTCTAAGTCACGAAAAATAATGTACCTAACTTAGAAATACATATATATATATCGAAATATCACATTGCTGTAGATATGGTTTCGATGTCAGAATAATTAAAAAATCCTTATTCAAAATGATAAATGAAGATTCAAATCAATGTGAAAATTTACTTATAACATACTTTTTCACTTGAATTCCTTTCACTTCTCCAAAACAATCACAAATGCATTGACGTTTCCTATAATAGCATTTGAAAATCAGAGGTTCGATGTAGTGCACGCAGATAATTGAAAAAGTTAGTAGTAGATGGAGTTTGAGGTATTGTGACAACGAGTACTTGAGACAACTAGACCCCTCCTCCCCTATAATACAAATAACTTCCTCATTACTCAAATGTCTGTAGTTTGTCTCTATCAAGGTGGATATAGGATGGTGAAATAGCTTCCTATTAACAAGCACTAGAATAAACTGTAGACCTTTGCCTACTTGATTTCATACCGTAGTAATATTTCCTGAAATTAACAGGAACTGTGCTTCTGACATCTTTTTATCAGTTTCATCTGTTATAGATGAAAAATGTTTGAGAAGAGTCAAAATATCAATATTCATTCCAAATTTATCGAAAATATATTGTTTTAATGTCGTTTCAAGTCACGTCTGTCAGATGTGAACCACAGAAATACGTAAGCAACAGAAATCTTCTTCGATAATCGATCTCACCGTCATCTTCATTCAAGTCGTGGAAATATTAGTACCTTCTCAAACGGTCTACAAGTTTTTCGCAGAAACAATTGAAGAGCTGTTTCACCATCCTAATCATAATACACTTCCCCAAAAAATTAACGCACCACCAAACAGGGGCGGATCTAAGTAAGAGTGGGCCTCGGTGCAAGAAGTGCTTGTGGGCCTCTCTGACTTCAAAACTAATATTTAAAATATGACTTGTCCTGCTCGAATGGTTTGGATTATTTAATTTGTTTTCAAACTATTAACAAGAATAACAAGCAGAAAATATAAAATAAGTATCAGCTACATTCTAAATAAAACAAAGAAATTCTTGAAAAATGGAAAAGCCATAAATTGGACTACAATTTTAGAAAGAGAAAATAGTCTATCCAATTAGAATATCAAACATAGTTTGAAATGAATGTCTGGTAGACTACGAGCAGAAAACAACTACTTTCCTGGTAAATACCACGCAGAACATTGAATTATATCTGCTCGTAATCCATGCAACGATTCACACTGTGAATGCAGATCGCAAATGTTTCTTTCTTCCTAAGACGTGACAAATTCACATCGGGACAGGCACGCCTAACAACCTACAGACCGGTTTCGGGCTTATTGGCCCTCATCAGTGCAGGGTAGTTATCCGAGTAGAGACCGTAAGATCTCCACTCGAAGCGTTGCCTGTCCCAATGCACCTTCGTCGCGTTTATTTGACCGCACTGAGCCGCGTTCCAACAGACAATTGGAAGTGGCGACACCATGCGGCAGACATTCATTTCAAACTATGTTTGATATTCTAATTGGATAGACTATTTTCTCTTTCTAAAGAAATTCTTAATAAACTAGTAGTACCTATACACTATAGACTATACAGTATACTTATTAGTTATTATAGCTTATAGCGCCCTTTTTCTAACTTTGGCATTTGCAAAACGATCTATTAAATGAGATGTCTAAGTTTGATGCCATTTTATTTTCTATAGACAAAATTGATAAGTCACGCAATCGCTGCTGACTTATTGTAGATCGCATATAGTCTTTTATCATTTTAAGCTTGCTAAAAGATCATTCCAAAGAAGCAACTGTTACAGGAAGGGTAAAAAATAAAAGAAAAACCGTATAAACCTCGCAAAATTCTGCTTCCATAAACGCATACTTCTTAATAATAAATTCAAAGAGTTGTCTTATGGACATATCTTCTTTAAGATCATGTTTCATTAAATCTAAAATCATGTGAAACTGATTTACAAAACGATGAGATGAAACTTTCGGATATTTTTCGCATAATTCTTCACATCTGTGTAATATTTCTTCTGTTGAGCTTACAATTAAATAACGCGGTTCTAAAAATTCAAAAGTTTGTTTCACGGCGAGCATAGCAGAAAATCGTCTAGTAATCTGATTGCGAATTAAGTCAATAACAAAGTAATAAACTTTAATTTAAAAAAATTCTTCTCTGTTTTCGAAACGATGATCAAAAGCAAGTTCGTCAAAGTGTTTTTTTACTTTTCTTTGCCTTTTTGTTGCCTGAAATGCCGGTTCAATACTCAATTTGGTGGCCAGATCTATGGCTTCAGGCTAAGAGTAGATATATGTTCATATGCACGGACTAAAACTGTCGTTACTTGATTCAAATCAATGTCAACTTTTTGTAAAGTTTTTGATGCTAAATTAATATGATTCAAAGTTCTAAACATAAAAATCGTAACAAATATAAATTCAAAAGTACTCATTCTTTTTTTTAAAGAAGAAGCATCCGCAATTTCATCTTTTTTCGATGATTTTAATTCAATCTCAGTAAGAGCTTTTAAAATATCAGATAATCGGCCGGTTAGGTCAGGTCGGTATTTTAAAACTTCGAGTGCGGAGGAGCTGGTCGGGGCCCCCACAAGCTCGGGGCCCCTGTGCACTACACCGAACTGCCCGGTGATGTGTCCGCCCCTGCCACCAAATAAATAACCAAAAGTTCAAAATAATTATTTCACCATGCCAGTTGTCAAATTTGGACGTTTCTCTTTCAATAACAACTAATTCCATCCATATACTAACTGTATTCTCCGATAGAAATCTCTTTTCTACGAACACCGGGTGTAGCAATTATGGCGTGTTTTTTTGATGGTACGATAATTTTTTTCTGAGCCTGTAGTTGTGTTGAATTCCAACTAGTAACTCGACCATCTCTCAGGAATCGCCGAGGCGAGAGCCAAGTACGACGACCTGGCCCGAAAACCGCCGCTCTCCAAGGAGTTGCACACCATCATGGCCAACCTGGAGGCTCACGAGCTGGACGTGAGACCGCGGGAGTTGGAGAAGGTGCTGAGGCTGGCGTGCGACCAATTCGGCGCCGAAGACGCTGACGTCTGGATCAGCCTTCTCAGATGCTACTTCGAGCATCACAAGGAGTTCGAGAATGTCGATCCTCGTTTCGATGTCAACGAGGTGACCTTGAAGGTCTACAAGGAGGCTGAGAGGAAGATGGAGCACAACGGGTTGTTGCTGGCGGATTTTCTCGGGAAATATGATGCCCTCAAGTCTGATTTGTGAGATGATTGATATTACAATAACGCATAAAAAGAGTTTTATTAAACCTATAATACTTATATTGCTGCCTTTTTTTCATATATAATACCACATGACTTTATCTGCGGATGATACAACTCTCATCAGTTCCAATAAAAGAAGAGCTGACCTGAAATTTGGTTCAGAAATAACAATCTTGAACTGAATAAGGGTACATCTCAGCTCACTTTATTCTCATCAAATCAAATACCTCTGAAGTGTGTGGTGACAGTGTCAAATTGTTAGATATATATCATGCATATCAGCAACTGCGTTGGTGGTCGAGTGATGCCATTAGCTGATTCATAATTATCAAATATATTTCTAGAATATAATTCTTGATCACTCAAATAACCTTAAAAATGATCATTTATTCATAAATATTCATCCATTTACTCCAACCATTCGTTCATTGAACATGACAATAAATCGAGCCGCTGATTACAGTTAAAAATTGTCCGTTGCGACTCCCACCTTAAACTGAATACGGATAAAACTCAGCACATTTCATTCTCATCAAATATCTCTGAAGTGTGTGGTGATATAGTGTCAAATTATTATGCATATCAGCAACTGCGTTGGTGGTCGAGTATGTTGAGGCGCTGGCCTTTGGTTCAGATTGTCCGGGTTCGAATCCCGCGGCGGCTATTGGAAATTTTATTCGTTTAGCGGGAGGAGAAAGGTGAACAACCGAACAGTTTTGGTATCTAGATTTCAATCCTTCGGACTCTCAACGATAACCAGCCGAGTAGTGCTTCGGATGACACTTAAAAAGTCCTAGATTTACGAAGGTTGCTTCGCAACTAAGTTGGCGGTTAAAAAACAACAACGAACAATTGATTTAAGCCTGATACAAGGTGTTGAACAAGTGAAGGGAATAATTTCCTCATCAATTTCCTATTATTGGTGAAGCTTCAAACGATATAGGTACCTATATCAAAAATTGCCACTGCGTCGTTGAATTCACACTTTGAATACATTTCTTGACAATTATTTGAAGACGCCAAATGTACCTACCCACAGAATATCCCGATGATTATTAAAAATTTTGACAACAATATAAGGCGGCAATTTTGAAAAATTCATACAATCGGGTTATTTTCAAATACATCGAAAAATGTTATTTGAAAGGTTTGTTTGTTGATTATTTTTCAAATGTATAATTAAGATTTATAATAATTTTCTCTAAATATCTTCTTATCGAAAAACAGTCCTTTTTTGGATCGCGAATAATTATTTGGATTAATCTATAAAAAATATTCAGGTTTGTTCCCGAATGAAGAAATTACTGATCTTCATCGCTTCGAAACGTACAGGATGACCAAAATATACTGCTATATTTTGGAAACTTTAAAAAATGTTGTTTTGAGTCGGTCCTTAGATCATATACAGGGTCACTCACGGTCGATGGTACCTTAGACGTTTACGGAGAACGGGACGTACGTAGGATTATTCTGAATTTTTGGTTTATCGGGTAATCATCAGTTTTGTTCTATCGATCTGAAATACTTTCAGCGTTGCGGCGTTGCCGCTTCTATCAAAACGTAGCAACAACTTTGTTATTTCAAATGGAACACCCTGTATATCATTTTTAGATTCTTCCTGAAGAGCTGATTTCGTCGATCTATCATACTTGGGGTATAGCGAGAAAGATTACAGAGATATAGGGTGTGAAAAATCAAGATTTTTCAAATTTATGAATTTTTTGTGCCGAAACTATCCATTCTTGCTCAAAACGGCTCAACTTTCCATTTACTATCGATTGATATTTAATTGAAACAAATACGGGTGGTTCAAAATTTTGAGTTTTGCATCACCCTCTATTTGTTTCTATTGAATGTCAGTAGATAGTAAATAAAAAGTTAAGATAGGGACATGTAAGCCGTTTTGAGCAGAAATGATTAGTTTCGTTCGACACAAAAAATTCCTAAATTTGAAAAATCTCTATTTTGCACACCCTATATCTCTGTAATCTTTCTCGCTATACCCCAAGTATGATAGATCGACGAAATCAGCTCTTCAGGAAGAATCTAAAAATGAAATAAAATACAGGGTGTTCCATTTGATATAACAAAGTTGTTGCTACTTTTTGATAGTAGCGGCAACGCCGCAACGCTGTAAGTATTTTAGATCGATAGAACAAAACTGATTACCCAATAAACCAAATTTTCAGAATAATCCTACGTCCCGTTCTCCGTAAACGTCTAAGGTACCATCGACCGTGAGTGACCCTGTATAGACATCTAATCTAAGCTAAGGGTCGATCATCCAGTTTATATATTTTTCAATTTGCTCTGCAAGGTTTCAACTGATATCTTTTTATGGACAGACTCTCGTAAAAAAATTTCAATTTTTGAATTATTCATTTCACAAAAACCTATGACTCAAGAATTAACTTCGAATTGCATTTTACATGAACGGAACTCATTTTATCTTGGAATTATAACAAAAATAAAAACAAAACAATTTTCGAAATTCTCACTTGCGATTTTTATGAAATTCTTGAAAGTATAAATATTCAGCATCGCCGTCACTGATTATCCATGAACGAACAACAATAATTCCAATGTGAAATTCAACTGTTCACTCGCGCGTTATTTTTGATAAATAATCGTCGACGACCAACATCCTTGAAGAATCAGCAGTAGTTTAGCGGGTTTCCGAAAGAAACCACAAATCGTTGGAAATCCTATCCTTTTGTGCGGTGTGGTGCAAAAATTGAAAAAATTACTCACGTCTCGACCCCTTGAAATTATCAATTGGCAGTCTCAGATAACGCGTTGACAGCTCGTTATCATCACTATAATATTGTATTGATGTCGGAAAACACGATCGCAGATTTATGATTACGTGATTTTCGAGACGAAGTGACCGCAAATCGAACCTTCTTGGTGTTAAATTCTCATCCAGAAGGGCCACACGACATTCCTCAACGAAAACGGTAACTCCCTTTTACTCTTGACTCTACTTGCTACATTGATTGGATGCTAAAATTGATTTAATATCGATAAATAACAGAAACATATTCGATTGGTAACAATGATGACATTGAAATAATTTGAATCTGACGAACAAGCGTAAAGCCCAGTTTACAGTTGAGCGATTTCGATTATTGCAATACCAGCGGTGAAAAATTCAATGTTGTTATTGTTTTTATTGGTCAATTTGAATCAAATTACGATCTGAATTGAAATTTATCAATTGAAACATTGAGTTTTTCACTGCTAATATCACCAAATCCAAATCGCTCAGAAGTAAACTGGGCCTAACTGACTTTCATTTGACAGTTCGATTGTACCAATCTTCGAATAATAAAAAATACGTATCGAAATAGAGGCTATTTCGACACGCATTTGCGTTGCACAATGACTTAATTATACAACCAAAATGGAAAATACTATATTATGATACAACAAAAAAAACATGTGGAAAATTAGATCAAAGAGAATATGGCATTAAAATAGTATATTATGATCCAAGTTTTATAAGACGCTATTTTGTCGCACGCGTTGTTTGGAGTACGACGAACCAAACGAGGAGTGCTCCAAGTGAACAAGTGCGACAACGTGTCTTATAAAACGTGTGTCATATGCAATTTTACCATTTTGAATTGATTTGAAGAAAAAAAATGGATTTAATATCGATAAATAACAGAAACATCTTCGATTGGTAACAATGATGACATTGAAATAATTAAAATCTGACGCACAAGCGTTAAAGCCCAGTTTACAGTTGAGAAATTTTGATTATTGCAATACCAGCGGTGGAAAATGCAAAGTTGTTGAAAAATTACCAGTAAAAACATTTTTTTTGACTGCTAGTATCACCAAATCCAAATCGCTCAGAAGTAAACTGGGCCTAACTCTTCTGACTTTTATTTGACAGTTCGATTGTACCAATCTTCGAATAATAAAAAATGCGTATCGAAATAGAGGCTATTTCGACACGCATTTGCGTTGCACAATGACTTAATTATACAACCAAAATGGAAAATACTATATTATGATACAACAAAAAAAACATGTGGAAAATTAGATCAAAGAGAATATGGCATTAAAATAGTATATTATGATCCAAGTTTTATAAGACGCTATTTTGTCGCACGCGTTGTTTGGAGTACGACGAACCAAACGAGGAGTGCTCCAAGGGAACAAGTGCGACAACGTGTCTTATAAAACGTGTGTCATATGCAATTTTACCATTTTGAATTGATTTGAAGAAAAAAAATGGATTTAATATCGATAAATAACAGAAACATCTTCGATTGATAACAATGATGACATTGAAATAATTAAAATCTGACGCACAAGCGTTAAAGCCCAGTTTACAGTTGAGAAATTTTGATTATTGCAATACCAGCGGTGGAAAATGCAAAGTTGTTGAAAAATTACCAGTAAAAACATTTTTTTTGACTGCTAGTATCACCAAATCCAAATCGCTCAGAAGTAAACTGGGCCTAACTCTTCTGACTTTCATTTGACAGTTCGATTGTACCAATCTCCAAATAATAAAAAATGCGTACCGAAATAGAGGCTATTTCGACACGCATTTGCGTTGCACAATGACTTCATTATATACAACCAAAATAGAAAAACGTATTTTTTGAACCAGAATTTCTATCCGAGGAAATTTTAATAAAATCATTGAATCGTAGCCTTGTGCCGTTTTGAAATAACTTTTCCCCGGTAAAATAGGGAGTACTTTTTAATCCGGGTGAATTTTCCGCGATATAGATAGCAGTACTTTTGTGACGCTACTTTCGCTACTTTTACTCACTCCGGTGGTGTCAGAGAAAACTCAGATTTAAATATGCATTGTCTTCATTGTTACCAATCGAAGATGTTTCTGTTATTCATCGATATTAATGCAATATTTTCCAATAAAAGACTTCAAATCAATGCTTTGCTCGTTGTACTCCAAACAACGCGTGTGACAAAATAGCGTCTTGTATTATAATATACAGTGTGTCCAAGATAAGAATGAACAGCATGGGGATATCGGAAACGGTAAGTGATACGGGGTCGATTAAATAAGAGAAAAGTAGCGCATTTATGTGCCTATTAATATGACATTTAGAAAGTTTTAATATTAAGTTTTAAGTATAAGTAAGTCGTATACTTTAGTTTTGGCCCATATAAAAATACAAAGTTGATGATGTTTTCTAAAAGACGAATCGTCGCAGAAAAATTCTGCTTATGTTATCGTGTAGTCCTTGAAAAGTGGCCATGGAGAAGTGCTATTTGTTTTACATTTCCTTTGAAAATAAAGCTAAGAGAAAATAAAAACGAAATTCTCAAATTTCGGTTTTTCTCGGATATCTCCGAAACTACGTGGAATATTAAAACTTTCTAAATGTCATATTATTAGGCACATAAATGCGCTAATTTTCTCTAATTTAATCGACCCCGTATCACTTACCGTTTCCGATACATGTTCTTTCTTATCTTGGACACAGTGTATATTATTGTATTCATTGAATTAAAATCATGCATTTTGAATTTGAAAAAGTACAAACATAACTACTAATCTACTCGCTTAACAAATGTAATAGTTATTTATGTATTAAGGGAATTATGAGGGCCTTAATTACCGATGGCAAAGTTTGCGTCCCGAAGGCCTCTGGCCCGAGGGACAGCAATTGCCAGAGGTTATTAAGGCTTTATAATTCCCGTGGTACATAGATAATTTTATTTTTGATCGATTTTCATAACAATATGTCCATATTTAGAACGCAATAAATGTTTAAATTCATAACCTTTCTGGTATATTTGAATTAGGTAGCGTTGATTGTAGCATTGTTGGTTGTTGCTAGGTTGTCGCTATGTTACATGTTTATAAGCAAACTTTCTTTATCAATCAATGTTTTTCCGTTAAAAACGTGTTTATTTTTTACCACAAATCGACGATCTTTTTCTGATATAATGGAGGATATTATAAAAAAAGCGGAAAAAGCAAGACAATCATTACTTCCATCGAAAAGTGAAGCCCTATATCAAAAAGAATACAACTTATATCTGAAGTGGCTGACACAGAGAAATGTTATGTCAAAAGATGCCAACGAAACTGTCTTTCTGGCATACAAGTAATTTTCAGGGAACATTTGAAAATTGTACATTTATTATTTGTAATGACGTGAATAAGGAAAATATGTCTTAGTTTTCATTACATATAAACGTTTATAAGCATTTCTTGTATCATTTTCACCTGTAAAAGGTAAGAGGGAGTTTTTGAACCTTAATATCCCAAGGGAGTTATGACCCTCATTATAGATATCGTAACTATGACGATATAAGCTTATAATGTCACTGTCAGAAATGAAATATTCTTTGTGACCAATTAATAATTGTTTCTGCGGAAAACCACCACCAATTCTTACCAGGGGTGGTTCTTGGTTGTAACTTGGACAAGTCTCACCTTTTGGTGCGCAACACCCCACCCCACCAAACCACAATTTTTTTTCCTCCAACCATCCGCTACCCCACAGGCAGACCTGCCCCATCAACCCCCTTCGAGAGGGATGGTAGTCTAGATGCCTGAAGTTGACAGCACGCTCGTCTCCAACCCTTTCCCGCTGCTGCTGGCCGACTCGCAGATCATCCTACAGGATGACGCCGACGGCGTCGCCAAACCTCTGGGCGTCGCGACGTCATCGCGACGTGAGCTCGTCAACCTCAAGAATGCGTCCGTCAATATCGACCACTCGTCTGACGTCATCATCGGGCCGGTGACGCAGTTCAACGTCAATGGCAACGTCATCATTGGTCGGCAGGAGGGGGGAGAGAAGAGGAGGGGGGAGGAAGAGGAGAAGGAGGAGGGGGTGGAGGTTGAGGAGGAGGTGGGGAAACGCGGTGGCCAGGGGAAAACAGGTGAGCTGCGTGGGGTGGGGGGCGATTGGCAGAAGCGATTTTGAAAAACTTTCTATGTTGAATAGGTATTTCAAATGTCTATCAGACAATGGACTGATTATATTTTCGGGCTGTAATCATGGCCAACTGCAACCAATTTTATTGACCCATTTTTCAAGAAGTTTCTTTCACAAAAATTGATGATGGATTCTGAATCAGGATCACTTGAAACATACCTGTACACAGGATGTTCGAATTTTCATATATTTCATCTAAAAAATGTACTATTGTTGTATTTTTTTGGAAATAATCAATGACAAATCATTATTTTTAGGAAAAGAAATGAGTAAGTGAACAAAAATCGTCAAACATACATATTGAAGAGTGGTGGATCATCCTCAATAATTATTTCTAACAACACCTTAATGAAATATTTAAAAAAAAAATCGGACATCCTGTGTTTTATGATGAAAATCGGTACAGGTACAGGTCTCAAGTAATCCTGGTTCAGAATCCATCATCATGTTTCGTTAAAAAAATCCCTAATAGTCCTTTTTGAAAATGGGTCAATAAAATTGGTCGCAGTTGGCCACGATAACAGCCGAAAAAATATAATCACTCTATTGTTTTGGATACACATTTCAAATACCTATCAAACAAGAAAAAGTTTTTCAGAATCGATCAAATAATAACGATTTTACAAAGGTGGTAATTCTATAAATTATTACGACTTCAATTTTTATAATCGTCGTGTTATTGACAATTTCTCTAGAGTAAGCACATTTTTTCTGACTCCTCCAAAAGATACCTCGCATTTTGTTGAGTATATATGTTTGGGACTTGATGTGAGTATGATATTTAATTAATCATTTTCAGACGGTTAGAAAAATTCTCACAATCATGTTATCTGATCTCGGTTATGACATGATTTTGAGACCCACTGTAATTATACTTAATATACTACATTTCAATTTTATCTTTCATCAGACAGGCCATCAGTTCATACTTCATGATAAGATTTTGATAAAATAATATATACAGGGCTATTCAAATTCGAGTGGGATTTTGATAACGGTAGAGAGTTGGTTAAAAGGGGGCAAAATAGCATATAAAATAGCAGAGGTTAATTATATGGATGAAAAATATCTGACCTAGCTTTTTCAGTTCTGGAGTTATACAGGAAAAATCGAAAATTTCGAAATTTTTCTCATGCCTATATCTTTTTATTTCATGAAGATTTTTTAAAAATGTTGCCACTTTGCCATAGCAACTTTTTGTAGCCTTTCCAAATATCTGAATAAAAATTATATACAGGGTATCGTATAAATTGGGCCACCCTCAACTTTTAATGTTCAAATACGGACCTGTATTTTTTATTGAATTTTTTTGAATGCCAAGAGTCATGTTTCATATTGACGTAGTATTTTCATCTGAATTTCAAACTGTTTTGGAAATATTGAACCATTACCATTAAAATGTCGACTTTTTTTTTAATTTTTCCTGTATAACTCCAGAACTGAAGAAGCTAGGTCATATTTTTTTCATCCATTTAATTAACCTCTGAAATATGCTACTTTGCCCCCATTTAACCAACCCTCTATCCCTTACCGTTATCGAAATCCCCATGCATAGACTCGAATTTGAATTGCCCTGTATATGTATAATTATATTTCCGGCAATTGATAATATTTTCGCAAAACCGATATGATGTTTATTTACAAAACGTTTATCAATAAACGTGCGGAACAAAAATGTTTTGAACTCGTCTATAATTTTTCAGTAAGAGTATCGATAATTATTTCCCAACCGTATTCACTGAAATATTTAATAAGAGTGAGAAATTCTCATATTTTCGTCATATTCTTATATCATATCATACATAATTAATAATGAATAATTGATAATAATTAAACGTTATCCATAATCATCCACTTCAATTGATACGACTTTCGAGATGTAAGAAAACAAAATAACCAAGTGTTAGGTTTATGACAATTTGTATATTTCAACATATACTTATTGTTCTAAAAATGTTGTGTTGAACATGGTCCCTACATCTGAAGAGAAAACACTGTTACTCACTATGGTCATCAAAACAGCCACACCATCAATAAATTTTTATGAACTTAGTAAGAGTGTGTATTTATGTGAAAATTCTAAAATTACTGGAGTTCCTAGAAAATTTATTGCTAATAATCTTGCGGCATTCATATGTTATTCATGAAAAGATAAACACATTGACGTATCATGTGAGATATCGTTTTTTATTTTGTACCTTGTAAACATTTGTTCCATCTCATCCTGTATGGAGCGAGGATATATTTGTTTGGAAGGCAACGAAAACAACTCATTTATTAGTTAAAATAAATGTTTGGATCAGTAATTTTTCACTGAAATGTTCCACTACTCAGAAAAATATGATTATGGTAAAGTGATCAATTTTTCCTGATAACCTATGATCAAAAAAATGATCGGACATCGAAGATTCACGTAAATGATTTGAGCCTGAAGAAGAATCAAGTGAACAATTTGAAGACAATGCGCATGAGCAGTATTATAGTTCCAGAACGGTTCTGAGAAGAACCAAAACAAACCTTTATAATAATTATATAGGAAAGTGGAAACAAATTCTCAAGTGAATAGAATACTATGCACTAAAACATTGTATAAAATTTTGGGTATTTATCTAAGAAAATAATATTTTACATATTGTGTGATAACAGAGAAGGGTGTACACAAATAGTAAAAGTATGAACAATTGTCTGGACTTGTCTACGACATTGTTATATTTCCCTAAAGAAATGTCTTTTATCTAGATATTATATCCTTGATATCTCCCATCCTGGTGAAATAATGGGTATGGAAACATGTCTTCCATGGAAAATATCTAATTTGAATTTGATTGTTTTCGTTATACTTACGACTTGAATAGAAAAAGAAGAAGAATCAACTAGTATTTTAAAATAAAAACGAAGTGGAACAATAGAACTCATGTTGAAATATGCTCTCGAACGTTTGAGGAGTGTTTCAGAATGGACCAAAATTCAATCAATTAGACTCCCCCTTCAGAATAATAAACGCATCAGATCCTAAATCAAATTTAGAACTGTTTATGTTCCTGAAATACCATTGCAAGATACGCCTCTCAAAAATTATACATCAGAATCGGCATGATTCAGTCAGTAGCCTGATGGGATATGAAAACGTGAGGTTGGTGAAAATAATCATAGACTTGTTACCGTGAAAATAAAACTCTGATAAAACCATGAAAAGAATGAAACTCATACGTGTGAATTCTACGCATCGGAAAAAGAGTAGTAGTAATGATTTAGTCGAATCGAATTCGCGGAACAAGAAAGGTGAGTACACAGGAGGTTGTTTTTCATATTGTACCAATAATGGCATATTTGAAAAAATGGAGGAGCTATACCGCAAAGAAAACGAGCCATTTCAGTTTTCCCCGTATATTTTGAAAACAGTTCGTGATAGCTCCGATTTGGAAACATCGTTTCATTGTTCTCTTGCCTATTTCAATCAACTTCGTATCATTCACCGTTTTTGGGATAAGAAATTAAATATATACGACCTGTATACACATGGGAAAAAGATATTGTTAAAATTTCTGAGAAATTTTAATTCCGGTTCGTTTTTTGCTTGTCTGACAAATGAAAAATCTGTTTTCATTTATATCACGTGATCTCAGATTTGGGGAAAAAAATACAATGTTATACTCCATACTCATTACCAAGAAAAAATACACATTCTTGTATGATGTGGAAACAGCTTCAATGACCTAAATTAGATAATTTGGGTAAAAACGATTCAAATTGTTATAAAATAGACATTTTGCGGAACATTAATTATGAAAACATGCAGAAACAAACCGCTATTAGAGAGTTCTTCAGAAATATAAATGACATTTTTTTCATATTCCTTATGTAGCCAACTTTATGACGCACGCTGTTTATAAATATCGCACTTATAAACATAAAACATAAAACATGCGAGTGTGCATGTGGTTGGAATAGATTCATTAAAGTTCATGGTGTGTTTAGGTTTTGAGCAGTGTGTTTATAATCCGTGATGTGTGAAGTAGTGGAGTGGAAAATGAAGACAAAAGTCAACCAACATGTTTGTGAAAGATGCAAACAACAAGATTACTTACTCGGTTTGAGAGCTGAACTTTTGACTCTCGATAAGTCACTGAATTATCAAAGAGAAGTTATTGAAAATCAACAACGATATATGAAACATCTATTAGGTATGTACTCTATACGCAGTTGTTATTTGTTTGAATCACTTGAGTGTACAAACTTATTCAACCTCGGCTACAAGCTCACGAATTCTTTCGTTAACTACTACTAATTCAGCAACAAATCGTTACTTTCTCGTATATTTTTTGAGTGACAGAAGATAGATAAGCTGCAAGCTGACAAAATAATGTTGGAACCATTAATTCAATAAGTGACATATACCTCCCACTTTCAAATATATATATCAGCCCTTGGCTAAGAGTTCTTTCACTATTCTCCTCCATTTCTTTTGCCTCTTCTTTCTAGTCCCTGACTCCCTCTAGGTCTTTTTTCACTTCTTCCAATCATTTTTTTCTAGGACGACCTCTTCTTCTTGTACCTCCTCCTTCCATCATCACTCGTTTGATCCATCTTTCTTCGGACGTCCTCGCTGTATGTCCCAACCACCTCACTCTTTGCATCCTGTGTGATGTTTGGATGATCGAATAATTCTTCAATTTGTTCTTCTGCATTCTCCATCCTCTTTGATACCTCCATAAATTTTCCTCTACTTCCAAATAGTCTTGATAATTATAAACATAGCGAATTAAAATAGCGTTCATGCATTTATAGATACCCTGATTCAATACAACTGAAAAAACATATATTAAATGTGAGGAGCAAAACATGAGATAGCTGCTGAACTGACTGATTCTTTAGCATCAGAGTTTGTTCCCTGCAAGTACGAAACTCCACTTAGAGAGCTGGGGATCATCACAATCTTCGCGACCTCAATGTAACCCGACCAAATGGCTCTCCATTTTCAGCAACCATCCCCGTGACCCCAGACGATCTGCGCAAACGCAACACCCTCATCAAACTCACCCTGTGGACAGGCCTGGCGATATTCCTGTTCGTCGTCATCACCGCCTCCCTGTGGCTCACCTTGAGCCCCCAGCCACCCACCCCAGTCGCGACCACACCCCCTCCCCCCAGGTCGATAACCCACGGCGACGACGTCCACCAGCTCTTCAGGAGGCAAGACTGGGGGGCCAGGCCGCCCAAGCGCCGCCTGAATGCCACCAAACCCGCCCAGATGGTCGTGGTGAAGCACACGGGGGGCAGAACTTGCACCGACTTCCAAGACTGCGCCCCCTTGCTGCAGACCTTGCAGAGTATGAGCGTGCGGAACGGCTACCCAGACATCTACTGCAGCTTCCTCGTCAGCCTAGACGGCGACGTGTACGAGGGAAAAGGGTGGGGGGTGCAGCCAGAGCAGGGTGACGGCACGTACGACGTCGTCTTCATGGGTAACTTTGAGATTGACGAGCCGCGGAAGGGGATGTTTAGGGCTGCGCAGGCGCTGCTCGAAGAAGGGATGAGAGAGGGGTACCTCGGTGAGGGGTACAAGGTCGTTTGTCACAGCCAGACCATGATTACGTTGAGTCCGGGGACTAGCGTTTGTGAGGAGGTCAAGAAGTGGTCGCACTACGACCCGGGGATGTATTTTGGTGGTGTTCTGGTAAGCGTTGTGGGGTGGAGACGCTTTAACCAACAGCTTGCTTGTACATTATGGCTCTTTTAGTTTAGTTATTTGTGTTTTTACGAGTGTTCCTTAATGTACAGTGGATGGCTTAATTAAAAAAATCAAACTGAACTGGTCTGCTTATTAACATTAATTTATTATGCATGCTAACACTCTGGCAAAAGTTTCCTTCCTGAAATTTTTGGGGTTGACGTATGACATGGTAAACCATAAGGACAAAATGCATTCGGTGAGTGATGTGTTTCATCGAGGTGAACAGATGAGTTCAACTGAGTATGTACGGTAAGTCATTCTAACGAATTCAATGAAAACAAAAATGGGCTAGCTGATCATGAAGAAAAACAAGGAAAAACAACATGTGTCCAAAGAATAGCATAGAACTTATATTCGCATGGAAAAGAGTCCTTGGAATATTTTCCTCCAACCATATGGATATAGCACCTCGACCAATCAGATATTTAGTGGATAAACCTTAATCTATTCGAGGCCTGGAATTCCGAGACATCCTGCAAAGTTTATTAGTTTCCTGGGAGCTAAGTTCCTGATATCAGAGGGCTTCAAGAAGATCTTTTCCAGGAAATTAAGCCTTTTGGAAAAGTGTGCTGATAGGCATTCGCACAGCAAATGTTCTGCAGTTTCAGCAAAGTTCTCGCAGTAGCGGCAACTATCACGATCTTCTTGAGTCTTTTTTGTCCAACTCGAGAAGCTGCTTAGCTTTCCTTAGCGTAAGGACCACTAGCCTTTCGAATTGTTTATTCATCGAGTTCTCATAAGGAAACAGTCTCATCAACCAACTGAACAGGAGTCTTGGTTGTCTTTTCATAAATACATGCACAAGCTGTTTGAAAATTGATGCTCAAGATGAGATGCCCTTGTCTTACGTCGATGAGAGTCTACTTTTCCGTTGCAGGTGGCCAATTCAACCCCAACCCCACCACCAACAAAGCCATCCGCTACACCACCTGGGTGAGCCTCGGAGTTGCCCTCATCGTAGTACCCCTCGTGATCGTCAAACTCCAACCACCAACCTCCACGTCGCCATCCGCACCTCTACGTCCCCCAACCTCCAAGCCCTTCTGCAGGACGTGTCTGCTCGTCAGCAGGGGCTTATGGGGAGCCTCCCCAGCACTCTCATCCACCCCCGTCGAGCAAGTGCGCTTGGTGGTCGTGAAGCACACGGCGGGCGTCTTCTGCACCACCCTGGGCGAGTGCTCCAGGCTCACCAGAGGCCTTCAGGAGCACCAGGTGGCCGGTGGTGCCCCCGACATCTGGTACAACTTCTTGGTGGGCGGCGACGGGAGGGTCTACGTGGGCAGGGGGTTCGGGGTGGAGAACGAGTCCAGCTGGGGTGCGTTGGATATTGCCGTGATTGGGAACTTCACCTACGACGAGTTCTTTCCGGGCATGGAGGCGGCGTCGAAGGGTTTGATTGAGCTGGGGGTCAGCCTGGGGCACGTGGCCGTGGACTACAAGGTGGTGTGTCACAACCAGACGGTGAGGGGCACCCTCAGTCCTGGCAGGAATGTGTACAAGCACGTGGTGTGGTGGAGGCACTACGACAATGGGACTTACTTCGAGTGATACTCTCGTACCTGATGATGATAATTAATTGTGTAATTGAAATAAATCTGTTTGGAAAACTGGACTATATGTTGTTCTAAGAGTAACCACATCCTGATATCTACAAGTTCGCTCAATATTAGGTTATTTCTGGTGATTCTCTTTGACTGACTAGAACTTCAGCCTAGATGAATCTGTTGATATTTGGTCTGATTCTTAGACCTGGAATTTGAACGTATCGACATGACAATCACAAACCAGGAAATAGATTCACTTCAAAATTTAAATGAAAAAATTAGTATAAAATATGATGATAATTTCCAGTGTTATATAACAGGAATATGTGAGAAAGATGTATACATACACCCTGTGAAACTCATGTACGTTTGTTGATTTGTGATAAATAACAAAGCATGTTTTGATCACCTGAAACGTAGATTAATCTGAAAAATATCATAATCATTAATATTTTGATATCGTAGATTTAAAAATATGTCAAATGGACAAAATTTCAAATTATCTATAAGAGGATTGACAAGAACAAAATATCGCTAGAATAGATATTATCCTAACAAAGTTATAATTTTCGATCGCGACTACCGAAGCAAGAATGAAAATGAGTGCAAAAAAGTAGTGTTTCCGCACGCTTGTAAAAAAAAGCAATTGAATGTGAAATATCGAGAATTTTGAACTTTAGAATTTTTCTCTGTCCCTAGCCAAACATTTGCTTAACTATCTCATGACATTTAAATAAATTACATACAGGGTGGTTCAAAAATCAAATTATCACATGATTTTTTTAAGCCACGTCGGAAAGAGCACATTGCAATGCATGAATCTGAAAATTTTCGTCGAAGGTGTCAGTTCTGACGTGTTGTCTCATATGATGAGTACATGGATCTTATAATAATAATAGTAATAATAATAATTTATTGGTCACAAGTACACCTTGGTGTCTGGATAACGAGATCAAAGAAGATTGGATCCAATGTAAACAGTGCAGAAAGTGTACCCACTTTACGTTATTCCGACTAATTCTTCATTTATAATCACTCCTTGACCTTGAGAATTTTTTTCAGAAACTATGATTTTACGTAATTTTATCACCCATTTTCGATGCATCAAAATTCTTAATGTCGAGCATAACCCGCTCCAATTTCTCATAAAGTGGAAGATTTGTATCTGGAGTGTTTCTTTCTTTCGCCGCATGGTGGCGCTAGTTCCAAGTCTCTCTTGAAACGCGGCTCAGTGCGATGAAGTATGCGATGCGGAGATTGCATTATTGCGACAGGCAACGCTTCAAGTGAAGATCTCAGACTTCCCATGCGTTCCTGTCGCAATCACTTGCATGCTGTGCGCACGTAGTGATTCGGTGCATTGACTGCGCGAGTGGTTATAATGCATTGTTCTGCGTGGTATTTGCCAGTAAAGTAGTTATTTTCTGTTCGTAGCCTACCCAGACAGATGTTTTTTCGTGGAATTGTTGGAGATCCGTAGTTGATATCTTCGATGTTCTTTGCGTGACTTATTGCAATTCGTAGCTTTTCCTTTGAATCCTCATTGCATGAAAACCAAATTTTTTACAACCGATACCAACCTCCCTTACCATTCTGGAGGTGTTTGTCCTGATGGCCGCCCCTCAACCATTTTTTTCCGTTCACATTCCAGCCGTCAAGCTAAAGTCGATCCTCCAGAGGACCCTGCAGACCCTCCTGCAGCACACCAAGCAAGAAAAGCTCCGCACAGCTCTCATAGCCACCTCCACCATGCTCACCGTGGCTGCAGCCACCACGTACCTGGTGCTCATCTCCACAGCCTCCGAAGACTCCCCCGAGCAATGCGAAGCGGACTTCGCGGGCATCCACCAAATCTACCCCAAAGAGCAATGGGGCGGCAAGCCACCCAGCTTCCCCCTCAAGAGTCTCCCACACCCCATCGGCTTGGTCATCATCAGCCACACCGGCACGCCCTCTTGCGGCGGCTTCGCTTCGTGCGCGGCCGCGGTGCGAAGCCTGCAGGTGGACCACCTCGCCAAAGGTTTGGCCGACGTGTGCTTCAACTTCCTGGTGGGCGGTGACGGAAGCATCTTCGTGGGCAGGGGTTGGGGGAAGAGGAACTGCCACTCGAAGCTGAGCATCGGGGTCAGCTTCATCGGGGACTTCACCGAGGAAGTGCCGAGTGGTAGGGCTGTGGATGGGGTGCAAAGGTTGTTGGCTTTGGGGGTGGGGCTGCGGAAGATCGCCTGGGACTATTTGCTGGTGGGGCACAACCAGACTGAGGAGACGTTGAGTCCCGGGGAGAATGTGTACAGGGTGATCAAGGGTTTTGCGCATTTTACGGATATTGACATTGTGAAGTTTGTTTAGTTTCGGGGGGTGGACTATGTGGGGGTTATGCGGTTTTTGGACAAATATGTTATTGAGATATGACTTCAAACATATGAGAGAATGTTTTGCTTCCACTAGTATCGAAGTACTGATATTGTATGGGGTGGGGTTACAAAAAGATCAGAACAACTGATTAATTCAACAGGCATTGCACAGGGGAGTGTTATAGGGCCGATTTTATTCGTAATTTACTTAAATGATTTATGTAGCATTGCTCAGAAAGAAGAAGAAAGTGTTGTAAATTATGCAGATGATACAAATTTACTAACAGGCGCAGAAGAAAGTGATAAACTTATGATACAGGGTCGTATATTTTTCTCAAGAGCAAAGAATTGGTTTGATAAGAATAAATTACTGCTAAATGCAAAGAAAACAAACCTGATGATCTTCAGTACCGACAAATGTAGAAAAGAGAAACCGACAAGTATAAATTGGCAAGGTGATGAAATGAAAATCAACGAATACACTAAATTTCTAGGAGTATATATCGATCATTTTTTGAAATGGAATATGCAGACTGATCATGTATATCAAAAATTGAACAAGGTTATTTATGCAATGAGGATTACAGCAAAATACATAAATGAAAAAACGTTAAGAATTCTTTATCATGCAAATTTTGAATCAGTGATGAGATATGGGATCATGTTCTGGGGAATGGAACATAATCTAGAAAAAATATTCATTGCACAAAAAAGAGTTTTGAGAACTATATATAAAATGCCATTTAGACATACTTGTAGAGGTCTATTCAAAGAAAAACAAATTTTAACAGTCTATGCAGTATATTTATTGGAATGTTTAACATTTATACATAAAAACAAGGAAGCTTTTACGGAAAGTGACATGAATATCAACTACAATACACGAACTCTCAATATTACCTTCCCCATACACAGATTAACTCTCACAGAAAAAAATCCTCCATATATGTGTATCAGAATATTCAATAAATTACCAAACAGTCTCAAATCAATAATGAATCATAAAGTATTCAAGAATAAAGTAAAACAACTCCTGTTGAATCTAGAACCATATGATTCGAAAGAATATTTTGAAGTAAATTTGTAAATCTGGAAATACTGTTTTTTGTTATGACGTCTTTTCTTTCAATGTTTGTATGTACCACATATATATATAAGTATATGTATATAGTGTGCTGTATATATGAATGTTTACATAAAATAAAGAATATTATTATTATTATTATTATTATTAATTTTTTGAACCCATTGAAAAATGTACAGGGTGGCTGGAATTCGAGCCTCATCATTGGGATCTCATTAAACGTAAGAGATACAGGGTCGGTTAAATTATGGCAAAGTTGCGAAATTTGATGCCTAACAAAATGCCGTTCTGAAACTTGGAAAATTCCGAATACTTTCAGAGATATCCGAAAAAAATCGAAATTTCTTATTTTTTTCTGGCGTTATTTGAGGAAATCAATCGATATGAATAGCACTTCATCATGGCCACTTTTTTTCTCCACAAGATAACTTTATGAAATTTGAAATCTGACGTTTCGTCTTCTAGAAACCATCATCAACTTAATTTTTTTGAATACGGACCTGGATTTTTTATTTCATTTTTTGTTACCTTTCGATAGCCCAAAACCTATGAGCGATCACAAATTTTCAAATGTTTCGATGACAAATATTTATGATGGTTCCTCTATTTTTTTAAAATATATAATGCAATTACTGGAATTAAAAAAACGGAATTGATTTTAGCGATAAAAAGTCATAACCAATCGTCAATGTATGACAGTTCAATGTTTAGAAAACTTTGCGGGATCAAAAATGGTGTTTTTCAATTAAGAAAAACGTGAAATGGTCTAAATTTATCATCGTATTTAATAGAAACTCGCAGATGAAACATTACCCAATCAATTGATGGCGGTGTAACGCTGACTTGCAAGGACCCCCGATTTATCCCCGCTGGATTATTTTTCATTGGGATATCAACAATGAACCGTTTATTTCAAGATATTCTACGAAATATCTTACAGCAAAATTTAATGTTTGAAAAAACAACCATGCGAGCTGGAGGAAGAATGATCCATTGCGCGCTTACGGGATACCTGCGAAGACGAATACGAAAATGCCTATATATAGGTGCAAGGGGGATCATTTGAGCATAGTTTTCATCAACTGACTGAGTAATATAGATGTTATTTTTCCAGAAGATGAATTTCGTAATAATTAGTAATAATTAGGCAGTGGATGGGTTAGGGGTTTCATTGAAATATTGCCAGTGTTCAGGTGCTGATAAGCGTTCCATAGTTATATTACTAATAAATATTTATATTTTAAAAATGGTTTCGGATTGGATACTTGATGAAATAAAGAAACTGTCAATATTTGTCATCGAAACATTTGACAATCAGAATTTGTGATCGCTAATAGTTTTTGGGCTATCGAAAGGTAACAAAAAATGAAATAAAAAATCCAGGTCCGTATTCAAAAAAAATAAGTTGATGATGGTTTCTAGAAGACGAAACATCAGATTTCAAATTTGATAACGCCATCTTGTAGAAAAGAAAAATTGGTCATGATAAAGTGTTATTCATATCGATTGATTTCCTCAAATAACGCCAGAAAAAAATAAAAACGGTTTTAAGAAATTTCGATTTTTTTCGGATATCTCCGAAAGCATTCCGAATTTTCCAAGTTTCAGAACGGCATTTTGTTAGGCATCAAATTGCGCAACTTTGTCATAATTCAACCGACCCTGTATCTCTTACGGTTTACGTTACGAGATCCCAATGATGAGGCTCCAATTCCAGCCACCCTGTACTAACGGGATGGGTTTCTATTGATTAGTCCAATTTTGTACCTGGTTCCTTTGAGGTCTTATCCTTATAAATAAATTATAACTTTGCCATTTATCATGCCATTGCAAAAAATTAATATTCAAAATAAATGTTTTGAAAAACACTGTAAACTAGTTTCAATATATTTCAATAAAAGGAGCTTCAAAAATAATCGAATATAATGGTGTATTTTTTCTGTCATAAAATTATTGAAATTTCTGAAGAACCCTAATGGCGCGGTTTGTTTCTGCATCACTAAGAACTGAAAAATCCATATCACGTGACCCTCAGATTAAGCGGTTAACTATACATCTAGTGACAAGACTAAATCGTGTTTTTATAATGAATCTTCCGCATAATATCTATTCCACAAATATTTGGTAAGTGTTGTCTCAAATTTATATTATAGAGGTTACCAGATAAAACAGGAATGTATAATGTTTCTTAGTAAGGGTAGAGGAATGAAATGGTATTTTAATTTTTATTCTATCTGGTTAAAAATTGGTACATGATGGGGTCCTTGTTGGATTCCTAACTTTTTTTATTTCCCGCCAAATCTGAGGTCACGTGATATGTGTCACAACCAATTTTTCAGTTGTCAGACATACAGAAAATAATGACGATTAGAGTTTTCCAGGAATTTAAATATGTAGCCAACTTTATGATGTACGCTGTAGATGAAAGAAACGTGTTAACAAAATGGAATTATGAAAATTCACAAGAGTAACTTAAGAATTCAAATTATCCAACTTCACAATTGAGATGAACGCACTTATATTCCTCTGTTAATGTCAATATCACTCCACTGCTGTATTCAAGGTGGCGTGATTACTGGCGAAATGGATAATGGATGACAGTTCAAATAACTTTCAAAGTCAAGTAGGCGTGTGATGTCAAATATCAATAAAATGATATCTGTAATTCACGACTGGAATTGTCAAAAAAGTTTTCAATTATTACCTATACCTTATAGATAGTACTATATCTAATGCAAAATCAAAATAAAAGAATGGTCGTAGTGTACAAAACCTGTGTACACTTGGAAAGTGCATTTTTTGCACTTACGTTTACTTTCGACACTTGCTATATGCAATATAGGAACTCTTTTTCGTTGTTTCAGTTGAACTGAAAACAGACGAGCCAGAAACAACGTGGCTTCACCTACTTATTACCACCGTCAATCAAAACAGAAGAATAATTCGCAACACCACTGTCTTAACAACCACCCTACTTCTATTCCTCGCGATCACAATACTAGTCAAAAAGCTGACATTCCAGCAGGAAAAATACGAAGAAGCGTTCTACGGAGACAAACTGGGCAACCACTCGGTCTTCTACAGGAAGAAATGGGGTGGCCCACCCCCTATTACCCCACCAGCGAAGCTCCAACCCCCCGTGCCATTGGTCATCATCTCCCACAGTCAAACCCGACCTTGTGGCGATCTGGAGTCTTGCTCAGAGCAGCTGCAGAAGCTCCACCAGCAGCGCTGCCAAGCCCAAGACACAGGGTGCAATTTCGCCATCGGGGGTGATTCGAACATCTACGTGGGCAGGGGGTGGGACGTGGATAATACGCACGGGAGGAACAGCATAGGGATAGACTTTATAGGGGACTTTAATTATGATTACGCCACTGGTGAGATGGCGGATGCTGCGCGCGTTTTGATCTTGCAGGGGTTGCAGCTGCGCAAGATTGCGGAGGGGTACGTTTTGGTTGGGGAGAACCAGACCAATCCAAGGAGGTTTATCAGTCCGGGGGAGTATTTGTACGATGTGATCAAGCGTTGGCCGCATTTTTATAATAAAACCATGTTCTAGATGATTGTATTCGAACAGGGTATCTGGACCTCACACCATTCAGAAATATGGAGATGATAATTTCAACAATGGAGGGTGGAAATGAAAGCTCGTTTTGTCGTTGTACAGGGTGTGAATGGAAGGAATTATGATCATCGAATATACAGGGTGTCAACAATTTCATAGGGGGGCAGTATTGTTATCTAAGAATTAGAAAAATGTTGCGTAATTTAAACCTCTTGATAATGCCTCTTTGAAAACATATATTCTCATTCATTATTCGGAAAAAACTTTTGGAATCTTGTTCACTTAGTTAATTGACCAAGCCAAAGAAGTTGGGATTATCGAAAATAGTCTAACTTCACTAGTTTTAAAGATAAGTCATACAACGTTCGTTTTCCTTATGGACGTAATATTTGTTTTTTTCTTCATTCAATTGAGCTAACAT
The DNA here is from genome assembly GCA_029955515.1 of Chrysomela aeneicollis. Taxonomy (NCBI): domain Eukaryota; kingdom Metazoa; phylum Arthropoda; class Insecta; order Coleoptera; family Chrysomelidae; genus Chrysomela; species Chrysomela aeneicollis. The sequence continues at coordinate 2,518,236 of JARUHQ010000003.1, forward strand.
TTTCCTTCATATCCATTGTTATTATCACTCGAAATAGCTGAAATAACACGTTTCTTCTAGATATCACAGTGAAAAAATTTGTGATCCAAACATGGCTACTTTATTGATATTTTTTAACAGCCACTTATAATACATCGAAGATATCTTGTCAAAACGCAATGAATGATGGAAAATTTTCATTATTTCTTGAAAAATCACGAATCTAATTGACCTTCACATTTCAATGAAATAATCAGATATTGAACTCAGAATTTGTAAACAAGCGAATTAACTAATGGAATTTTATAATCGATTGAGAACAATAAAATAAAATTCTTCGAATAGTCGACTCAATTATTGGAAAACTCAAGATTCATTTAAAATATTCAGTTTATTACCTTATTCAAAGTATTCAATAACTCACCCTTATTCAGAATTTGCAACAACTACAATGTTATCAATAATAGCTGACATTTTCTCTTGCAGCATTGCTTCATTGAAAAAAATCAGTTTTGATATTATTTTCTCCTTTCTCTAGTTTTTGTATCTTGTCTCATTTCTTCACTATTTTTGTATCTTCACTAATGAAATTTTTTTTTGTACCTGTTAGTTTCCCACCCTTTAAATGGATTTCTGTTGGGTGGTGTACAATAAAAAAAAAGTGTTCATTCAACATTTCTATTAAATTTTATGTAAATATTATGTGTATTTTTTCACAATAATCATAAAAGAACCATTTTTGACGAATAAGGCAAACTTCGAAATGATTTGAATGTCTTAGAAACAATTGTTATAGTATTGTTAACAGTCATGTAGATTGAAATATTTCGTTTGATCTGAAATAAAAACAGTAGTAACTATCAGAAACGTGTTTTTCCGAGCTGTTTCGAGTGATGATAACAATGTGTAATACGGGGATGTAAAGGGCAATTTCAGCTCCATTCAATGGTATGAAAGACAAATATGGCGTCCATAAGAAAAACGAAAGCTGTATGGCTTATCTCCGAAACTATTAGAATCAGACCATTTCTGATAATCCCAACTTCTTTGGCTAGGACATTTGTCTCAGTAAGCTGTTTGCTCTAAATAATAACTGAGAAAATGAATAGAAACAAAATCGTTAATTTTCAGTTTTTTCAAAATATTTAAGGAACCTCTAACTTTCTTTCAATTTTCAAAACGACATATTGAAGTGGTTCAAATTACTCAACTCCTTTCTAAGTTCAATATTTTTTCTATCCCGATTAGGATATGTATGTGTATACGAATTACTTATTCGTCAAATTATACAAAAGAAGTGCTCCAACTACAACTCCAACTCCGCTACTACAACTTTATATGGAGAACTTGTAACCTGACTAGTAATTCGCATACAAGTAGATGATTTGTGCCGATTCTAGACCTCCTCCCAAGGTCACACACCCCCCACGTGGCCTTGGGGGGTCAATGACCTTAGGGGGGTCAATGACCTCGGGAGGAGTGACCTTGGGAGGAGTGACCTTGGGGTGAATGACCTTGGGAGGAGTGACCTTGAGAGGAGTGACCTTGGGGTAAATGACCCCGATGTGATCTTGGGAGGAGTGACCTCGAGTTGGCGACCTTGAGAGGAGGGTGCCCTTGGGAGTTGGTGTGGCCTTGAGAGGAGCGCGTCCTTGAGGAGGGCTCTCTTTTTCTGTGAGCGTGACCTTGTGTTTCCACACCCCTGAAATGGGAGGGGGTGCGACCTTGAACACTGCTGCTGCGTGCGCATGCGCCATTCTCCCGCGAGAGTTCAAGATCGCGTTGGTGAGAGTGGGGGAGGCGGTACTTCTATAAATTCAAGGGTGCGCAGAGCGGAGCACAGTTTATTGGGAATCACATATTAATCAGCATTTGTTGTTTGTTCGTGAATGATAAAAGCGTTTTTTATTCATCATCATCATGTTGACCTGCAGTGCTTGTTTCCAAACATTTACGCGTAGTGATAATTTACGCCGCCATCAAAGAATTTCATGTGTTGGTGATTTGAGTGATTTGGGCGAGCCTAGTGCAAAAAGGGCTCGATTGGATATTTCGAATCCGCCAGCGCCATCGACATCTAGAAGTATGCAAAGATGTGTGCCCTGCGCTAAAGATGTTCCATCAGATAGGATGGGTGCTCATAAGAGAACCTTGGAGCATCGCTCTAATGCGTGCATGCACTACAGAGATGGCGTATATGCGATCGAGAGCGCGTTCAAATGCCGCATTATTAGCTATAGGTTAGAGTGTAGAACGAACATTTTAGATTACAATGCGTTCTTCAATGAGAATAGAGCTACAATTATATCTCTATTAGATAATATGCTACTGATTCATCACTCGATTAAAGTGAACATGGAAGTTTTTGGTAGATATGTCATTGAAACCCGAGATGTGAGAGATGTGAAATCTTTCATGGCTCCGAATCGCATAATTGCTTCATCGCCAGATTTGGAAGATATCGTTGACGCATTTCGGGATTGTCTTTCGAATCTAGCTATCGAATTCGAGGAACGTGATTCTGGTGAGTTGTTTGAAAAAATCAGATGTCGACTAAGTTTGCTTATTTCTTTTTTTTACTTTGATATTACAGGTTGGGCTTTAGAAGAGATTTTGTTTCTAGAAATAAATATTAATAAATATAGTCCATTAAGAGGCGGGTCTTACATAAAGCTGCCCACCTATATTGCGAACAAGAAAGCGGTGGTAAACATTATTAATCAGGATGAGCATTGTTTCGCCTGGGCAGTTACATCAGCTTTGTATCCTGCGAGGATAAGGAATACCGAAACATCTTCCTACCCACACTTTTCTACAGTATTGAATCTGGTTGGTATAGAGTTTCCTATGAAAGTAAGTGATATTCCAAAGTTCGAAAATCAAAATGATTGCTCCATCAATGTTTATGGGTTAGAGAGCGTATTCGATGATCAAAAAATGAAATATAGGGTTATTGGGCCGCTTCATTATGCTAAGAATAGGTTGGGTAGGCATGTAAACTTACTTTATATCTCGGACGATTCCGATAAGGGGCATTATTGCTGGATAAAAAATTTATCGCGATTAGTGTCAAGTCAATTAAATGCCAGAGGGCATAGGAATTTCTTTTGCGATGGGTGTCTGATATGTTTCTCCGATGAGTCGAAGTTGCTACGTCATAAGTTGAATGATTGCAATCATACATACACTACGGTTCCATCTCCAGAAATCAAGGTTGATAAATTCGGAAATAGCGCTCCCGGGAATATTTTAAAATTCCAAAGTTTTGAGAAACAGATGAAAGTACCATTCGTTATATATGCGGATTTTGAATCTGTTCTGAAACCCATCCAAACTTGTGAACCAGATCCTACGGGGTCGTATACTAATAAAACATTCGCTCACGAGCCGCATTCATTTGCATATCTCATCAAATGCTCCTACGATGATTCCCTCACTAAATTTGTTTCATTCCGAGGAAAAGGTGTAGCAAAAAAGTTTGTCTCCAGTTTAGTCGATAATGTTAAGGCTATATATAATATGCATTTGAAATGTGTTGTTCCTATGGCTAAATTGAGTGCTGCAGAGAAGCTTGATTTCGCTACCGCTACAATTTGCAACATTTGTCAGGCATCAATTCATCATTTTTCGAGAACATCTCCATGGACGCATTTGATGTTCCCGAAGATGATATTGATCTTAGAGCTCTTCTCACTGACACGTGGGACAGCATGCGCGGCGACGATTCCGTGGGTGCGGCTGGCACCCGGGGTAAGAAGAGGCCGGCGATGTCGCAAGGGGCATCTTCCAAGGGGGCTAAGATGAGCTGTCGCAGGGTGAGTGAATCATCTTCATCGTCGGAGAGTGAGGAGGATATGGCGCTTTCAGACAAAGCGTCAATGTTGGTTGAAAGCCTGCCCGAAGATGACAATGCTGATGATTTCGCACCACAAACCAAGAAAATGAAGGTTTGTGGCGCGAAATCATCGGGATCTGTTGGGGGGAAAAGCATGTCCTCGTCAAAAAGGAAGGTTGCTAACCCCCTTCAACATATCTTTCTCGATGATAGCGAGGATGATTTTGCACCACCACCGCAACCAAAGAAAAAGATCTTTGGTAGCCGTGTTGGTGGAAAGAGGGCGTTATCATCGAGGGCATCGACGTCTTCGAAAGCGTCGCCCAAGGCACCTTCGAAGAAGAGGAAGATTAGCCCGAAGGCGGTTGCGGGGCCTTCTAAGGCCGGCCCTAGCAAGAAGGGCAAATCTTCCTCTTCTTCAATGATACTCCGCAAGTTCCTCAATAATAGTGGCAAGGCAAACCCCTACCGCGGAGGTGATATTGCTGAGTGGTACGCGGAACGGCGTACCGCTCAACAAGAGCGAAAGCCGGCAATCAACGTCCTCAGAGTGGACGTGATCAAGCCGGCTAGTGCTCGAACCAATGCGGACGGTGATGCGATCGCCGCCATTGATGAGGGAACCAGTGGAGTAGGCGCCGTGGGTGATGCACCGGAAGTGGCTAATGCCAATGAAATTGAACAGTCTGGAAGCATCAGCATCGTCACCATCTCCGACGATGAAGGTGCTACTGCTGCTGAGGGCGCGGATGTTGGCGAAAACAATGGTGGTGATGCCATCGTTCATGAGGCTGCAGTTGCCGCCACTCCGCCGCCTGATGACGAAGTCATCACCATCATTGTTTCCGCCGACGCCGCGCCACCTCATGGAGATGCCACCCCGCGACCTCCCCAACAACCATCGCCGGCGCTGGAGGCAGAGGTTGCGGCGACGCCCCCATCATCCCCACCACCACCATCGCCAGCAGCTGAGGCGGAGGTTGCGACACCATCCCCGGCGGGTATTGCGTCACCCTCGCCGCTAGGGGAGGATGTGCCGCCGTCGCAGCCGTCGCCGCCATCTTCACCGGCAGCTGGAGGTGCGGCTTCGCCTTCACAGGCGGAGAGTGAGGATGCCGCGCCGCCGACGCCTTCCCCGTCAACGCCTTCCCCGTCAAACAGCATTCCGCCGGGACCATTACTGCCTGCTACCCAACTAAGGAGATACAATGACGAGTTGGTGCGGTGGTTGGCAATGATGAGCGACCGCAAAACGAGAACCCTTCACGACAACGCGCAGGTTGAAGCTCAGCTGGCTGAGATTTTAGCTCAGGCAGCTGAACTTCAGCGAATTTCTGCCATGCAGAAAGAGAGCATAGCCGAAATTGATGCGGAGGTTTCTCGTTATGGGGGACATGCCGACGCGAGTGCTGTTTTACTGGGGAAGGAAACCTAGTTGTATATAGTTTTTTTGTAAATTTTAGTTAAGGCCCTAATTGTAAATAGTTTTTGTAAATATAAATTAAGATGTATATATAGTTGTAAGTATGTAAATAAATTATTGTAAATATTAGTAAAAGATGTGTGTATATAAAGATGATTGTGTATATAGTTGAAAATAAAGTTTTTATAAATATAAATAAAGGTGTATATAGTTGTGAATATATATTTATGTTTGTGTTCATCATATTATTTGCAAATTTTCATAATAAAATATATTAAATTCTGATGCGACTTTTTCTTATTGGGTGAAAATTGGGTAGGAAAGAAATAGACGATAGAAAATGTCAACAGACTCATTTATTGAAAAAAATTAAATACTTCAAACAATTGCAGATTTATCAAGCCAAGAATTGTGCTCTTCAGAAAATCCTAGCCACTTGACAAATATCTTATTCCCCTTCGTTTTCAACACTTTTTCAACTAGATATGCATTTGGCTCAGCTGTTTTCAACAATTCCAATTCATAAAAGCATCCCTTGATAGGGCGACCTTTGACATCTTTGATGTTGTATGTCGTCGGATTGGTAATATTCACTTTAGATATGGTGAATAATTCTGTGGAAAAATTGGCTGAGTATCCTTTCTCGAAAACTCCTTTGAATTTGCTTATTCTGACAACATCTCCAACATTATATTTTGCTGGTGGCGCTATTTTCAGGTGGCTATATACTTTAAGTATTGTTGAAGGTGTTACGTCAGCAGGTTTCATACCAATTGTTCTATGTTTTCTATTATTATACTCGTTAGCAAAATTTGCGAGAATGTCGAGCCACTTATAGTCACCTCTGGCGGAGAATTCTCTATAGATCCAAGTCTTCAATGTTCTAATTACTCGCTCCACAATAGCTGCTTTCATTATACTATAAGTTGAATAGTGATTGATCTTATATCTCTGCATCAAATTTTCGAAGCGTGAATTGTAGAATTCTTTGCCTAAATCACTTTGAATATTTTTTGGAGAATATTCAGCTCGCTTCAGCACTTTTTCCATAGCTTTTGTCACTTCCACACCAGTTTTATTTTTTATCGGTTCAACCCATAAATATTTTGAATAGCAATCGATAACGAATAGTATATATCGATAGCCCATATTCTCATCTGCATATATTTGCATTTCAGCCAAATCAATTTGCCACAGGTCAGCAAATCCTTTGATTATCGTTCTCCTCCTTTTGAAGTTACGCCTCGCGGGTTTGTGTAATTCATTAGCAATCGCCCTTTTGGTTGGGCTTATTTTCATCTTCCACTTCGTAGATTTCCCGCTGCGATTACTTCGGCTTTCATTCATATACTAATAACTAATCTTCCAAACTCACATATACATATGGCGCTCGCACTTTGAAAAATCAACGTATGATACCTTCTTCACGCAATTCCTCTATTATCGACATTATTTCATTATCATGCCCTGTATGACCAACCATTTTAGAACTCCACAATAATCGAAGACGTTCCACCAATTCTGCAGCATCATTCCAATAAACAAATTCTTTCCGTTTTCTATTCAGAACTTTTTTGCGCGGTATTGCCTCCACTACTCCTTTACCGCCTTTGATATCAAATCGTTGAGGATTACTCCTCATATAATGTGGACTATCTATAAGAGGTTTGATGATTTGTCGATATTTCTTTTTCGAGTTAGAGGATTCAGCATTCAAACCTCCTCTAATATCATAATTTTTATATGCGGATCCTGTAGTCTTCAGAATGGAGGTATATATCTGCTTATCTCGATCGCTAATAGATCCAGGTGCTTGATTCATAAAAATCAAATCATATAGTTCAGAAGAAGCTGGAAATACCTTACTCCTTCTATTATCACGCCATAATTCGATTTGATCATTCAAAAAACGGATTTCCATATTACCCATCCTTAATTTACCCGTTTTGGGATCGATACGAACACCATATACTGTATCATAATTAGATTTTCCAGTTTTCAAGTTATCCAAATGCTGCTGCACTCGATCTTGTAGAGTTGTTGTATCAATAGCGGTAGTATTATCGCTAGAAATATGTGAAGTTGATGATGTTGGTGGTGTTTCCATCATTGTCACATAATCGAGTTCGCTCTGCATCAATTGCGAATTTTTGCTGGAATTTCCAGATTCCAAATGTTTATCAAACATTTCTGTAGCATCTCCCACCGTTTTCCTACGCTTCGGCGTAGAATGGTGCGTAGGCTGCGGTATTTTAAGGATAGGTGGTACTTTCAGACCCGATATTTGGGAGGGGGCTATCGCTACCGCAGCAGCTTCTGAGATAGCTTTCAATGGTTTCGTTAGCGGTTTGTATACCTTCTCAAGCATTGTCTGATCGCTGAGGTGGGCGCTCTTCAAACTTTTGAATTTTTTTCTCACCGCATCAGTTGCTTCGACAAGTTTCTGCTTGAGACATATTTCATCCATTTTTTCACTGCTAGATGCGCTCATTTTGCCATCCAGCGATCGAATGATTCAACCACATCAGGGTATCACGGATATATGAAGCAATCAAACCCTTTTCTATAGCGTCCCTCGCAAATCTCACTATCCTTATCGATAACGAGAAAACCATATTTATCCGTCCAACTATGTGCGCACATATCCCGAAATTGATTGAATGTCACATCTGGGGATACATGATCGGAAAATATGTGATGAAGATTCATTTCGTCCTGTTTGAACATGATTATGAAATTCGCATTATCGCGAATTAGTTGTTTAGGCACTCTCGAATAGGTTTGCGCAAGATAGAAACAATCGACATTCCTATGACGCCCCATCGAAAAATAAGATCTAATCACATCCTGTTTCTCACATATAACATCATCGAATATAAATATACTCTCAGGTTTTGCATCGGCAGGTTCAACTATGTCTGCATTATTACTGTAAGTGTGATAACCCAACCCCTTTATCGGTTCCAATACTTTACGTAAATACTCATACTTGGGTTGATACAATGATTTTGAATAGAGGTATATGTTGGCGAATCGTAAGCCATTCTGATTGGTGAGCAGTGATATCATAACATTCGTCTTGCCACAATTCGATGGACCAATAATCAAACTTCGAATTGTATTGGGAAATAGATCCCCATGCCTACGCTGTGGAATTGCACTATTTCCTAACCCAACTTTTTCATCAAAATTTTCCACACTGAATGTCTCATTTTGTCGAACAATCTGCATCATGCGACTGCCAAGTACTTTATAATGATCTGCGAGTGTCGCAAAGCTCATTTATATTATGAACACCAAGCGATACACTTCAACAAAGAAAAAAAGTTGGCGTATTTGTCGTAAGGGGAAAACAACAAATATAATGAAGGGAAAAAGGCGCTTTGGTATGGGGTGCGGCGGTAGTGTGCTGAAAAGGAAGAAGAAGCGGACCACGCCCAAACGCATGAGAAAGATAGCTTTTGGATCGGGAATAGTGCACAAAGTTCGACATGCGCTACGCCAAATGGGGAACAGGGGAACGCTCACCAGAAACTTGGGTGAAACAACTCTAAAGGCCGTCGGTGCAGCTAAAAAATTCGTGAGAATGGCAGGAGGAAGGAGAAATATTCGAACACCCCGCATAATACCAATCCCCAAAGTTGGCGGCATTCTCCCACTAATCCCAATTTTCGCGGGATTATCAGCATTGGGTAGTTTGGCTGCAGGCAGTGCAAGCGTTGTTCGTGCTATCAATTCCGCCAAAGAAAGTAAGGAGAAACTCGCTGAGGCGAACCGCCACAACACACATATGGAGGCAATTGCTCTAGGTAAAATGGGCAAAGGGGTCTATCTGAAACCATACCGCAAAGGGTTGGGTATCTATTTGAAGTCCCAAACTCCAAAAAACTAGATGGCCTACCTCGAAGGGCTTTAACAGATGTGGACCTATCACGATATATAAAAAAGATAGGAATACCAAACTTTCGAGGTATATATATGAGGGATAATTTACCCTCATCCGGCCCATATCGTACAGAATCCGCCATATTGAATTTAGATAGCGAACAAGGCGATGGCACACATTGGGTTGCATATAAAAAAAGCGGTAAAGTAGTCGAGTATTATGATAGCTATGGCGATTTACCCCCACCAAAAGAGTTGGTGAAATATCTGAATAGAGGGCCGCAGGCGCTTAGAGCTACCAAAATAGTATATAACTATGAGCGCCAACAAGAATACAACACAGTCTGGTGCGGGCATTTGTGCTTGAAATTTCTCTCGAAGAAGAACACAAACGAAAAGTAGCTCATCATGGATCGAGAAAGCATCAAAGAAATGGCCCATGCGTTGTTAGCTTACTCTAAATCACGCTCTCTCTTAAAAATGACTGAGAAAGAACTCGCCGACCTACCAAAGGAAGTACTGATTGGATTGGCCTCCCAAGAAATAGCTCTAGTATGGGATAAGCTACCGCAACGATTGAAAGACGATCCAGAGGTGTCGAAATACCAATTTTGTGAGGATCATCATCACGAGAAATGCGATAATCAACCAGACGGTGTTGATGTCAACGATGGACCAATACCACGAAAAGTGTTTTGCTGCTTTTGTCGAATGAAAATGTAGATGTGGCAATATGTAATAAAAAATTTTTTATATATAAATGATTATCAATGCGAAAATAAAAACATTCTTCAATGTCTCGCATAGCGATCAAGTTGCAGCTGTTGAATGTTCATTGAGGTTTGTTACCCATTTTCGCCGTTTTCTTTACACACCACCAACATTATGTCGCAAACATTCACCATATCGGGTGGTCATAGTGTTTTGAGCGCTGATTTTTACCCACCAATTGAACTAGATGCGAGAAGAACTTACGGTTTGGGATTACACGGCTTTTATTCTTACAATTCCATAGCCAATATAGATGAGACTAATAACGCTTTGGGTTATTGGGATGAGAAAGAAGGTCGCATCTCTGAGAACTTGAAAATGATTCATATTCCACCAGGCGCCTATGAAATAGAAGAAATCAATAGAGTTATACAAGAAGCTATAGCATCTTCGAACCCCTCCTCTGATAGTAAAAAGAGTAAAAATAATATTGAATTTTATATTCGAGCTAATAATAACACTCTAATGTGTGAAATGAAATCTTCATATGGAATTATGTTGTCAGTTGAGAATTCCATAGCCGAAGTGTTGGGTTTCGAGAAAAAATTCTACCCATCCAACTTTCTACATAAATCCACCAAGCCGGTGAAAATTATTAAAGTTCGCCTAATACGCATCGATTGCAATATCACGAGCGGGGCGTACCTGAATGGGGAAGAGGTTCACACGTTGTATGAATTCGACATCAATGTGGATCCTGGATATAAGCTGTCGAAGGAACCGAAAAACATTATATATCTACCAATCAGCCCGACCGGACGTCAGTCTATCGATAACATTACACTGAGAATTTTGGATGATGAAAATTGTTTGGTTGATTTCCGAGGAGAGAAGATTATTGTGAAGCTTGAACTGAAACAACTAGATTGATCTCGAAAAATAGCAGAGAAAAGATGGGGTTCTGCTTCGGTAACCAATCAAAGCGAATATCCACCCCCACACCCCATAATGACCGCAGAAATAATAAAAAGAAGTGTAAACGCGGTCGCGGATTCATTCGCAATCGACGTCTCAATCAGACAAGGCGGCATCATAACCTATCTGAGAGCGATATTGATTTCTTGAAATCTATCGGACTGAAAGTGCTACAGAAAAAATAGAGATGGTTTCCACAACTTCTACTAGCCTCCAATTGGAAGTGTTTGATGAACCAATCTTCGATCATTCCCTAATCAGCCTGCATGAACACACATACAAACCATATGGTTCACCATCATTCAAGAACTCTGACGAAATAAGAATAGCTGTCAACTTTCAAGATTTGATATTAGATATTGCAGAGAGCTACATCTACATCGAAGGAAAATTCATGCCAGATGATTTGACAGCAGATTGCTATTTATCCAATAATGCTCTAGCATTCCTCTTCGACGAAATTCGCTATGAGATGGGTGGCGAACAAGTGTGTATGATTCGAAAACCAGGCATCACTACAGCTATGAAATGTATGATCTCCTATGGGGAATCGAATAAAAAATTTCTAGAGACCCTCGGTTGGGGAATTGATGATGATAATCAACCGATCCTAGACAAAATCAATCACGTATTCAGCGGAAAATTACCACTCAAATACTTGATGGGATTCGCTGAGGACTATAATAAGGGTGTCTTGAATATAAAACAAGAGTTGATACTAATCATTGCTCGCTCATTCAAAAACTCCTACATGGGAGTAGTTAATGCGAAAATAGAAATTGATAAGATTGAATGGAGAATAAGGCATATCATGCCGTCAGATAAACAAAAACTCAAACTATTGAATCGCATCAATAAAAGTTCCACTGCGAAGATAAAAATAGCATATAGGATGTGGGATTTGTATGAGTTACCAACTATCCGTGAAACATCTTCAGACATTTGGGCTGTCAAAACTACCAACAGCCTCGAGCGACCGCGATACATTATCATAGGATTCCAGAAATCTACTAATACGGATGATGTATCTCAAGATGCCACCCAATTCATTAATGCTGACATTAATAATATTCGAGTGTATTTGAATTCAGAAGTATACCCATACGAGCGGTGGAATTTAGAATTCGACAGGAAGTTGGATGCTATAGCCTATTATGCTTACGAAAATTTCCAAAAGAGTTACTATGGTAAAGATATGAGTGAGCCGATGATGGGTATAGAAGAATTCAGGAAGAACCCATTATTTATCATCGATTGCAGCCATCAAGCCGACGCCATGAAATCCTCAACAGTAGATATCAAATTGGAATTTGAGACTCGCAAATCAAAATTTCCAGCCAATACAAGAGTGTATGCGCTCATTCTACATGACGCAGTCATGACATATAGCGCTCTAGATGGCTCCATACAGATGGGTGTATGAACGAAGAATTATGAAGCTATGATCAGATGAATCACTACCACCATAGTTTAAGATATATATATTTGTAGCAGTTTTTTTTCGGATAATAAAAGATGTAAAATGTTGAATAATGTTTTATTTTTCCTATTATGTACAATGATTGAAATAGTGAGTCTAAAGACTATAAGAGCATACTAGACACCCCCTTGTACCCCGCCACCTTCTTGTTCTTCCCCAACTTCTTCTTCCCCTTCTTCGCCTTCTCCACCTTCTTCTTCTTCTTCTGAAGCTTCCCTCAAACCGTATTTTTCGATGATGATAGTTGGTAGGAATTCAACTAAATCATGAAGGAAGCATTCCAAACCCTCCTTCACCATTTCTTCAAGAAACTTCTCCAAAGTTATACTCCCGTGTTCTAGGCGACTGCATAGAAAATGACCGATTTTATATCGATCAGCATCCGCTAAAATCTCTCGAGCTCGTTCTTGATTGAAACATGCGCTCATATCATAGTTGGCTGCATGGAGTGAATCACGCTCCAAATCGATGAGTTCACATTTAAGTCTGCTGACTGCTGATTCGATGTCTTCAGCAGCTGGCCAAAACTGGCTAGAATAGTGCATCCACATATCCTTAGAAGTTGAGTACTGGAGTCTACAAATAAATAAACAAAAAAAAGAGTTTAGGAGATAATTCAACAAATACGTTTCATATTACATAGCTCATACCCTCAGCTTAAAAAAACTACTCACCAAAAATGGTAAATGCGACGACGAGGGTGGCGAGAATGTAAGAACTACTATATACATATAATCTTTAAACTCCCTTTCACTAATACTAAACTAATCATAAAAATAATTCAATTAATTACTGAGGCGAAGTCTCGCTAAGGGGTATTTCTTTTATGCCGAACCTAATAAGCGTTCGCGTTTTCGCACCAGCATATGATGGTTCACTCTGCCCCAGGTATGCTATTGTATAAAGCCCGCGGGAGTTGATCAAATGGAGATCGCTTTCTTCAATCACATCTGAAACTCTTTTGGGCAACCAACATTTCACAGTTTCCCCACTTTCTTCATCTAATAATATAACGGTGGCAGATCTACCAAATCTAGTTTCAAATATTGTCATTTTCTTGATCAGATAAGGCTTATTCAAGATCAGCGATGATATCAACACTTGCTTGGTGAATTCATACCCTTCAGCGATTTGATTATTGATCGCGATCAAATCAATTTTAGGTGAACCCATCTCTAGATTAAACACGTGAAAGAGAGTACAAAAGAATATATAGAATATAGGAATTTACTTACATAAAAATAACACTTGTTATCACGCAAGGATACGCACACGCTTTACGAGTCAATATTTATTTTTATTGATTGCTAGTTATACTGCTGCTACTGCTTGTGGCAACTATAGCACTGAATCGCCAATTTATAGGAACTCCCCCACTCTCACCAACGCGATCTTGAACTCTAGTGGGGGAATGGCGCATGCGCACGCAGAAGCAGTGTTCAAGGTCGCACCCCCTCCCATTTCAGGGGTGTGGAAACACAAGGTCACGCTCACAGAAAAAAAGAAAGCCCTCCTCAAGGACGCGCTCTTCTCAAGGCCACAGCAACTCCCAAGGGCACCCTCCTCTCAAGGTCGCCAACTCGAGGTCACTCCTCCCAAGATCGCATCAAGGTCATTCACCCCAAGGTCACTCCTCTCAAGGTCACTCCTCCCAAGGTCATTCACCCCAAGGTCACTCCTCCCAAGGTCACTCCTCCCAAGGTCATTGACCCCCCTAAGGTCATTGACCCCCCAAGGCCACGTGGGGGGTGTGTGACCTTGGGAGGAGGTCTAGAATCGGCACAAATCATCTACTCATACACATATAAAAAATGTTATCAGAACTTCTTGTCTCTTTATCAATGTTAACTTTTTCAAAAATTACTTTTCTACCACTCGATACTTACTTGCAGGTAGGTACGCACTGATGATGACTTTACAGTGATTTCATGAATCAAAAAATTGCACTTATTACATTGAATTGTCTTTGGAATGAATTGACATGTGCACACAATCGATCAAATTCAATATTTTCAGATTTCAATTTAATTTTTCATGGGTGCACCATGGATCTCACATTTCAATATTTTCAGATTTCAACTTAATTTTTCGTGGGTGCACCATGGATCTCACATTTCAATATTTTCAGATTTCAATTTAATTTTTCATGGGTGCACCATAGATCTCACATTTAACAATAAGTAGTATATTACAAAACAAGTGTGGAAAGTGACATATTTCACACGAGTAGTCGTTTAGCACGAGCCGCGTAGCGGTGAGTGCGGAAACGTAACGAGTGAAGGAAATGCACTTTCCAACGAGTTTTGTACACTATTTTTCCTACGACTCCGAATACTTTCATTTCACGGGAGGTCTTGTCAAAAATTTAACTTGAGCGGTCTCTAGAATTTCAGGTGGTTTTGATTCAATATCAAGTACTGTTTATTTCCATATTCAAGATGATATTTGAATACTTCTCCGACAATTCCTCATTATGTGAATTACTGATTGATTGAGTTAGTTTAGTTTGGACATATTTTATTGATATTGACACCAGCGTACATAAACAACCTTGACACCATACGCCTGCTAGCGCCAGTAATCACGCAACCAGGAATACAGAACTATAGAAGTATGTAGTTCGCAAGCGCGTACGAGTTACTCGAGTTAGTGCGTCCTTGACTTCTTGCAAACATCTGTGCAGAACCAAAGAATCTTCTCTTTGGTGATACTGTGATATCAAACTGATGCAAGCAGCAAGCCGCGCATAAAACTGTAGCCGTACTCTTTTGAATGATCTAACCCTCTGTCATCAACATCGAAATGGTTCCAGCAAAGAGTATAGGTTCCAGTTTTAAAGTGAATTCAGAGGTTATGTATCAGACACATTGAAATTAATAGATAAAAAGGTCTCGGTATAATTCAAAACGAGACAGAAATTTCAATAAATAATATGAATTTGATTTGAGAACGCTTATATTGACAGTGAGTACCTTCACAATATACCTAATTATTTCTATATCAATTCAGGCGACCGTTGTGATATTTTTCATATCAACACTAGTGGGTTTTTTCTTTCAAATAAACAATACCATGGTGATATGAGCTACTTCCTGAATAACAAAACAGTGTGATTATTGACGTTTTCATAGATGGTCGTAGGAAATAGTATATTATGATAAAAGTTTTATAAGACGCTATTTTGTCGCACGTGTTGTTTGGAGTACTACGAGCGAAGCAAGGAGTGCTCCAATAAGTGAACAAGTACGACAATGTGTCTTATAAAACGTGTGTCATATGCAATTTTTTCTATTTTGAATTGATTTGAAGAAAAAAATGGATTTAATATCGATACACAACAGAAACATCTTCGATTGGTAACAATGTTGACATTGAAATAATTAAAATTTGACGCACCAACGTAAAGCTCAGTTTACAGTTGAGCTATTTTGATTATTGCAATACCAGCGGTGAAAAATTCAATGTTGTTATTGTTTTTATTGACCAATTTAAATCAAATTACACTCTGAATTGAAATTTGCGAATTAAAACATTGAGTTTTTCACTGCTATTATCACCAAATCCAAATCGCTCAGAAGTAAACTGGGCCTAACTCTTCTCACTTTCATTTGACAGTTCGATTGTACCAACCCTCAAATAATAAAAAATGCGTATCGAAATAAAGGCTATTTCGACACGCATTTGCGTTGCACAATGATTTCATTATACAACCAAAATATAAAAACCTATTCACGAAATCAAAATCGGACATTCCCAAAATGCTTGGTCCCAAATCGATTTATTCACTTAACTATAGTTGATAAAGTCACTCGACCCACCAGACAGCCTCAATCGAACAACACCACGTCGTATTTACACAAAATAAACGGACACTCCTTCAAATGCACATCATCAATCTTCAAACTAATCACATAATCCCTACGATCACAAATCTCCACCAACTTCGACACGACCACGAACTCGTAGACGTACGACAGCGCCAGCTTTATCCTGGCCCTTCTTGCACCCTTCGTCACCGACGTCGTCCTCAATAGGCACTGGCCGAACTCCTCGCTGTAGAGCATCTCCAGCAGGCACACGAAGTCGCCCTTCCTGAAGAGGTAGCCCTCGCGGAAGCTGCGCCTCAGGTCCACGCGGAAGCCCGTCCAACCTCCTAGGAGGTAGTGCTGGTGGTCGCGCCGGAAGTGGTGCACCAGCTGGCTGCACACGCCCTCGAAGCGGCACCTGGGTGGTAGGGTTTACAGAATCTAGTAGAAGGAGAGGAGTTCTTTGTTTCGCGAAGTCAATCATGAAAACAAATATTCTGTTCAGCACATTTAGAGGAGATATTTATAAAGCGATTTTGGAATTTTTGACAAAAAAAAACTCAATATAACTCTATCTAGATTCTGGAATGATGAAAATATGCGTCTTTATACGCGTATATGAGTGTATATGAACAAAATAAAACAAAATCATGAAATAAATATAGTATATTACAAAACAATTGTGGAAAGTCGTTTAGCACGAGCCGCGAAGCGGTGAGTGCGGAAACGTAACGAGTGAAGGAAATGCACTTTCCAACGAGTTTTGTACACTATTTTTCCTACGACTCCGAATACTTTCATTTCGCGGGAAGTCTTGCCAAAAGTATAACTTCAGCGGTCTCTATAATTTCAGGTGGTTTTGATTCGATATCAAGTACTGTTTATTTCCATATTCAAGATGATATTTGAATACTTCTATCTGACAATTCTTTATTATGTGAATTACTGATTGATTGAGTTAGTTTAGTTTGGACAAATTTTATTGATATTGACACCAGCGTACATAAACAACCTTGACACCATACGCCTGCTAGCGCCACTAATCACGCAACCAGGAATACAGAACCATAGAAGTATGTAGTTCGCAAGCGCGTACGAGTTACTCGAGTTAGTGCGTCCTTGACTCTTTGCAAACATCTGTGATACCAAAGAATCTTCTCTTTGGTGATACTGTGATATCAAACTGATGCAAGCAGCAAGCCGCGCATAAAACTGTAGCCGTACTCTTTTGAATGATCTCACCCTCTGCCATCAACATCGAAATAGTTCCAGCAAAGACTATAGGTTCCACTTTTAAAGTGAATTCAGAGGTTATGTATCAGACACATCGAAATTAATAGATAAAGAGTTCTCGGTATCATTCAAAACGAGACAGAAATTTCAATAAATACTATGAATTTGATTTGAGAACGCTTATATTGACAGTGAGTACCTTCACAATTTCTATCAATTCAGGCGACCGTTGTGATATTTTTCATATCAACACTAGTGCTTTTTTTCTTTGAAATAAACAATACCATGGTGATATGAGCTACTTTCTGAATAACAAAACAGTGTGATTATTGACGTTTTCATACGTGGTCGTAGGGAAACAAAGTTATGCTTCTAGACACAATTTCACTCGTTCTTCTTCTCAGTTCAGCAATATCATCGTTGGGTAAATTTTAAGAATTTTTTTTTTCATTCCCCACGAATATTAATATTCTAATATTCTATCTTCCGAGATTTGATTCCCATTGATCGAGCTATTCAGAACTTGAGCGAATAGTAGAATTGTGTTAAGAAGTTTTAGATTGGTGGACGATGTTATGACTTTATTTTGTTGTGCGAAGAAAAAACTTTTTAGCTTTGTATGTCGTTCCTGATTCAAAATCCTCGGATTATACCTAAGTTAGCGTCCAAATTCAATTTTGTTTCTTTAAAAAAATTGTTCTTCGCTCATAAGAAAAGAAAAACCAAAGTTGAGTGTCAAATACGCCTTCACAAATACGATGACGGTTCTAGGTTATTCCTTGTAAAAAAAGTGCCTCGAGAACGTCCTAGTTTAAAAGTCTAGTTCTCTACGTTTTCTCTTGAAAAAATGAAAACGAAAATTACAAATTCAGTTTATTTTTTCAAAAATGATTCTTCAGCATTTTAATGCGCAACTATACCCCAATTCAACCGATCTCGTATATCTCATAATAACTGAGATTCCAATGGTGGAGCTCGAAAATTTTAGCTACAGATTCTAGGAACAAAAATAGTGAAAAAAATTACATCAACATGTGTTCCAGAAATGTCCCCTAAGGAGTAATAGCTATTTAAAGGTGAGCCCATGATGAAGGTTATTTATAAATATTTTCAAAACCCTTTGAGATGAAATAACCAAATTTTGTCCATATCCTTAACTTTTTGTGCCCATTTTGAGAAATTTGGGAATATTTTGTAATTTTGTTTAGGGTCGTGGAAAAAGGAAAGTGCTAGGGATTACTCTTTATCCCAACTTTTTCTTTTATAAACGGTGAATGGAGTCCATGTTTCTTTTTTGTGCACTTTTCGGCAGTTTAATCAGAAAATTTACAAATCAAACAGTTTTACCCAAAAATAGTACTCCTGTTTAGTTCCGATAATATTCACTGTTTTCAAGATAAATCAATTATACACGTTCACTTCAATTTAAGGAAGCTAAGGGTAATTTGTTTTATTCTTGTAGGTATTGTTATCAATATTGTTAATAAACAGTAAAACTTATGTCTATGTTAAGTTCGAATTTTATCGAAAATTATGGTTTGCTGAAAAATACCCATTCTATAAACATCAACCTAAGATGTTTTGATTTATTGATACCAGAGGGGTGCAATGAAAAAAACATGATTTGAACAAGTTATGAATGATTAGGAGTTACGCAGCATATTTTCAAAATCGATTTATCTCGAAAACGGTGAATACTATCGAAATCAAACAAAGTGTAATTTTTTTCTTTTAAATGCTTAGATTCTGATCAAACTGTCGGAAAATGCATAACCAAAAAAGTTGGGGGAATGAGTACCCCTAGAACCTTCCGTTTCCCACGCCCCTGAACAAAATTTTCAAATATTCTCAAAATTTTCAAATTGGGCATAAAAAATTAGGAATATGGACAAAATTTGGTTATTTTATGAGAAAAGGTTTCTGAAATATTTTAGGCTCACCTTCAAATGGCTATAACTACTTAATGCTCCATTTATAATCTCCGCTGCCGTAGCTACAGCTGACGTTGTCGCTGTCGGTTCAAAATGTCTTGAAGAGATATCCGACGTCAACTGCGTCAGCTGCAGAGTTTATGAACAGTTCCATATTTTTAGCATATTCCATCTACGAACAGTAACTGCATCGTCAACTGTAGCTACGGCAGTGGAGTTTATAAATCAGAACAAAACTGATTACCCAATAAACCAAATATTCAGAATAATCCTACGTCCCGTTCTTCGTAAACGTCTAAGGTACCATCGACCGTGAGTGACCCTGTATATGCATCAAAATGCGTTTTGGTGAATCAAGGTAACAAAATTATTATATTTATCGGGTCCACGAGTGGGGGGGGAGACCCCTCTCCCCCCTGGATCCGCCCCTGGATTGAAACACGGATTTATCGATGACATTGGTATAAATCAGTTGAAGAAATTATCGATATCGATATATCAACTATTGAAAATATCGATGTAATATCGATGTGATATCGATGTGATATCGATGTAATATCGATGTAATATCGATAATTGATATTTCCAAATCATTATTGCCCACCCCAATAGTCATGACTGCGATGATTAGGACTTCTTGGATAGCATTCCCGAACATACGTTATATGAACTCTCTTCACTATTCTTGTTCCTACAATCTGCAGCTGAAATCTGTCTATGTAACTTTGGGACACAATCAAATGAAAAACTCAAAGTCGGTCGACCACACAATATAATAAAATAATGAACAAGTGGGTGTAACTATAGTTTCGGCTCAACAGCCATCATCAGACACAGTAAGTAATCTGTAATAGGAGAAATAATACTAAATAACAAAATGGTGTGCCTAAATACTTACAATCAAATTCAAAGGAAAAGGTATAAACCATATCAATGCCAAAAATCGGATAGCCGGAAATCAATCATATATCAAATATACATATTGTTTAAATTTGCTTAGCCACCCAAAGAAACTAAATATCACAATCAAAGGGGAGTTGAAGAACATCATCCTCCACTGATGGTAGTCAGTATTCAACTAACAAGAATTGACATGAAATAATAAAATTTAAAATTAAATGGTTACGGTTGAAATATGACAAATGACTTGTGAAAGTACAGTTGACATAGAACAATGCATTTTTATGCCTATGAAATTCATATAATAAAAGTTGTATGAAATTTTTGGTGAGAAATAGTGAGTTGAGGTGGAAGATTCAGCAAAAATTCAATTCGATAAAGTTAGATGAGGATGAAATTCTATAACAAGAAACCTTGAAGCTTATAGAAGAGAAAAATTTTTTTTAAGAAGAAGGAACATTTACATACGAGTTCAGAGACGTATTAAGAAAATTTGAAAATTAGGAAAAAATTGAATTATGAAAATTGTAGGGTACGAAAAATATGATTACGTTCAAAATTGGTCTGATCATTTAAGCAATTCACTGGGGGTTATTAATACATTTTTGAATTTCAAGAATTTCTAAGAGGTTCAATCTATGTCCTTTGTTGCAGAAGTGTAGTTCAATGTTCGAATTAACGTTAAAAGAATGGTTGGAATCAATAATATGGTTGGCAAAGGAAGAAGTTGTATTGGAGTTGTTTGTACTGATAAATTTGTGAATCAATCTCTTATGTTCCAAGGCTCTAGTTTCAAAACACCTACCTGTCTGACCAATATATGAAGAATTACAATCGTTACAATTGAGTTTATTAACTCCTGATTTCTTGTCTGAAGAAACTTTATCTTTAGAGTTAACTAGTAAATGTTTAATATTAGTATTTGTTTTAAAAGAAATATTGAAACTGTAGTCTCTGAAAATTTTGGACAATAAAAAGGAATAGTGACCAAAGAAATGGATAGACTTGTAAACCGTAGGAGCAGGATCTTGATTTGTAGTGACATTAAATGATAATCTGAATTTTGTATAGAATTTGAAATAGAGTTTCATGATGAAATCTAACGGATAACCATTGTTGATTGCAATTTGCTTGACTAAATTAATTTCTTTGTTGAATGATGAATCTGAAAGGGGGAGTGAAAAAACTCTATGAAATTGGCTGTTAAAAGCTGCTGACTTATGAGATTGGGGGTGGTTAGAGTTAAATGGAATAATAGTGTCTGTGGCAGTGGGTTTTCTATAAATTTCAAATTCGAATCTTGATGAAATAGGGTTTTTAATAATAAGTAAGTCTAGAAATGGTAATGAGTTATTGGTTTCAAGTTCCATAGTGAAATTAATGTTTGGATGTAAAGAATTAATATAGTCAAGAAATTGTTGGACACTCTGTATGTCCTGTGAACCCTGACCTGGGACACCCCGTGGTGCGATATCTGCAGCCGGCCTCGTGCCCAGCCACCTCCGCAGGCTGCAGCAGCTGCGCGCAGCCGTCGAGCCGGTTGACGCAGGGGAAGAGGCTGCGCGGATTGGTGAGGAAGCCGAGCAGGCCCAGCGGCAGCTCGTCCAGCTGTAGCTGGGCTGGCAGCTGGCCCAGCACGCGCAGAAGGGCCTTGGAGGAGCGCTCTGGGTCGCATCTGCCGCACGTGGTGCGACCCTCGTGGCTCTGGATGGGTGTGACGGTGGAGTATTTGCAGCACAGGTCGCAGCTGGTGGTTTCCAGGACCTCGTCGGGGACCACCTTGGTGTCCATTGCTGCTGGGGGGTTTTCTCGGTGTGGGGAAGCCACAATCTAAAGTTCTTTTTCTATACAAAGTAGCCTTTGACCACAGATTAGAGAACCTTACAGATGAGACAGTCAGACAGGGCGAATAAAATTAGAGAGAGATGTCGAAAGCGCTTAATTTAAAGGGCCAGTCATAGATTTGCGCAGGCGCTAAAATATTGAACGCGTGTGTTGTTTACATCGAATACATCGTTGTCATCATTTTGTTGGTTATGTTACAAATGTTTTCGTTTCACACGATTCACGGTCCAATATTTCGGATGTTCTCACAATGTGTAACATATTTTATTTTCTATGAACCATAATTCAATAGGAAATGTAATAAAGGTTGTGAGGATAATCACATCACGAGCATAGATGAACAACTTGTTACCTAGGTACCTACAATATATATTTATTTCAAAGTTTATTAGCTTTAGATTATAGGATATATTATAATTAAAGATTATTGGCCTGTTTGCTGGTAATCCCAAGGTAGGAACTCATTTCTGGTACTTTACTCTTTCAAATGAAAATAACAATGAAAATTGAATGCATGTTAGTTTTAGATCAGAGACTTTGTGTAGTGTGTGTGTGTTTTGAAAAGTGATCTGTTTCTGACTGTAGAATTGTTGTTCAGACAAAAAACAAGTGTTGAATTAACAATGAGTGAATCAAAGGGAGAAGGTGCACCTTCCAGTGGCAAACATGTGTGTATAAAGATTGCAAATCATCTTCAAATAAATTGGAGAATATAGAATTATATTGTTTTCGAAACCTATATTGAGATACCTATTATTGACTTTGATCAAAATTTCCATGAGAATATTACCATTTTTATGCTATATCACATTTCAAGTTTCAAGATAAAAGTAGCACTTTTTGTATTCTTACTCAAAGTTCGAGGTATTTTTCATAAAACATATACCTACCTTACCGAACAATATATAAATTCTCCTTGTACTAATTTTTTTTCTCAAATATATCTTCCTGATTTGCTTTTCAAGTTCAGAATACTCTATGTAACATAAAAGATATGTCATATTTTGTGTGTTTGTTTGTACATTACATCGCCAGATAATTGAATAGTGCTAAATTCGAAATATTCGAATTTCATATGAAACTTTATTCAGAATACATCAAGGAATCCATCTTATTCCTGATAGAAACTAGTCTCTGATGACAACATATTCATAATAAATCACTCAAAAGTAGGTAACCTTTTATATTGTTGTATATTATGCATTAAAATGGCAACATTGCACATCAGTAGTTCTAGCGGTGACAACGACAATCCGGCAACTGCAATGCGCAGGATTTAAAGGTCCGAGGTCAATGAAAACGGATGTCGGTACATCAAACAAAATGTGCGGAGTGTCTCATCTGTAAGGTTTCTAATCTGTGCTTTGACGTTTTCAAATCACAAAAAAATCGTTTTCCGAGAAATGTCATTAAAAGTGATAGCTTTGCCGCTCGTGCGCGGCAATGATGTCATTAAGTGACAGCATATTTGCGCTTGCATCCATCATTGTTTGAAACGAATTCATCATTCTGTGGCATTATGAAAATTATAGTGACAGTGAATTATCTAACACATCTTCTGATGATGTAGCAGAAAGTGCGAACATTGTATATTTGAACCACCTACCAGAGAAATCGAGGAAAAGTATGAATTATGATACATGAAGTTGCCATAAAATGCTAAAGATATCACAGAAAGTATCCTCAATTTGTAGTATTTCTCAAAAAACAACACCAGTCTGTTGAATATAAGTTTGACTAGCTATTTTTGGTTCATAACGTATTATAACTGTGAAGTGGACATGAGTTTTCAAGTAGCCTCAATAGCCAACAAGTTCAAAACGGGACTGTTGAATATAAGTTTGACTAGATATTTTGACTAGATATTTTGACTAGATATTTTTGGTTCATAACGTATTATAACTGTGAGATGGTCATGATGGTCCAGTAGCCCCAATAGCCAACAAGTTCAAAACGCGACTTCACGGGTTCGATCCCTGGGCAGGGTAATTCTTTTTTAAATCTATAAGTCATGTTTGCTTCTTTTCTCTTAGATGTATGAATCAATAATGATAATGGTCTTTATTCATCAATTTCACAAGTTACGAGTTACAATACTTAATTGCTATTTGATGAAGGGCGAAGTTCAGCCTAGGCTGTTTTTCAACTAAACCATCAGGATGTATTAAATGTATCGAAAACAGAAAGTATAATTCACTAATTATGATGAACCAACATAGATTTCAAAACAAGAATGGTATTTTCTTCAAAGAATGGTTATTATTCTCGAGGATAAAGCCATCAAACGTGAGTAGAAGACTATACTTTCTCCACGACTAGAACATAATACATCTTCACTAACAGAATATTGGTCGGCACCCGTGATAGAGAGTGTTTTTAATCACGGTGTGAAATAATTTCCTTCGATTCATCAATCAGTAACCCTTATGGAATAGATGTGGAATACAATAATAGTGGGGAAAGTTTATTCTGATAAAAAACCTCTTAATTCCACCTACCACTTCAACTACACCCCAGACATAGCACAATGTCATTCATCATAGAATGTTCATAGAATATTTGAATATTTCCAGAACATTATCACGACATGATTCAAATATTCTGAGAATATATCTCTCACTGCAAGAAATGATTCGATGAATGAGAACATTTAAAAACTTGAAAATAAAGAGAAAAGCGCAGAGATGCAGCCACAACATAAACATCATACCATGTATAAGATAAAGTCTTCAATACTGAAACTTTGGCCCAAAACGTCTGAATATCGCATCTCAAATATTGATCAAATAAGGATATCATTATTATGATATGATGAAGTGGAGATTTGGAGACTTTGGTTCGAGAATATAAAACAAATCGAGATATAAAACTTATTGATGCTTCTGCTTGGCTTTCAAATATTTTTGTGTTTTTTAGGATACTTTCATTTGTTGTATTTGTGCATAAAGCAAAAAAATATTAAGATGAAATATAGGTGAGATGAGGTGAATATTTAAATTAGCTTTGGAAAATACTACAGTTGATTGTGTTTTTGTATATTGAATAGTTCGATGTGCGATATTTGGGTGAAAAAAAAAACATACTCAGACGAAGTTTGTTCTCTATTGGTGAATTAACTACTCTATACCTACTATATTTGAATTGAAATAATTAATATATTTTACAGATATCAAGATAAACCTCAAAGGAACGTACCTTTTATCGAAATATCTCGAATTTCTGTTGAACACTGACCTGACTTGTTACCACGTTGTGCGTCATTTTCTTTATACTTCGACTTGCTTCGACCGATAAGGGATTATTGAATTTGTAACTTTCGTGATAAACAATTCATAATGGTAGGTACATTTGGAGAAACTTGTAAACCAGCGTTGTTGACCATTATATGAATAGGTTGCTGTTGCTGCTATAAATAGGCCCACTATTTGTTGACAACAACTTTGTTTAAATTTTACGTTCAACGCAATCCATAAATAAATTATGTTCCCATATCGTTCCGCCAAAATATACCTATCTAGGTACATCAATTGGGGCGATTATTTTTGTTCACTTAAGTATTTTTCCATACCGTGGATTTAAATTTGTTTCTGTTCGTTTTGGATTATTTTTAAACCAACGAACTTGATGGCAATGGCCTGGAAACCAAAAAAAATGAAAAAATAGCAGAGAATATTGCAGAGAGATATTGCAGTTGGCGCCATCTGTACTTTTTACTACGAAACAGAATCGATATTCAAGATTCTTACAGTAGGTATGTTAGGCTCGCACTAGTCAGTTCAATTCGAAATCACTAGATGGCATCACTTCGTAGTTTAGAAAAATTGAAGCACGAAATAAACATCACTGAATGCGAATGTCACTGACCAATGAAATCTTAAAAGAAATTCAAGAATATGAAAAATAATCCACAAGTTGATATCGAGACAATTTCGGTACAAATTCTGATTAAGAAAATGAAAAATAGTGATTGTCTAGACTAGAGAAAAATATAGAGCAGATATATACGTAATGTAATTATACTAAAGATTTTTTGTCTCTTTGACCACTTGCCAATGTTTTGTATTATTTTTCTGATATATACAGGGTGTCCCATATTTATATATTCCATATATAAAAAGCCAAAATTTTTGTCGCAACCTGCCTAAAATAAGTTATTTCATTCACACTACAAACTACAAATGGTCTCATCGATAAAAATGAATTTTTTGTTCGAAGGTATGTCAATTTGGGTGATTTTTTATGCGTCTCCACAAATCTCTCCGCAAAACATAAAAATTATGCGCAATTCAAGAGCCTGGACGAAAAATTAGAGGTGGTCTGAGTGCCCCTCTTAGTAAATCGTTTTAAGTGGGCCATTACCAAATGAGTTATAAAACCTCGTTCAGGTTCTGACGTATTTATTGAAAGGAACCACTTGGGAATTGTTTTCGAATAGATTGGGACATACGCGAGACTGAATTTTTAGGCTGAAAAATACCAACATAACAACATCAAGTTATTCAAAAAAATCGACCAGTAGACTATACAGAACTAAGAACGAAACATCGTATTCAAATTCAAAGCACAGCACATCGAAGCAAATTTAAAACAGATGAAGAATTTTATATCAATTGCCGACTTAAAAAATATTGCCTGTATAAAGTACTATGATTTTTCCAATGGTGATGAGAAGACATAAAGAACGTTCTTTCTGAAATGATGTATGTAGGTATATACTTTTTGTGGCACCCCATATATCTCAGATTAAATATATATTCATTACATATCCATATTCTGGGACTAAAATATTCCCTGTGAAGCTGTTTTTTCAATGCAGGCGTAATTGAAAAGAAATCGATCTTTCATCTTTCCACGAAATTTTCAATTGGGTCATAGAATTTGGCAGTATCTCAGTATATTATCTGTTAGATATACAATACATAGGTATGTTACTACAAAATACAATGTTAGAATAATGTTATAAAATATATACCAGAAGAAATATTGCGTTCAATTTGGAATGCGGAAGTTTTTCACAACTAAAATCAATATTTTGCTGAAAAGGCACTAGATAGATCTCTCTTCACCAAATAATTTCACTGGAAAATCATTTTAGTCGGATGAAATTATCAAACAGAAACAATTCGATAAAATTGAAGAAAAAATATAGTATAGGTATTATAAACACGACGTTATGAGGCGTAGTTTTTTTTTTTCGGTCAGTCTGTATACAGGGTCCTGCATCCATTCATGTCCTGAATATAGCTCAGTTGTCACTTGTTACTCAAGTCAAGTTACCATTCTGATATTTTGCAAATTTCATATTATGTATCTTCAGGCACAATTCGAGCTGAAAAATATACATAGGCATATAATTTAGAAGATAAAATGTAAGTGATTTCGTAGTCGCAATATTCAGGAATTTTTGTGTCTTTGTGGATAGAGTGCGTCCTATATAAGATATTCTTACAAACCTACAGATGGAACATCAAAATGTAACCTCTCAACCTGAGTTATGGGAAGACGAGAGGTGGGATGCAGGATCCTGTATAATGTTGATAAAAAAATCCCACTTCCCTGATGATGATGATTCCTAACATTATTCGGTGATGAACGCCATATAGAGTGACACATTTTCAGTGGTTTTGTAGATAAGATATCCCCGAACATATTATCTTATAGTAACTCAGTATAGTCACAAGGAAAATATATTATTGTATCATCTGAAAATAAAAATTGCAACAGCACAGATTACAAAGAATTGTGGAACTTTCTCAATAATTACGGAATACAAATTTGTTTGTAGATATTTTAAACATAATAACCGCGGAAATCTGACACGTAACACTCATAATAAGCATGTCTAAATATAGAATTCATATTAGACAGTATGTCTTTTTGAGTCATGCATGCATGATAAAGCTTCCAACCACAATTTACATTTATTTTGAGAGTATCCCCAAATCACGAACGCAAATGCTGTCACGAAAAACGTTAATTTTGTGTTGAGATTTGAAAGCTTGAAAGACTACTTTGTTAACCGGTTGTACAAAAAAATCTTTTTCAAATCTCTCAAGACAACAGAAGTATCGATAACTCAGGAGTTGATATAAGTTGATCACCCTGTTTTTTATGTTCTTGTTCTCACGAAAAGGGATATCCTGTAATGTTCAGAGAACATCGTGAGAATCAAGGAAAATAAGGTAGGAGTTGGTGTTCTTCTTAAATTTCTGGAGATCGTATGCCTCGGGGAACACCTCCCTTGGCAATGAGTTCCAAAGTCTCGATGTTCGTTGGATGAACAAGTCTTTAGAAAGGGACGTTCTGCAGGTCTCTAAAGTGACCACGAAGGGGTGTGAAGACTGAACTTGACGGGTTAATCTCGAAGAGACTGCTAATGGGGGAACGATTGTTGATATTTCAGAAGAGCATCGCCCATGAAAATATCTAAAATAGAGATAAATCGGTGATCTAGAGAAATGAGCGAGTTTGTAAGCGAGGCATCACCGATGAGATGAATTGCCCTTTTTTGGACAGAATCCAATAGTTTCAGGATATATTTGCACTCCAAATATATGGGAACAGTATTCCAGGACAGTTCGGATCTGTGCCTTATAGATCATAAGCAGCTGACTGGGAGTGAAATAGCTATTGGCTCGAAACAGGAAACCAAGTTTTTGGGATGCACTTTTGGCAATGGACCTCACGTGATTTTCCCAAGAAAGGTTATTGCTGATAGTAACGCCAAGCATCGAAATGGATAACTTCAATGGTTTGTTTACTCCTGACTGAATTATGTTGGGCACAGTGAGATCGGCATTTTTAGAGAAAAGACATATGCTTGTGTTTTGTTTGCATTGAATTCCACCAGGTTATTAGAGAATTGTTTCAAAGTCCATATTTATTTTGTTAACATGTTATTTCAGAAAATGAATCTGAATTCGTTTTGCTTAGCATTAGTCTCCGCAGATTTTTCAGTCTATAGTGTCTCTGATTTCAAATAACTAAATCGACAACGCCCAATGATAGATAAATTGAGATGAACTTAAAACAAAATCTCACATTTACACACACTCAACGCACGCTCTGTTTACCCGTATTAAAGCTAAAAAGTTTATTATTCCATTCGAAAATCACCATACTTACCCAAATCTATTTATACAATTCCCGAAATATGTTTTGGAATTTGGAAAAATGATATCGATAATGGTGTACCGAGCCTGGAAGACTCTCAGCTGAATTCGATTTGGAAATGGGCTCTATAAATAGGGCGTACGGAGAGATAGTGGACCGATTCAAGAGAACCTTTTCATTTCCCGATTTACGAGCCGATGAATGGAGCACTTAGAATCCGGTGATGAAATGTCGAAGTGATTAATAATTCAAATTAGAAGATTGGTTTTCTATTATTGCACAGCTAGGCTAGGATGCAAGCAAATTTAAGAATAAGAACAGTCAACTCGACCCTTTCTCACACATACTATTTTTATTTTATCACAGGATGCTTATTGAATCAACATGTCATTTAATAAATGTTGGATTTTGAAAAAAAAAATCACCACTGTGGAATTTTGATTTGAGGTTTCGTTTACGAAATAATTGAATTTTCAACAGAAGAATCATTGCTTTCCATGGCTGTGTTAAAATATCACCAGAGTTATTTTTAAAAAGAAATATGTAATATTGACAGCAACGATGGCTAGACATATGTAATCTGTATCTCAATATATACAGGGTGGTCCAGGTTACAGTAGCAATAATTCATCATTCGATTGTCATTCGAAAAATAAGGTGACATCATCCATTCAGAATCCATTTGGATTTTTTTACATTACTCTCAGAATATCGAAGCATTCTCGACCAAATTTGGTACAGGTACTTATGAAATATACTTTTATTGAAATTATTCAGTGGAGCACTTATCTCACTTACCTATATTCTACGCCACTGGATATTTTTCTGATATTATATTCTTCTAGCATTCCCTGTTCAATTTAGAAAAAAAACACACCTGTGAAATTTTGATTTGAGGCTTCGTTTACGAGATAATTATGGTTGAAAGTTTGGAAAACTTTCAAAATAAGTTCGATAGAAATATTTCTTCATTCCACCAATAAAACTGTATCAAAATTAGCAAGTGTTGCTGACATAAATTATTTTCAAATAAAGTTTCCTACTTTGAAAAACGCCAGGAGGCGCTAGTAAAGAAAATTTCCAAAAATATATTCAAGTTGTTCCGTTTTCAGTACCTCACCCTGAATATCTTGATTTCGGAACAACCACACAGACATGGTTGAACATCTTCAACCATACAAGTGCCTCATGATATTGTATCAACAAATTATTTACCTGATTGAATGCATCTAGTTAATCTATTCAAAAATGCTGTTTCAATATATTGAATTGAAATGTGGAAAATTTTATGGATATACGTGGACAATTTTGATTCAACAAGTACCTATTTGATGAATTCCACAAACAAAACTACACAATTGTTTTTTTCCTGTTCTTCATTTAGGAAAATCTGAAAGAATTATAGTTACCTATAAATCAATTATACCTACCCATCCAAAGAGTGTGAAATTGATATAAAATCTAAACTGCACGTACACGAACCTAATGCCGATCCTGATATTATCCAACATTTCAATTTGTATTTCGAAATTTTATAAGAAGGAAATGTTACTTTCATGCTAACAACTATGATCAAACTGATATTACGGATGAAGGGCCAAAAAGTGATATCAAATCAGGATTTTCAAAAGTTTTTCGAATCTGGCCAGTTATACCTACTTCAAATTAAGAAGAAAAACTTAATTTTCGATAATACTGCGATAATTTTTAATATCTTCTAGATGTTGAAGAGATATCAACAAAAACACTTGAATTAGAATTAAAATTTATATTCCTACAAAGAAAAGAGGTCCAATATTTTAATTACCTATGTACAGTAGTTTTTGGCATATTCAGCTGTATGATTTAGAATTAAAAAAATGTATAACAACTCAACTATATAATAGATAGATCCACAAGAAACAATAATTTACCTATCTAACAATCGTATTATTATAAATTCAATATCATAATTATCATATCTTTATATATACATATTATTATAAAATTCAGGAAATCAATAGTGATCAATAAGTGTCGTCACTTATAAATACCAATCAATTTCCTTCACACCAGATTGCATAAAATCTAAATAATCCAAAAAAATATTCGAATCGACATCATAATATAAATAATAATAATAACTATACAGAGATCCTGACCTAAATATTCAAGGTGTCCCCCTATGGACAAAATAATCTCGATAATTTACAAAAAATAAAACAATCTCATCCCTATGAAATCATCAAATGTGCATGCTATATTTGACACTCGAGTCGTAAAAAGAATGGGGGGTGTTGGCAGTTGGGGGGGAAGGCATGGAGGTGGGGATCGTGGGGGGAGAGGGGCTCAAGTATGGTTTTCTGTCGCACTGGATCGGTTGTACTGTGTTATTAGTTGGCCTCATCACTGAAAAACAAAAAAAATTATCAATTAGCTCTGGTGATGGCATTAGAACATTGCTGAAACGTTGGTTAGGTGATAACAATAATTTTCGATTATTTTATTCAGGGTGGCGCAACGAAAAAATAAATAGAAGGCATGATTTTTTAGGATTTGTTTGTCAAATAAGCCTGTAACCACGAAAGTTTTTGCTCTAAGAAAAATGTGTTTTATAGGTTTAATTCAACAATAATTTTTCATATAGCAGTTTTACCTTCTGTTCCGTTTTCGTATAGCGCCACTCTTTATGCATACAGGGTGTCTCGAATGCTCTTGAAATTTTTATACGAAAAAAACTTCATTCGATATCAATAAACCAACAATTTTTTTCATAAATCATGATTAATTGCAGGTTGTTTTTCATCACAAATATAACAAAAATATCAAGATTCTCACCATATCATAAAGATTTTATTAGGCCAATATCAAAAAAGTTCATGATTTTTCGCACTTGATCAAAATAGTCTGAGTACCTATACCTACTTTTTGAATATATTTTTTTATGTTCTGGTTCTCACAAAAAGGGATATCCTGTAATGTTCAGAGAACATCGTGAGAACCAAGGGAAAGAAGGTAGGAGTTCTTCTTAAATTTCTAGAGATCGTATGCCTCGGGGAACACCTCCCTTGGCAATGAGTTCCAAAGTCTCGATGTTCGTTGGATAAACGAGTCTTTGGAAAGGGACGTTCTGCAGGTCTCTAAAGAGACCACGAAGGGGTGTGAAGACTGAACTTGACGGGTTAATCTCGAAGAGATTGCTAACGGAGGAACGATTGTTGATATTTCAGAAAAGCATCGCCCATGAAAATATCTATAAAATAGAGATAAATCGATTACTTTTCTACGGTGTTCCACAGAGAAGTGAGCGAGTTTGTAAGCGAGACGAATTGCCCTTTTTTGGACAGAATCCAATAGTTTCAGGATATATTTATTATTATTATTCCAGGACAGTTCGGATCTGTGCCTTATAGATCATAAGCAGCTGACTGGGAGTGAAATAGCTCTTGGCTCGAAACATCAGAAAACCAAGTTTTTGGGATGCACTTTTGGCAATGGACCTCACGTGATTTTCCCAAGAAAGGTTATTGCTGATAGTAACGCCAAGCATCGAAATGGATGACTTCAATGGTATGGTTACTCCTGACTGAATTATGTTGGGCACAGTGCATGAGATCGGCTTTTCTAGAGAAAAGACATGCTTGTGTTTTGTTTGCATTGAATTCTACCAGGTTATTAGATCCCCGCACTCGAGAATTGTCTATATTTATTTTGTATGAAAAATACTGCCACATTTTTTTAGTACATCAAGCTTTCTCGGATTTTTTCTGGTATTTCATTGAAATAAATTCGAATAATGTATTTTCCTAACTTAAATATTAAAATATGAGAGGATTCTGGTTATCCATGCGAAGTAATCTTGGTGATATGGAATGCTTGATAAAAATATATAGTTGCACTTCCACACGCGCTTCCACAGATCAATAGTATTAGATAATTTTTGCACTCTGTGTATCACAGGTCAATTTCTGAGGTAAAGTTTGAAGAAAATCGTGAAAAACTGTCATATTGAATATCTCGAAAACCAGTTGATGATTCCATAGGAGTGTGATACATAAAATACCCCTTATTTTTGTTGTAGAATCCGAAAATCTGTTGAACAATATTGGTTGCCATTGAAACAATGGAAATTGGGCCTCCCCCCCCCCCAAAAAAAAAGGAACACGCAACTCTATCACCGGACCCTGCATAACTTAAGTCTCAGGATTCAAATTCTCATTTCCGCCCCTCTTTCATTAAACTTATTGCACCCCTCCCCCGAAAAAAATCCCGATTACGGCCCCTCGCGCCGTCATCTTTGGCCACTCCGGTCCTGCCTAAAATCCGCAATCCCTTCGCAACCCGCAGGGACGTCTGTTTTGGCGGGAGCCGCCCCAAAAATGCCACCCACCCAGCGCTGGTGTTGTGTGTGCGTCCGTCTGGCTGTCATCTGTCATGTTAAACGATCGTCTCTTGTTACTGCATAAACAAATTAGGGGTACGGTTTAGCGCCAGCCGACAAAACGTGTGTATTCGACTGTTTGTAGCCGATTTATGATAGATAGATAGATAGATAGATAGATAGATAGATATATTCAGCCAAGTTACACATATTACAGTGAGGCAACGTCTAGATACTAGAAGCTAATATAATAAGTAGACAAGAAAATGGACTTATAACTACTATACAAAAATAAAAAAAAATAAAAAACATTACATATACACATTAAAAACTGAAGAAATCAGATACTAACACAAATACATTTATTCATACATATGAATCTACTGTCAGGAAATCTTCCTCATATTCCTCAATACTGTAGTAGCATTTTTCCAGTAAGAAAGTCTTCAACTTTTTTTTGAAAATATTCACGATGAAGGCGAAGAAAGCTAACTTGACTCTTTTTTTTTTCGAGATATTAAACCATATTTCATGATATATTCATCACGCTTTCAATCTGATTAATTGACATACCTTCCGCATCGTGAACACAAAAAACCATTTATCACTACCGGAAAACAGATATTTTTTTTGTTTTTAAGAAAATTATAATCTCAGTTTTCTCTAGAATGCTTGCTTGGAATTCGTATATATTTTGCATCCTCATTCGACTAAATTTTCATGTTGTTCTGCAACTTTTATAATCAGAACCCTGATGATTTTTTCAATATAATGTTTTAAAATATGTTTATGATGATTTGGAGTTGGTTGGGGAAAGGTCAAATCAACTGAAACCTCTATGTATCTGTTGCCGACGTTTCGACTTTTATGAAGTCATCTTCAGGGCAAAGAGAATTAGGTTCCTTGTCGTGGTAACATGTATTTTAAAAAAGGACATTTACATATATGTGGATTCGATGAATTCGAAGGAGAGATTGATTCATCATAATCAGTGAGGTCACAAAACACTATTCAAAAAAATATGTTTAATTCGAGTGTTTCGATATCGAAAGTCTCAAAAAGGATTCAGTGTAATTTTTTATAAAAAAAAACAATCAAGATGTCAAGTTCTGACGAGAGATCTGACTTCGATTTGTAGAAAAACTATATGAATATAGTAGGTATGTAGGTATAGTATAGGTATATAAACAAGTTTTATAAACAATGTGCGAAAATTATGAGCAAAAAATCGAGTAATGGGTGGATTCGATTTTTTAAATTGTTTTCTACAAAAATCAGTAATGAGTAAGTTGTTATTAGTAATCGATATCATAACAGAATACTTATAACTGATGTTTTTTTTTTCACGTTTTTCTCGAAACAGCTCATTTTATCGTGATGAAACAAGAAGACCTTTATTATGTTCTTCAGTTATTCAAATTGAATATAAAAAAAATTTGAAAATCCGTACACTAAAGGAAAGTAATGGAACATATTGATTTTGAACAAAACAACTTTGAATGCCTATAATAGTATCCTTATTAGTGCGGCATTTTCGAAAGAAATATTGAAGAAAGTATTGGCAATAATTTTCCAAATAGAATCACACCCATAAATTTTTGAAGAAAATTCGAATGATCTGAAAAGAAAGTAAGTATCTTAGTATTTAGGGAATGAGAAAGCTTTGAAAATTGAAATTTGGCCTATGAAATAACTTCGAAGTACTCCACCGTATTATATCTTTTATTTTTATGTACATATTGTTTCAAAAAATAGGCGAGGAAATAGGTGTTCAATTAGATATTCCGTTTAATAAAAATATATCGAAAAACAAATCCTATTCAGCTTGGAAAAATTAATTTGTGTTGCATTTTTGAATAGGAAACTATGGAAAGGAAAATACTCAATCCTTCAAAATTACATTCTTTGAGTTTACCTCGGAGTTTACAATATTTTCTGTCGAAATCAATTTGTTTCTCACTACAAATATTTTTCTCCCCCTATATATTCTTCCACAGAATACCTTTTCTTTCACTTCACACATGTTCACAAATGAAAACTCGAAAAATTGGTGTCCGACAAGTAACAAACATGATTATTATCCCAATAAATTATAGATGATGCCTCACTTGAGCATTGTTGAAGTATTTTTCAAAAGATACCCACAATCGCGATACGTTCACAATTTCTTTCTTTCTTATCGGCATATAATGCTCAGCTGGCACAACCACAGATAGTTTGATGGTTTATTAACTGACCACACTCAGATATCGCATGTTGTGAACCCCATTTAGAATGATTAGATATTATGTCTCCTCTGAAACTAACATCAGTAATGTTAGATAACTTTTCAATAAAAAATACCAAAAGATTACAATGCGAAAAGTTTTAGCTAAGACAAAAGTTTTCCTGTGAATATTTTATTCTAGAGGGAACATTATTATGGAAACTGGAAAATATGCTGAATGCGCCCCTGAAAAGATAATAATTGGAGGCATTTATTGATGTCCATTTTATATCTACAGGGCTATTCAAATTCGCGTCTATGCATGGGGATTTCGATAATGGTAAGAGATAGAGCGTTGGTTAAGTGGGGGCAAGTAGCGTATTTCAGAGGTTAATTATATGGATGAAAAAAATCTGACCCAGCTTCTTCAGTTCTGGAGTTATACAGGAAAAATCGAAAATTTCAAAATTCTTCTTTTGCCTATATCTTTTCATTTTACGAAGATTTTTTTAAAATTTGGCCACTTTGCCATAGCAACTTTTTGTAGCCTTTCCAAATATCTGAATAAAATTTATATACATGGTATCGTATGAATTGGGCCACCTTCAACTTTTAATTTTCAAATACGGACCTATATTTCTTATTGCATTTTTCAGAATGCCAAGAGTCATGTTTCATATTGACGTAGTATTTTCATCTGAATTACAGAGTGTTTTGGAATATTGAACTATTAACAGTAAAATTTCAAAAAAAAAAATAATTTTTCCTGTATAACTCCAGAACTGAAGAAGCTATAGGTCAGATTTTTTTCATCCATATAATTAACCTTTAAAATATGCTACTTTGCCCCCATTTAACCAACCCTCTATCTCGTACCGTTATCGAAATCCCCATGCATAGACTCGAATTTGAATAGCCCTGTATATGAAGATTTTTTTATACCTAACTATACCGAACTCAGAATGAGGGAATAAATACTTTTACAGGGTTATCCAACTTTCTCTTTCGATTATGTAGCTAGACCATCGGGATTTTCCGAGGATTTTCCAATATTTTTCATTGTTATTCAGCCCTTCCAGATAATAAATAATATTACCAAGCTCTCTTTAATTTTTTTAGTAGTAGATTTGTTCTCGATTTTTTCATTTTTATATAAATTTGTATTTATATACTTATTGAAACATTTTTGGTATATATATTAGAAAAATATATACCTATTGTAGTTATTATTACATACCGCCTAGATTCATTTTTACTAAGAAATTGGTTTTATAACAATTTTCACGTGAGTCTGACCTACCGATTATTAAATTTCTTGTACTTGCTTTATGCAGGGTTTTTCTCAAAAGTGGCTCACCTCTATAACGTTTTTGTATTTGCAAATAAACAATTGGAATTTGGTGTGTATAGGTGTAATGTTTAAATATGAATAGTTGACGTATTCAGTTTTATATCACCTCAGGTTTAACCTGAACTGACCACTACTTTTTTATTTCATATGATGAGGCACCCAGTAAATTTTCACTTATCTCTATAGAAAGTCACATTTGGAGTTCGATGATACACAATTTTTCTTTCACATATCATCCTTAGATTTTAACTTCCCAAGATCATATACATAATATGACGTTAAATATCAACAAATTTGTGATATCAAATTCAACGTAAAAAAATTACCTTTGATACATTTGAAAAATATGAGTATAAGCATTATAATAACGATTTTGTAAACTTTGAATAATCCTGTGAAACAAATGAAAATATACTATTTTCCCTGGAAACTTGATCCAAAAATAACTGATTTAATTTATTTATGGCACTCTAGATAGAAAATTGAGGATGATGAATGCCAATAACTGACAAAATGAGGTGTCAACGTACTAACAGAGTACTATCCTATCATTTTGAAATAAAAAAAAAACATTTCCGGATGTATAATTTGAAATAGGAAAGTCAAAGTATACATACCCCGATACCTATACAGGGTGATTTTTTTTGACCGTCTATTAGAAGTATCTCTAGAACGAAAAGAGATGATTTTATGAAAACTTGGCAACAGGCACAGGATGAGGAGTTCTATACGATGAAAATATTTTCAGCGTTGGGGCGTTGCCGCTTCTACCAAAAAGTAGCAACAACTTTGTTATTTCGAATGGAACACCCTATATTTTGTTACATTTTCGAATTCTTCTTGAAGAGCTGATTCCGCCAATGCATCATACTTGGGGTCTAGGGTAAATGATAACAGAGATATAGGGTGTGAAAAATCGAGATTTTTCAACTTTAGGAATTTTTTGTGCCCAAACTATCTATTATTGCTCAAAACGGCTTACATGTCCCTATCTCAACTTTCTATTTACTATCGATTGATATTTAATTCGAACAAATACAGGATGGTGCAAAACTCAAAATTATGAACCACCCTGTATTCGTTTTAATTAAATATCAATCGATAGTATATAGAAAGTTAAGATAGGGACATGTAAGCCGTTTTGAGCAATAATAGATAGTTTGGGCACAAAAAATTCCTAAAGTTGAAAAATCTCGATTTTTCACACCCTATATCTGTTATCATTTACCCTAGACCCCAAGTATGATGCATTGGCGGAATCAGCTCTTCAAGAAGAATTCGAAAATGTAACAAAATATAGGGTGTTCCATTCGAAATAACAAAGTTGTTGCTACTTTTTGGTAGAAGCGGCAACGCCGCAACGCTGAAAATATTTTCATCGAATAGAACTCCTCATCCTGTGCCTGTTGCCAAGTTTTCATAAAATCATCTCTTTTCGTTCTAGAGATACTTCTAATAGACGGTCAAAAAAAATCACCCTGTATACACCCCAAATTTCACTTGTTTTTCTGCCGAAATAAAAAAGTTACAGGGGTGAGTCTCTTCTAAAAAACATCATCACCCGGTTCCGGTATTCCAAAGCTTATATTATTCAGATTGAAAAACCAATCGAATTCGACAATAACACCCTGTACGCATCAAATACCTACCAATTTTTTTAGCACCCAAAGAAATCAAAAAAAAACCGCCACTTACTGTTATCCGTCGACGAGGTCGCCATTGCCGCATACGGATAGTACGCCTCGACGCCCGTCCCCGACGCCTGCTGCTGCTGCGGCGGCGGCGGCGTCTCCTGATGACTCTCCGCCATCGGACTCGGCGGCGCCTTCAGATACCCGCCCATGGCCCCGCCGTCCGCATAACCCAGCAATCCACCGCCCCCGCCCCAATCCCTCTCACCGCCCTGCTGATGGTAAACCGCCCCCGGGTACTCCGCGTACCCATACAACTGCCCCCCACCGACCCCAGTCTGCCCGTACGAGCAAGTCGAGTACTCCTGGTGGGGCGGAGGAGGCTGCCCCAGCACCTGGGGGTCGTACCCCCCCTGCTGGCCGGTGAAGAAGCCACCTTGGTGGTACTGGTGAGGCTTCATCGCTTGGCACTTGCGCCGGAAGCCGCGCGGTCTCCTGCGGTACGACCCCTCCTCGAACATGAACTCCGTGGCAGGGTCGATGGTCCAATAGTGGCCCTTGCCAGGCCTGCCCAGGCCCTTGGGCAGCTTGATGAAGCACTCGTTGAGCGAGAGGTTGTGCCGCACCGAGTTCTTCCAGCCCTGGTAGGTGCCGCGGAAGAACGGGAAGCGCTGCTGCAGGAACGCGTAGATCTCGCTGAGGGTCAGCCTCTTCGTTGGAGAATGCTGAATGGCCATCACTATTAGGGCAATGTAGGAGTAGGGCGGTTTCTCTTGGCGCCTTCCGCCGCCCTTCTTCTCGGAGCTGGAGGGCTTCTCTTCCGTGGGTAGCCCCAGCTGCTGCTGGTGCACCAACTGAGCGTCTGCTAACTGCTCCTTATTCATCATACTTTAAACATTTACGCTAACAAAGCCAAACAGTTTACACGGCTAGTTGTGTTATCACAAACATTCGCTGGTGTATACGAACGCACACGCACCCGAGTGTGTATACAATGATTGCGCTATGGTGTATACAAATGCGCCGTTTGATACCGAATGTTCACTGAGGCATGGCCAGTGTGTTTGTGGCGTGTCGGCGCGGAGGTATGGTTATGGCTTTCCGAGAGTGATTCGGGTGATCTAGCGGGGAGAAGGACGCGTGTGGGATGTGCCTGGAGTTGAAACGGCCTATGTGCGGCCCAGTGCTTGCTCGATAGACGTGGAAAGCTCTCACGGCGTTGTTCCGGCCAGGCCAGGCCAGCGGCTTCATTTGGGTTGCGGTTGATGATTCTTCGATGATGTTTCGCTTCTTTCCGTTGGTGACTGCGAGGATTTTCATTGCGGTTTTTGTATAATATCGATGGCTTTTTTTTTTTTTTTTTTTTTTTTTTTTTTTTGGGAATTGCACTTTGGCCAATTTCAGTCACAATTCAATGTAGACGCAATTCAATAGCTGTTTGTATATTTAGAGCGCAAAGTGATAGATTGCTGATGCTCGAAAAAGACAGATGATCTTTATTTGCGCTCGAAATACATAAAATATATTTGTTCTACAATTACAGATCCTACACAAGAATACTCATGACTTCATTGCTACCATATTCTATTTTGGAATGAATCACCTATGCCACCAACAAAACTTTCATAGTTCTTGTATTTGAGAAACAGCCAGAGAAAACTTGAAAATTCTCACTTTTCAAGCACGTGAGTTGTTATTGTATTGTAATACCTAATGCCAACCAATATTTTTTATCCGCAACCGTCCGGAAAGTACGATTTTTTTTTTTTTGAGAAAGTGGCATTTTTCCGGCCTAGTCCGGGAAGTACGTACTTCCCGGACTAGGCCGGGAAGAATCACATCGTTGTTGTCATTGTAAATATGAAAATCTTGGTAGTATGGTTTTGATAAATGCAGTTGATCATTACCATAGCAGCAAAATAACGACTGACAGCTATCTGACATAAAATTAGCTAACATTCAAAAATTATCAGATGAAAACAATCAATGTGAAACGGAAACTTTACCTTCTTGTTCTGACTTCAACAAAAGGCACTTAAATATACCAAGCATTTCAAACAAATTGAATCCATTCAATATTAACAATTGTTCTAATTTTAATATAAATATTAATATAAATAAGAATTGAAATGTTCGAAATTTTGTTCTAATAAAGAAATGTGTTTCTTTGATTTGTATTCTACACGGTTGCCGAAAAAATTGTGTACGCAACACGCCCGAAAACAGTTTTTTTGGACTCGCAGACTTCCAGGACTCGCTACGCTCGTCCTAGAATTTTGTCCACTCATCCAAAAAAACAGTATTTTCCGGACTTGTTACGTAAATTACTATTATTATTTTGATACATTTCTATACCATCGTTTCAACGCAAAATACTACAGAAAATATTTAATAGCTGGTGCCTAGTGTAAAAATGTGAAATATACAGAAGGTCCTATCCGCGGTGACTCCAATAAAAAAAGAGTTTATAAGAATAATATGAAGATGCCAATGCGATTTATGATAATGATAAAATCAAGCTAAATGAGTCGAAAAGTGGGAAAGATTGAAAAATTGATTCCAAAAATGTATTGGAAAAATGTGTTATTCAAAAAGCCATCATCAGGTACGGTACCTACCTAATATTGAAATGAACACTTATTTATAAGCAACTCCTCTATATGCAAATGTGACGATCAGACTATGCAAGAGCAATTTACTCTTCTCTTATACGATGATGATCCAAGTGTATATAATCTTTGTCCAAATTAACATTTGGTTCAGATCCCCAACAAAATGTTTATTTGTTCTGGCCAAGTGTTCATCCAACTGAAAACATACGATATATTGACGTTATTATCTATATAATCGCTGACATTCTGCCTCGCATTCTGCATTCTCAGCATTTTAAAACGAGTTCAAGATCACAACAAGATTTCATTCAATAAGGAAGAATTTTGAAAAATTATCATCAACCACCCATTTTAAAATAAAAATTTTGGGGATATTATCAAAAAACAGGATTAGCAAGTATATATATAGTATGTTTTTTTGTTCAAAAGCTTCTGATGTAAATTATGCCAATGCATAAAAGAAAAAATACTAAAATGATTGACAGTCGACTAATATGATGGGGTTTTGAGTACTTTTGACAATATAACACCTCCAAAATCGGGTATCACTGAAAAGTACCTGAAAGAGCTTTATTACACGCATGGGTTTTTTTTGTTTGTCAATCTACAATATGAACAGTTTTGAATGGAATAAGTTCAGTATCTCAGATGTTTGGAAACGTTATAAAAGCTCGGTTAGAAAGCATTTTATCTATGATTATGAGACTGTCGATAGGTATATAGGTCGAGGTATATAGGTACGTTCAAAGTACTTATCTTGGATGTTGAATATTTTTTACATTTGTTATTTGTCGATCAGCTGTGATATTGCAGCACAAGGTAGGTATACCGCACATATGACACTGACAGTCCACGATAATCTACGTATTTTATTAGTTCGATAATGGCATAAGTATCTACACTGTTGGAAATTAGTTGTTACTTTCAACAACTTCTCATATCGTTAAAAAATTGTAGTCAAATTCAACAACAATTGTGTCTCAATTTCACTTTCACAATTTTCGATGTAGTTGTTAAATCAGTCAGTTATCGAATTCACTACTGATAATGTCAATACAACAGCAACAAGTTTGCATCAAATGAACAGATGAAATTCCTGTCCAAACAACTTGATATAATCTGTAACACAACAACAAATAATTGTAACTAGAACTTCAATAATGGTTATCGAAACATAGACAGTAGAACATCATCTAGTTGCTAATACATTAATATTAAATAGCGGTTTTGTCGCACTCTGTTGACAAATTGACATCACCTAGTTTTATAATTTGCAACAGTTTGTGCTCGGTTACAAAGATTTTTTAGTTCCTATCTCTTCGGATATATTCGCTACTTTTCGTTTGTCTTCTCACGAATACCGATTCCTTACAAGTCCCAACCCAAGTTTACTCAGTTATCTGCAGTCTGTTGCCGTTGTAGAGCATTAGAACGAATACATTAGGTTTTCCTCTCGTGTAGTCAAGATATAAAAAAGGTAAGTACCTACATGGAGTAGATTGATGTGGACTCGTACATAAATTTTATTTACTAATATTAATACTATTTTTGTTTTGTTTCAGTTGAGAATATTTTTCCTGATCTAGAGCAACAAATAACAATGTTTCGTCGGAATCTGCAAGCGCAATAATTTCACATGATTTGTTGAGAATTTTTCTTGGATTCTCTCTGTGAATATTGAAGTTTTGCTGCAAAAAAGTGAGTATAATCATATCAGTTTTATATTCACATTTTGAAATTATTATTATTATGGAAGTTTTACTACTTCTCATGCATATTTCATACATTTTTTACTATACTAATGTAGATAACTGCAAC
The DNA here is from genome assembly GCA_029955515.1 of Chrysomela aeneicollis. NCBI lineage: Eukaryota > Metazoa > Arthropoda > Insecta > Coleoptera > Chrysomelidae > Chrysomela > Chrysomela aeneicollis. The sequence continues at coordinate 2,561,330 of JARUHQ010000003.1, forward strand.
ATCTAGGTTAAAACTCTTGAAGTTGTGATGTGATTATTTGTACAACTCTTCATTTCAGGTATTTGTTCGATGGATCGATTTTCACTTTCTTCGGATTTTTTCGAGCTACTACTGGGTAACAAAAAAGATAACAAAAACTGAGATAAGTTGAAGAGAAATTAATGTACTGGTAAAGATTCGTTCTGAATTATATTTTGAATGATAATGTACTATTCAGTTAATAAATCCAAGTGATTTCAAGAGTTAATTGGATTGAAAAATTCATGACCAAATGAATCCAAAATGAATTATTAATATAATTTTTGTTTCAGCAATTGAACGAGAGATACTCAACACTCCAGGAGGATAGGAATAAGTTGTCTCGGATGACAAACACAGACAGAGGTTGACCAGCATTGTAGTGAATCACGTGCCGCGATGTTCTTTCGATTTACTGACAGCTTTTGATGTGTTTTTGTGCCAATAGTGGATTTTTTTCGTATTGTTGCTATGCAGAAAATAAAATGTCTTTCATGGTATATGGTTATTTCAGTATTTTGAACTTTGAATTCCAGCAGTAGAATATTGTTGAAAATACACTGAGTTGTAGTACAATCGACAACTTTTTGTAGCTAGTACTACATTAGGACGTAGGACTCATAACAACAAATTGAAGTGAAAATGACAATTTGTAATTGCTCAATTAACTTCAGAGAATACTGCGAACAGCTATAAGGTGAAGTATAATTATTAACTTACTGTAGTTAATTCACCAATAAGACGTAGTAGCCATACAAAGAGGCGGTTGTTGAGACGAGCAATAACCATTATGGTGAAAATTAACTTCAAATACTCTTGATATTTCAACTATAAAATGTTGTAGACCTACTGGGACTATATTTTTTTGCTGATTTAGCAACTAATTTCCAACAGTGTATATTCACTTTCTGTACCTTATTATTTTCAAAAACACTTTTTCGTACTTCCGGGCCTAAAGTGACAACTTCACTCCCTTGTGACAGGTACTAAAGTGTCACATATAATCCCTCCGGGATTAAATATTGACGAAACTCCCGGAACGATTAAATCACAAACAAACGAATTTAAGGGATATTTTATTGAAAAATATAATTAATTAGAATGGTAATTAACGTTAATATTCAAATTAATATTGTGACAGTTCGTCATATTGACCAGTCTTTCCTGGGTAAATGCAGCAGGTAACTGACGAGTAACAGATAGGTCCTTTTCATATTGAACTGGTGTTTGTTTCGAAGATCCTGCGGAAACAGGAAGCGAGAATGAGGACTGTGGCATAACTATATAGTGGACGAATCGGCGACTTGACCAAATATGTTATCTGAAATTTTTTGTTTATTTTTAATAGACGATTCAATATATCCCTCGGCCACGTTGGAGGATTTCCATCCTCCATGTCTCTTCAGCACGTCTATTGTTGCTCCCGAATCAGCTGACAAAGACGCAGATGTGCGTCTAAAACAATGTCCCGTATAAGACGTCGCATTTTCTAATTTCAAGAAAGCTGCTATTTGCCGTGGAAATGTACCAAACATGTTTTTTCCTACTACTCGCGTAGTACATTCTTTGTTGATGTATTGAACAAAAAATTTTGAATGAGGTGTCCCTGTCTTTCGCAATGCCACATATTTCCGAAATATCGCCACAAAACTGATGGCACTGTTTTCTGAATTTTTGATCACAAAATTTCGGTCAATTTTATTTTTGGTGTTTCTAATCGCAATTAGGAAGGAATCGCCCAAATCTCTCACATCGTCGATTTCTAAATCAACCAACTCTTTTTCACGACAAGCTCCCGCAACGCCCAAAATAAGTGCAACCTACAAAAAAATTGATTTCTTAAAATTTCTGAATATAAACAAATTTCCAAATTTACCTTAAGTATTAAATATTTATCATCCGGAGCCTCCCGTAAGAACTGATCTACCTGCTCAGACGTGAGAATTCTTGACTTCTTTGGCTTAAATCCCTCATTTCTTCTCTTCAAAAAAGCTAATAATTTTGGAAATTTACTTATATCAATATCTTCTCTAATGTTAATAACCGATTTCAGCATTGAGTAATGTGCCCAGAGAGTTGAGGCACAAACCGCTTTTGATTTATCATCGAAGTAGACTAACAGCGCATTTTCAGTAGGTTGTCTCACATTTTTTAAGCGGCACCACTTTTTAAAAGCATCGTACTGCTGCTCGTATAGTTTTCTAGATTTCGGTGGTAACAATTCTTCACCTACTTCGGCTGCTCTTTTATCAATATCAGATACACCTTCTTCACTCATGATACCAATAATTATCAATAACAATGTTTCTTTATACAATGACACTAGTAATGACAATGTTTCTAAATTATAACTGTCACAACGCAATGTTACTATGGTAACTTATTTTAAAGACAGTTTATTAAATGAGTTGAAGAGAGAAAAAACTGATTGAAATTATTGAAATAATTAATAAAATCATACCGGAAGTACGAAAAGTATCGTATATACCTTGCGACTGAAGTACATTTAATCCTTCAGGTAAATTATGGCCCTCCCTGCGGTCGGGCCATAAACTTTACCTTCAGGATTAAATGTACTACTTCAGTCCCGCGGTATATAATGTACTATTATTGTTAGGTATATAGAACAAAAATAAATGTTAAACAACAGAATCAAGAGTGTTTTTCTCACTGAAGAGTAAGAATGCTTGCTTTCTAGTTTTGAAAATGATTTCGGGATTATCAAATGAAAAATTATTATAGCCCCCACTTCCCAATTAACAATCCAGTGGGGTTGCAACTATTCATTATGAAGGGGTTGAATTCTCAAGAAAGAAATGTATGCATGCGTTGAAGAATGTAGGCATAAGAAATCTCTCGGCAAATCAATAGGTAATCAACAAAATCGAGGTTTTTTCTCAATCTTTTCGACTTTTTTGACTCCAAAATCGGAATTCTCAACTCGGAAATTTCAAGTTCAAAGACGAGTTTGAAGTCGGAAAATTAAAAAAAACTTGTTGGCCCTCATACGTTTTCGTAATAACCGACTTGTTTTGCATGGTATTTTTCATAAATATGCCCACAGCAATAAGTAATTTAGATACCTACCGAATTTATTCCACTTGGCTGATGTTCCACCCTGTATTTAGATAGGTACATACGAGGTGAAGATGTTCGTGAATAAGGAGATACAAGGTGGCTCCAGGGCCGGATTAACCCTATCGGGGCCCCTATAATAATAATAATAATAATAATAATATATGTTTATTCTTTCGAAAGTGATAACACAATAAAAAAAAATTTACAAAAATAGCTATGAAATAGAAAATAATAATTTCATCATCTTTGATAGTTCGACAGAAATAAACACGGTAGCAGCCATAAGGAAGTGAATCCGCACATGGCTATAGCTTGGTTTTGTGTTCTGCGTAAGAATCAATCGATGAGAAATACAATCATGATAATTTTCATTTGTTGAAATTGCTATTTGAAAGACTGTAAAACAATAAAAGTAATTATGAATGTAAATATGAACTCACACTAAACGAATAAATTTGATAATATAAATGAATTAAGTAGATAGATACACATTAAAAAAATTGAATAATACGAATATATAAGTTTGTTCAAATAAAAACAGAATAATAAAACATAAATATATACATACAGACAGGGAAAAACTGTCTGTATGTATATATTCTTATCGATATATAAACAAAGTGTATTATGAATGTATAATAATAATAAAAGCAGTAGTATTAGTGAGTAATACAATTAAAATTACAAAAGTCTATCAGGCAGTGAAATATTAAAATTACATTAAGTCTATTAGGCAGTGGATTATATAGTTATTTACCGATGTAAGAACGGCATGAAACTGAATCCTGAATCCTATTATTTTTTAATTTTTTTGGAAGGTGGAGTCGCCAGTTCTCCCCCTATAATCTTTTGTCGATATTTTCCCCGATGTCTGGTTGCGTAGGCTGATGAAGATTCTTGTGTTTGAGTTACCTTCTGTGCAGCCTTTGTATCCTTGATTATTATTTCGTTTTTTTTCCCAGTTTCATCTATATCTTCCTTTTCCTTCAGATTATGGTAAGTATAGGTATCACCATTAATCACCACCTTATTCCTGTAGAGTTTTGTCTGGTAGTTCTTTTCCCTTGCTTTCTTGTAATGTTTAAATAATACTTGTTTCTCTTCCCTCTCTTGTGGTGTGAGATCGTGGTTGATGGATATTCTGGTCCCCTTAAGTTTACTGCATCTACTCAGTATTTCTTGTTTTTTTAGGTAGCGTGTCAGTTGTAAAACTACTGGTCTTGTTTTATCTGCACTAATTTTTCCTATACGATATACGTTATTCACTTCATAATCGCGTAAAGTTACATCTAGTTTTTCTTTCACCAAATTTATTGCTTCTTCTAACAAATTTATATTTTCTTCCTCTTCCACACCGTATATTATGAGATTGTTTTCTTCAGACTTTCTATAACCGTCTTCAACAAATTTCTTAAGATTTTCGTTATTTTCTTCCAGTTCATCAACTCCTTGACTTTGTTATTGGAAGTAATCAGCTCTTCTTTTATAGATTTTATATCATCTCTTATCTCTTTATTTTGGTCACACAAGGTTTTGAACATTTGTTTAATCTCTTCATCCATTCCTTTCTATTCACTGGTTATGTGGGGGTTTCAAAAGAATTTTTTTAGAGGTGGCAACAGCGCCTGGGACTTGCTAGACTGATTGTCTAGAATCACAGGAGTCCAAAGGTCGTGTTTTGGTTATTTCAGCAGGGTTCTCGTGACTGACATACAAAACATGCGATATATTGTTCAGAAAAAACTTACTGAGCATTTCACAGTGCCTTTATAACTGCCTAATAATCACACATATATTTTTTTTGGGTGCAAAGACTTTGATTTTATGAAATTTCCTGGAGACGATTGTGACGAGATACTATATGCAACGTTGCCAACGTACCCTATACGTTGCCTATAGGCAATGCAATTCTCGGGGCCCCTTTTCTTTAGAGTTTTCTTACTTTTCAAAATATATTTTTTCTACTACAAGAGTCGATCTGATCGACTCCTGCTTTTCGCCTTCATTGAATGAAATGATTTTGATCACAAAAATATTTTCACAACCAAAGAAAATATTTTTGTGAAGTAGGTACAATATAAGTTTAAATAGCAATTCTTGTTACTTTTTAGATACAAAATCGTTAAAATCATCTTGAAAGTTGACCTTTTTCAACACATCATTTTCAATCGCCATTATCGACAATGATTTTAAACGGTTCTGTGATATTGTTGGACGAAAACAGATTTATTAATTTTATTTTGAAAAATTTCGTTCACCTGTCGCGTTTGATATCATCAGACTTCTATATTTTTGCAAGGATATCATTACATTTGGAAAAGTTGATTGTACCATATTATCAAAAATCAATCCAAACAATGTTATCTGTCCCCGCATCCATAATTTTTTCTATGGTGATATTACCGGATGTCAATAATCGGAAATGTCACGAATGAAACCAAATGAAACGTTTTTTTCTTGGTGCGTTCAACATCAATAATTATGCCCCCGTGGGCCCCTAGGCAGTTGCCTAATCCGCTTTATGGATAATCCGGCCCTGGGTGGCTCAAGTCTGAATAATTCTGAATACCATCAGTGATAGGTGCTGCGCATTCATAATCAAAACTTTCGCGTTTTTCAGTGTTGAAGCAGGCAAATTTTTGAACAAATCTCGTGTTTTTGAAAGCATCTGTTAATCGATAGGAGTTCCTTGACATCCCTGCGTTCCCATTGGTCGTAAGCAAATTCACAGATCGTAAATCACACTCATCCAAACAGACGTGCGGAAAGAAGGCCGAACGAACACGCCGCATTATTGAAATTAATTAGCGATTAGTTGGAGCTAAATATAAAACGCACACGCACGTAAATCTGGCAGTCTGAGCGGACGAGTGGGTGGGCGGCAAATGGGCGGGGCGGATCGAAAATGGGGCGGGTCCATAGAGGGCGAGAGGCCAAACAGGGGCGCCGATTGCGCGGATTCACCTAATACAGGGTGGGGCACCGAAAACCAAGCAGATCGAAAGCGGAAACACGCTGTTCATTTGTGTCCCATTGGGGACATTTTCTTTTTCAATAATTGCGCTTCTTCTACCTATGAATTTTTCAAAGTAATCTTCAAATGAAATGCCTATCACAATTTGGAATACGCAGTCGTTTTTCCCGCAAGAGGGCGTCGAAATAACAGTCACATGGTTGAATTTCTCATCAAATTATACCTTCTTGATGATGTGTCTCACTTAGTACTTTCGCTATAAACAGGGTGTTTCATAATAGGTATATAGCAATAACCTTTCTTGGGAAAATCACGTGAGGTCCACTGCCAAAAGTGCATCTCAAAAACTTGGTTTTCTGTTTCGAGCCAAGAGCTATTTCACTCCCAGTCAGCTGCTTATGATCTATAAGGTACATTAGGTACAGATCCGACCTGTCCTATAGAATACTGTTCCCATATTTGGAGTGCTTCACCTAAACATATCCTGAAACTGATGGATTCTGTCCAAAAAAGTGTAATTCCTCTCATCGGTGATGCCTAGCTTACAAATTCGCTCACTTCTCTGGAACACCGTAGAAAAGTTTTAGCGATTTATCTCTATTTTATAGATATTTTCATGGGCGATGCTCTTCTGAAATATCAACAATCGTTCCCCCATTAGCAGTCTCTTCGAGATTAGCCCGTCAAGTTCAGTCTTTACACCCTGCAGAACGTCCCTATATATCCAAAGACTCGTTCATCCAACGAACATCGAGACTTTGGAACTCATTGCCTAGGCAGATGTTCCCCGAGGCATATACGATCTCCAGAAATTTAAGAAGAACACCAACTCCTACCTTATTTTCCTTAGTTTTCACGATATTGTCTGAACATTACAGGATATCCCTTTTCGTGAGAATCGGAACATAAAAAAATGATGTCTTCTGTTTTTTCTTCATAGCTTCTGCATCAGCTTCTGAGATATTAAGCTCTCATTTGGAATGCAGGATATAATGTGAGGCTTCATTGGGCATTCCAAATCCAAATGGCATCGAGAATCTATACTAATATATATATATATATATTTTCTCAAGGGTCACACTACCTTCATACATACAGAAATTGTTTGTAGTGCGCCCCTGAAAATTCTCAAATAAAAAATGCAATTTATGATTATTCTTTCAGACTTATTTAGGAAAGAATGACTCTCTGCTGCTTGTGTTTTCAATTTGGCTATATGCATGATGAAAGGAAAAAAATAAATAAAAAAGTTTGAAGTTGAATATCTGCAGTAGACGGTAGACTACGGACAGAAACTCAGGGTCTCTACACAGTAAAAAAAATATATTTGTTAATGTCTATTTAGTTGAAAATAGCAAGAAATTTGTTAATAACCACAAACATTATATCTACATTAGCATAACATTCATCCGAGGAACTTGTTAATGATGAAATTTGTTCTTTTCACTACAACGATTAGTTAAAAAATGTCCGTAACAAAAATTGTAGTGAAAAATACTATGTCTTTTGTTGATTTCTATGAATTTGAGTGAAATAGACAAACAAATATTCAATCTTCCAAAAAGTAGTTGTCATTTAATCAACGTTTGACGACGATGTGCAAGTCAGAATGAGGTAAGCTCAGTACTTGGTAGTCTTTCGTGTCGTTGAGGTGTGCGGTGTGAGGTGATCGTGCAAAGTTTTGTCTCATCAGAAAAGAAGCAACACCTCCATCAAGTTAGAATTCACTGAACTAATCTCTGGTCGATGATGAAGAATTGCTGCATATTAAATATATATTGAAGGTAAGGTTTAATTATTTATTTTTGGTTACATATTCATTCAAGAATATATTTGTTTCCATACCAAACAATTTGTTGAATTGACAATATCTTGTTGTTGAAGTAACGAAATGAAATGATATTTCATTATATTTAGTAGTAATAAATCAAATTGATTTGTTGAATAACCATCATTGGTATAACTTTAATCGAAAGTACATTGTTACGAATACAAAATGTTTGGTGATTTTGCAAAACTGTTTCGAGATTCATCTAATGCATTATTATCGACTATAATATGTATGTAAGAATAATTATCTGGTTCTAGATTATTTCAAAAAGAAGGAAATATCAATAGGGTGGAGTCTTGACAATGTAATAAGAGTGCCCAACTTCCACAAAAAGATAAAGGCAATATTGTTTTGGTAAGAAACCAATTTGTAAATAATCATTACCTTTTTCAGCTATAATATATCAAGTTACAATATCGTTGATTCAAGAATTCAAGATGGATGTGGTTGACTTAATTTATATTCAACATATCCCACAAAATTCGAGTGAAAAATGAAGCAGTATACGAGAGTAGTAAACGCCAACAGAGAAATTGCAACAGAAAGTAAGTAGATGAAAAATCTATTCATTGACCTAGAGCAGATGAGATGTACCCTTGAGTATAAAAACTCAATCAAGTGCTGTATTTTCCAATAAGGTAGAGGTATTTTACTGCTATCTTTACGGTTTATGCTTGTTCTATAATTTTTGATGTTAAATTCACTAATCGTGTTCAAACAAACTACCCAGTACCTTCAACAATAATAATTGAAATCATAACCGATTTTTTTCAATTATTGCAGATATTTTGGAGATTTATGGAAAGATGCAGTTGATTCCAGATGAAATTCGTCATCTTATAACTTCAGCATCATTCAATTTGGGCAACTATGTTCATCACTTGAAAGTTAGAAGTTCCTTCTAGTTGCTCAGCATGGAACTACAAGCGGATTTCTAGAGGGATTTCCTGAAGGCATTCATAACATTTTCCAAAATAGGAGATCAGGGTTGACGACATAAGAATATTCAATAACTTCTTTCGAACGTAAGTATTCCTTTGAGTTTTTTCATTCCTATTTCATTCATTCTTATTTCAATTTCATTATTTGAAATTCATGTTATTCCTGATTCATCATTCAACTTTTTGTTTCATTCTAGACAGAGATTCCAGTTCGAGAGATGGAATGAACAGGCAAAGAATACATCTACGTGAATTATACCATTTCTGATAGTTATATATTACCAAATCCGCTGGTTATATTCGGTTAATCATATATGTACATTTTTTACTCAATGCATAGATATCTGTCAAGAGGTAATACATTAATTCGAGTGTTTATTTTTCAAATTATTTTGATTTTCTTCATGAAACTGTAAATATTTGTGAATGCCCTCATTTTTTAAATAAAATTGAATTGAAACATATTCATTGAGTTTTATTCATTTTCTTCATGGTACATCTTTTGCTTATAAATTTTCATACCATACCACTGAACTTGTGAAATCGACAATATGCTATTATTAAGTTTATATAATATTGTATTGTTAAATTCACAATATTATATTTGAAAGAGCAAAATTATATTTTTGAATTAAAAATATCATATTGCTAAAGTAACAAAATAGAATACCAATCCACTACGTTATTTAGTACTAATTAACCAAAATGATTTGTCGAATCACCATCATTGGTTTTACTTTCATCGAAAGAATATTGTTGAAAATACGAAATATATCCGGTGATTTCGCAAAACCGTTTTGTAGTTACTCCAAAAAAACTAGTATGATTTCGCAACTAAGTTTTGTTATTTGTCAACTAAGCTATTGCACAAATTGACAAGATTCATTCGACTACATGTACTTTTGTTAATTTAACTAAATAAGGTTAGTGGATCGAGCTGAGCAACAAGTTGTAGTTAATTTTAACTACCCAGTTTTTACTGTGTACCCTGCACTGATGAGGGCCAATAAGCCCGAAACCGTCTGGATGTGAATTTGTAACGTCTTAGGAAGAAAGAATCATTTGTGATCTGCATTCACAAAGTATGAATCCTTCGCATGATACGAACAGATATAATTCAATGTTCTGGGTGGTATTTTCCAGGAACGTAGTTGGTTTCTGCTCTTATATACAGGGTCACTCACGGTCGATGGTACCTTAGACGTTTACGGAGAACGAGACGTAGGATTATTCTGAAAATTTGGTTTATTGGGTAATCAGTTTTGTTCTATCGATCTAAAATACTTTCAGCGTTGCGGCGTTGCCGCTTCTATCGAAAGGTATCAACAACTTTGTTATTTCAAATGTAACACCCTGTATTTTATTTCATTTTTAGATTCTTCCTGAAGGGCTGATTTCGTCGATCTATCATACTTGGGGTATAGCGCGAAAGATTACAGAGATATAGGGTGTGAAAAATCGAGATTTTTCAACTTTAGGAATTTTTTGTGTCGAAACTAATCATTTCTGATCAAAACGGCTTACATGTCCCTATCTTAACTTTTCATTTACTATCTACTGACATTTAATAGAAACAAATAGAGGGTGATGCAAAACTCAAAATTTTGAACCACCCGTATTTGTTTCAATTAAATATCAATCTATAGTAAATGGAAAGTTGAGATAGGGACATGTAAGCCGTTTTGAGCAGAAATGATTAGTTTTGACACAAAAAATTCGTAAAGTTGAAAAATCTCGATTTTTCACACCCTATATCTCTGTAATCTTTCGCGCTATACCTCAAGTATGATAGATCGACGAAATCAGCTCTTCAGGAAGAATCTAAAAATCAAATAAAATACAGGGTGTTCCATTTGAAATAACAAAGTTGTTGCTACTTTTTGATAGAAGCGGCAACGCCGCAACGCTGAAAGTATTTTAGATCGATAGAACAAAACTGATTACTCATAATAAACCAAATTTTCAGAATAATCCTACGTCCCGTTCTTCGTAAACGTCTAAGGTACCATCGACCGTGAGTGACCCTGTATAGTCTACCAGGCATTAAACTTCAAACTATGTTTGATATTTTAAATTTTTATATATTAGTATATTATTTCTTTCAAATTCTATCTTGTTTCAGAAAATTGTTATATATCTTCCATATATACTTAATATTACATTTGAAGATGGTAGCTAAAGTGTTATCTAGTAGGTATAGGTAAATAAGGCACACAATATGATAGAGTGAAAAATACAGCTATTTCCTGAGAACATCAGTCTATAATTTTGTTGCATCTCTCATACATTTTTGAGTCTTATATAAGAAGTACGAAAAAAATATTTTTTTTGAATTGTTCAATTCTCAAAAAAGCATTGCCCGTCGTATATATAGGTATCAATGACCATATTTCTTGGAAATGTGCGCTGGAAACCTAAAATCAACCACACTTTTATCACTTCCTTTCTTGTATCTCGAATTAAAACCACTAAAAAAGCTATTTCTGAATATATTGGTGAAAAACCACATAATTTTCCTCATCCAACAAAATTCTCAGAAAAGAGTATAGATATAGTAGGGGAGGCCGAGAGGCTATAAATGGGTATTTACTCGAGTGTCGTGGTTACCTTTTGGATTGTAAACATTAGATGCTAAAAAGAAAAAAGGTTATATGATGCATGCCCTTTCACTAATGGAGGGAGCGTGTACAGTTCCTCGAAAATGTAAAAAAATATAGTCACAAAAAAATACTTGAACGGAGCGCGTCAGATCAGAAAAGTATATGCACTCCTCGTGTTTTTGATAACAGGAATATACGTCGTGGGGGTGGCCGTACAAGAAGGTTGAAAATGAAAAAAAATGATTCATTCGAGCGCGTCAGATATTCAGATATATAAAGAAGCTATTCAAAAGACTGACGATTTGAACGCCCACGAAACTCATGGCCGATTATTGAAAATGCAAAAAAAAAATGTGACATTGAAATACTCGAGCGCACCAGATAACTATATACAGACGGTTCAGCTTGATGTCTTTGTTGTGCTGACCTATAATCTGACAATTATTGAGTGGAGGAGTTTATACCTTAATTTGATTTTTTTTTCGGTGTATTTTAAATTGCTCAACATTTTTTAGAGCACAATACACACACCAACACTAATATAGATATTGTTTATCCAGAAGACGGGCAGATTCGCAATTTAAAAATTAATTGAATATAATATTGAGATAAGTAAGAGGTAGCTTTTTTATTTTTTTATGAGACTGCACCTATATTGTACAGTGTATCTCACTTGCCATATAACTTTCCACGTAACTTGCTGCTTCTACCGGCTCAATGTTGTTGGTCTAAGTCATATATACGATGCCCGCCAGTAGCGATGGTCCTAACCTATTTCAAAATAGATTTAAAATTCCTTTTGTTTCGTGATCAAGGTGATCAAGACCTCGAACTCTCTACCAACAAACTCTTTTATCTGAGGAAATTTCTCGAACGGATTCTACCACAGATTAGGGAACCTTACAGATGAGACAGTCAGACAGAGCGAAAAAAATTAGAGTGATGAGATGTCGAAAGCGCTTAATTTAAAGGGCCAGTCATAGATTTGCGCAGGCGCTAAATTATTGATCGCGTGTTTTGTTTACATCGAATACATCGTTGTCATCATTTTGTTGGTTATGTTACAAATGTTTTCGTTTCACACGATTCACGGTCCAATATTTAGGATGTTCTTCAATAGGAAATGTAATAAAGGTTTTGAGGATAATCACATCACGAGCATAGATGAACAACCTGTTACCTAGGTACCTACAATATATATTTATTTCAAAGTTTATTAGCTTTAGATTATAGGATATAATATAATTTAAGATTATTGGCCTGTTTGCTAGTAATCCCAAGGTAGGTACACATTTCTGGTACCTTACTCTTTCAAATGAAAGTAACAATGAAAATTGAATGCAAGTTAGTTTTAGATCAGAGACTTTGTGTAGTGTGTGTGTTTTGAAAAGTGATCTGTTCCTGACTGTAGAATTGTGGTTTATACAAGAAACAAGTTTTGAATTAACAATGAGTGAATCAAAGAGAGAAGGTGTGTGTATAATGATTGCAAATCATTTTCAAATAAATTGGAGAATATATAATAACATTGTTTTAGAAACCTATATTGAGATACCTATTATTGACTTTAATCAAAATTTTCCATTTCCATGAGAATATTAACATTTTATGCTATATCACATTTCAAGTTTCAAGATGAAAGTAACACTTTTTGTATTCTTACTCAAAGTTCGAGGTATTTTTCATAAAACTTATACCTACCTCACCAAACAATATATAAATACGCTTTGTATTAGTTTTTTTCTCAAATATATCTTCCTGATTTGCTTTTCAAATTCAGAATACTCTATGTAACATAAAAAATGTGCCATATTTTGTGTATTTGTTTGTACATTACATCGTCAGATAATTGAATAGTGTTTCATTTTTCCTGATGACAATGAATGGGCTAAAATTCGAAATATTCGAATTTCATATGGAACTCCATTCAGAATACATCTTATTCCTGATAGAAACTAATCTCTGATGACAATTTGTTCATAATAAATCACTCAGAAGTAGGTAACCTTTTATATAGTTGTATACCTATCATGCATAAAATGGCAACATTGCACATCAGTAGTTCTAGCGGTGACAACGACAATCCGGCAACTGCAATGCGCCGAATTTAAAGGTCCGAGGTCAATGAAAACGGATGTCGGTACATCAAATAAAATGGGCGGAGTGTCTCATCTGTGAGGTTCTCTAATCTGTGATTCTACCTAGAAAAGCACGTACTGTAGTCTTTGACGGAAGTTACGCGGGCGCTTCCATGAATATAGTGAAACACGCTGTACAATAATTATTTCGAGCTACCATTTTGCACCTCCATTGCATTATTTTCAGTCTACCTGGCCGGGCTCAGGTAGACATAGAGACACGTCACTTGGAGGAGGGACTTTCCCACCAAAAGTTGGAAATAGAGTTACTCCACCCACACGCATGGCGACTATTATAGAAATCCGGTGTGGATCAAAAAAGATGATCCCGCCAGTGGCGTAGCAGCAATTTCAATTCATTCAGTTTATTTTCCTTGAAACGTCAATGTCGTAGACTGAGATAGGAAAGATACAGTAACAGCATTAAACAAGACGTGAATCCTTGAAATCAAATCTCGAAAATTGTCATCATCAGGATTTCTGAAAAGTTGATTGCCTTGTGATTTTTTTTTTTGAAAATTGTTGATCATACTATGACAATCAAAAAATTCGAATGGCAACCTAAGGTGCCTCCACTATAATCGCAGGACTGCAGATAAAATTCATGGAAATCATGACATATGAGTATGGAACATTAGAAGTCGACTGATATGGATTACAATATTGCTGAATGAGAAAGGTCAACCTAATATTAGACATATCATATACTTACATATTGGGGGAAAATTCAAACTCTAAACAATAATGACAATTGAATCGAAAATTATGAATGGGAACTAAGAAATGGGAAGTTGAGAATAACATTATCATGTGAGGGTCATCAAAAATGCTCTCTTTTATCTTTACATCTGATAATGTTCGAAGCAGGGACCGTCTTTAGGTTATGCCTTTACAAAATTGCTTAATAAGGCATAATTTGATACTGATAAGTGGAGGTAGCAACATTTTGGTGCATAAACATTTCTATGGAGCAGTCTTTTGTTTTACCACGCAAAATTCACAGTCGACATGCTTCGGATCACCGTAAATATTGGATTAATGAATATTGAATTATCAAATTACCATTAAATTCGAAAATACACGAGAACAACCTTGATGAGGAATTTTTTTATATAAGAAGCCATCATAGAAAATAGGTATAGGTATATACAATACGTTGATGGTCCTTATCATATTTTAAAAAGAGAGACTTGCAATTTTTCTTCAAACTGTATAGAAGGTGGTCAGTATAATAATCGAATTTTCACAGTCAGATTCTGCAATGCATCATTTTTAGACATGTGAGATTTTGTATAGTCAAATATACATAAAACTTCTTTACACCCTGCTGTGTTTTAGTAAAACTAACACAGTCATTTCAAAATTTGGGTTCTTTGGATATTTTGAACTCCTAGGAAATTACAAAAAGGTAGTGACCAGCAGTGCCGTACCCAGGGGGGTTAAGGGGGTTAACTTCACCCCCTCCCGAATTTTGTGAAATATATCTGGAATAAGGTGAAAATCAGGTAGTTTGAATTTGGAAAAAAGTATAACATCGCATTATTTTTAGAACCAACCCCTACGAAATTCCAACCCTTGAGTGATAATAACGATTATATTTAACTCGAAACCCAATCACAAATACAGGTTATGTGTACTGATGAAATTGTGAATTTTTCGATGCGTTTTGGGCCTCTGAAAGTAAATGTTAACTAACTATAAGTATAGTAAGTAGTTGTCGATATGTCCAATGACCCACTGTCATGAGACCTCTGTCATGTCATACTTCACCTTCAATTGTCAGTTGTCTATGATTGTATATTATATATCTAATAATAACTATATAGGTAACATGGATACCAGAGCTGAAGCCGAAAAATGAAACAAATTACAGTCTGCGGGACAAATCGCGGATATGCGCATGCGCAAGTTTGAATTAAGAATCGACTTTCGTTTTCATCATGGAGGAGAGTAGCTTTCTAGTGAGCGACAAACGTATGATAATTATTAAAAATCAATCAAATGTGTCACGTAACCTTCAATTCGATGTTTTTATTTCATCATGACATATATTTTTCAAATATTCATTCATTGATGGATTATTGGACGATATTGAATAATAGTTGATGATGAATGCAGAAATGGATGTGATCTACAAAGCGATACTTGCGATTTGCATAGAAACCTGTGACGATAAAGTCATCGGAACAAGATTCGTGGGCTAATTTTTGATCAATCACTGTTATCACTCACTAATCACTTCTGTAAACACTCAGTAAGTACATTAATAACCATATTAACGCTCTTTTACATAATTTGGTTCAACAAATATACCTAACCTATGAAACTCTAAAAACGTCAGTGGATTTCAACTCGTCAAAACCCGCGCATGCGCACAATTCATCATTAGCAAGCCAGACAGTCTTTTGTTTTTCCAAAACTGGCTTCATTTTCGCTTGAAGAGAAGAATAGGTGTTATCCATATAGTTGTTTTTATATAAATGTTGTAATTACATCAATCAAGAATTTCAATAAATGATGTTAAATCGTACGATATCCTGACTGATTTTAATAAAATAGTAAAACAATACGTAATATATAGGTACGCTTTTTTTGACATTTGATTGCAAGAAATGATAGCCTAAAATATTCTCAGGAAATCGTTCAAGCCAGTGAAATATACCTATAGGTATTTTTTTGAACGTTTGGATACTGTATGAATTACAGAAAACCGAACTCAGCATCAGCAACCTTTGCAATGGACTCCGCCACGTATAATAAGGGTTACTCTAGAGGAGAAGGTGGTAAGTGTACTATCACCCGCAAAGCTGTCGACGGGACAAGAGGTCATCTCTGACAGAGCGTTAATGAAGTGTAAGGTATTAGGTAGGTAGGTTGGTGTTAGCAGGAATTGAGTTGGTGTCAAAATAGATCCTTGTGGAACATCTGATACCCAATCAGACGAGTCCAACAATAACTAATAAGAAAATGAAAAAATGAAAAATTAGAAAATTACCTCTACTACAAATTATTTCGAGTAGTTGAAATGCATTATGCGGCATTCGCTATCCATATCAATCGTACGATTCTGCTCGTTTTTCATCTTTTTGCCTTTCGGGTTGTTTATTATTGGTGGTGAGGGGTCAGAGATGGATCTGGTCTGTGATGACGCCGACTTATCCAGCGTGGGTGGTCCAACTCGGTTATATTATTTTGTTTAAACTTCTTGGAGATTAAAGCGCGAGGACCGCGTATTTTAAGGTTGAAAGGCGGCTATTAGATGAATGTTGTCGACGTCTTTTTCGGCTAACCATATCGGCACCTCTACAGTCGCCAGGGTTGCCACAAGCTTTTTTTATATCGGGGTAGACTAGCGTGGTAGATCGGGTCGAAGCGGGGTAGCTTTTGTCAAACTGTATTTTATTCATCAGTGTTATGAATGAACTATTTTGGAAATATTACAGTAGTCCAATAAAACAGGAAGCGCTATTCGAGAACTTGAAACCACTGAACTCAAATAACAAACATAGAACCATAGAACAATAACACACAATAACAATGACCTTAAAATGATATTTGCATATTACCAACTTCAAATTCGAATTTGAAATACTATGTATATTTCGAAGGGACAAATCGAAAATTATAAGAACAAAAGTTACATAATATATTTCAAAACAACATGAATATATACTCACAATACAAAAATAAACACCATATTTATTATATAAAAATAAACAAAACAGCACTTCTCATAAAAATAAATATAAAAAAATAAACAAAACAGCCATTCTTATAAAATCACAAATATAAAAAAATATACATAAAAACTGAATGAGAATTAAACTCCATATCAAAGAATATACCATAACACAAATTTACTTACCTATCCATGTTGAAGTAGTTAATTGAAGGACCAAAAGAATAATATATTCGTTATTCGTATATGAAAAATACACACAACAATTACAATACTACAAAATACTGACATTACCAAACATTACTGTCATTACTGAGATACTGAGTGAGTGAGTGATGTCATAATACATAACAATCATGACATACGTGAAAAATGAAAGCATATATATATATATATCAATACAATTGCACTGCACTGCCAGGAAGTACTCGAGATCCAGAAAACTTCACTCGAATGTGAAACACCTGCCCGTTCCTTAAATCCTTAATTTGTATGTCGAGGTAGATTTGATATGAAATTTTTTCACTTTCATGATATTTTTGTAGCGGGGTAGATTTGCTTGAGGGGAGCAAGCGGGGGAAATTATTCTGGAGAGGGGTAGAAATACCCCGTTCGGGGTAGCTGTGGCAACCCAGACAGTCGCACAGTCGGTATGGTAAGGTTAGAATTTGGATCTAATTTTGAAGATAGGGTCGCTTCAAGCGTAATTATTCGAACGTAGATTAGAGAGAACACACAGTGCATGATGGCCACCCTTTTGTTGCCAAGCTCGCAGCCTATTGAACTTTTGTCCATCAGAATTTTTTTTTTCCGAGTAAGGTTTTTTGAAACCTGTAAAACTCTGAAACATTCAAGAAAAACTCAAATTTCTATTTCGTCCTCTAATATCCCTCTACTGGCTTGCACATTGTTCCACAAACGTTATGGTACAGAAAATGAATCATAGACGATAGTGAAGTAATTCTTATTAAATATCTTCAAAACGTCACATTTCAAACTCGACATTTCAACTTTTTTCCGAAAAAAAAACATGGGGATTTAAAATCTAAAGCACCTTGTTCTTATTTCACCATTTGGCAACATCAACTACTGCAGATTCCATGAATAATAAAGGACAAAAAATCCATTACGTTGATTATAGGTGAATAAAGATAGTCATATTTTGATCAGGTCAGAACACAAAACTTATACTACCAATAAGTTCTGTGGATTAGGTGCCATTCTGCTTAAATATGTTCCATGCTCCTCTAAAGATATGCTAGTCAGGTTTGGAGGTTATGTTTATATTTAACTTGTGGATGAATTGGTGTTTTTGTTGGACTGAAATTCATGTTTTGACTGATTATTTTTTTTATATTAGCCTACTAGGCGCTGTTGCCAATTTGTGAACTAGAAACAAAGCACTTATCACACAAATCACATCACAATAAATTAATTTAGATAGTTTCCGCAACGAATTCGAAAAATTCATGAATGAAACACATAATCAATGAATTAATACTTGCTTTTGCTGTAATAAACGGAATTGAGGAATATTCCCCATTATACCGGGTGTAACAGGATCATGGTACACCCTCCTTATCTCCGTTAGTTTTGGAGGTAATTGATTGAAATTTGTGGGATATGCCATGAATATAATAAGCGGCACTTTTTGACCTACAAATGATTTGTTTCTTACTTCCGGTATCGTCGGAAGTGATACCAACTTTCGATTTTTAAATGGAACACCCTGTATATCATTACATTTCTGAAATCTGCATAATTTTCTGAATTCAATGGTACCACACAAGTGACATTTTGTTATAATATATTTGACAGAACTTTCCGGCGAAAAGAAAATGTTTATGGTCGTAGGAAAAAATTGTTCAAACTCCTTGGAAGGTGCATTTCCTGCACTACACACTTGTAATGTACTATATCAGTATATCTATATAATAGACTACTTTGTTGCCTTTGTATTCTTTTTCGGGCTCCAATTCTCAAATCGTCTTGATTTGATATCCGCATTTCAGTTATGTTATAAAACCGAGAAAATATCCTGATGTATGACCTTTTTTTCTGTGGTTTCAATGTTTCTCTCTCTTTCGACTGCACAAAAGGACCGTAATTTTTCTATTACGGAACTTCCAGTGACACGAGCAACTCCACAGAAGACTACTAATCTTTGGCCATCCCCAAAAGAAGGGTTGAACACAACATGATGGTTATCCTTACCATCCGGATGTGATAACGCTCCCGTCACTCGACAGTGGGTGTCCCTTCACACGTGATCCCTATATTATCTCCACCGAAACGACCGAAAAACATCTGCGAGGAGCCAGTCGAGAATTTTATACGACGGCCAATAAAACTTTTTATTTCGCATGGCCTCGTATAAATGCTGTATGCCATCGTAAAAGACAATGCAACGGGTGGAAAAGGAAAAGGTCGGCTAGAAGACGATAAACCGTGGGCCATGTGCGTTTAAGGGCGTCGCTAGGTTTTTTATCTGGGAGGGGTAATCGAAAATTACACAGACGATATTTCATATAAAATATTATTATATAGGTAATGACTGGGGGGATGAATAAAAACCAAGATAAAAACATATGTATTCTGAAACAAAGCATGAAAATCATAAATAAAACTAAAACTGATTACACGTCCATATAAATTGAGCTCATAAAATAAGTTCTAATTTCCTTTTTCTGGGAAGCAAATCTATTCAGTACTGCGTCTTAATCTAGTTCAAATTCACGATGTAAATGTAAAAGAGCTAAGCCTATACCAGCTTTTCTTGACTAATGGTCAATCTTAAGTAGGTTTTAGGCGTTTCATTGAAGAAAATGAACGTTCAGCAGATGCTACACTTACGGGCATAACAAGAAAATCCAAAAATCATTTGAAACATTTGAGTGTCGCACTAAGTGCGGACCACTAGTGTTAGGGAATTTTGAAAATGAACATGATGAAATTAGCAATTTATATAAATCAAAAACTTGGGTCAGGGGACCATCTTAACCATTCATGTCATCCTTTGAATGGTTAAGATGGTTCCCTGACCCAAGTTTTTGATTTATATAAATTGCTAATTTCATCATGTTAATTTTCAAAATTCCCTAACACTAGTGGTCCGCACTTAGTGCGACACTCAAATGTTTCAAATCATTTTTGGATTTTCTTGTTGAATACTTTTCACCATTGGTATAAATTTTTTACATGTGTCCAATTATTAACTGTAGGTAATTTCCTCTAGATTTATTCTTTTCATAAGCTGATGATGAGGAATTAATTCCTCCGTTTTAATGTAAGTCTGTTGACTAATAAATAATTTTGGTGGAGATAGACTGCAACTTTTACCCCCAGTTTTCCTACATTTTCAATACATTTAACACACTTTCTTGAATTGGCCCTTCGGTTTTTCTTAGATTTTCTACCAACAGCTCAATTTCTGGCTGCTATTTATTGAAAATATTTTCTTTACTCTTCTTTAAGAAAGGCTGTAAATAATGGTTGAAATTTTCATAATTGTTTTTAATTTCGGCTCGCTTTCTCTTGAGTATGAGAGATGGTTAACACTGTTAACAGGCCATTAATTTCCATGGCAGAGGAAAAAATTGAACCAAATCGAAAATTGCGATATTGTAATACATTATCGAGCGATTGGATGAATATGCTGATTCTGTAATATTCCTCAGAATCTTTGGTAACAAAATTCGTCCTATTCATTTGTATTGACTCTAGCAAGGTGTATATCGAAGGTGTATAGAAACGTCCAATTTTTCGTGGAGATCTTTCACTTTCTCGAAAATTGAATGGAAGAAAATATCGATATTATCTCTTTTATTTTTTAATACCGAAATTATACTTTCAAAAAAATTTTTTGCAACACCTTTTTCGACCGTTTTTTTCTGCAGAATTCAGCTCAAGTTTTCTGTTGAACTCAGAAAATGAGCCAAACAAAACGGAGATGTTATATGAATTTTGTAATATTTGCAGAAGTGGTTGGAAATTATTGATGGATGTAAAAATAAATAAAATATCGAAAAGAAGAAAAATGTGGAAGAAATTTTTGTGTATTTATATATTCCAATTTCTGTAGGTCAGTATTTTCCTGGGGGGGGGGGGGTAATTACCCCCATTACCCCTCCCGTAGCGACGCGCTTATGTGCGTTGATGTCGATGCAACTTTTGGGACATGGCGCTATACGCTATTATAGATGCATCGCCACCCATGATGGACGAGCAGGGACACTTCAACGCTCGTTTGTTTCGGTGTTGTGACAGCAGGGCGTGTGAAGCCGGGCGGTCAATTATTTGCACGGGGGATTACAGAGGATTAGCATGAATTTACAGGGTGGGCGAATTTAAATGTTTGCATAGGGTAACTCGGTAGCTATATACTGGGTGTCAAAGAATCTATGCAATTCATAATTTCTAGAATATTAGGTCTATCAAAATGAGATTTGGTTGGTTTGGCACGTGAAGAGGAAAGTTTTCGCATATTTTTCACTTCCCGGTCATTTCCGGTTTCACCGATCGCTTTTATAGTTGCCAAGTTAGCCTATACAAACATGAAAATTTGCCCACCCTGTATAGAGTGAGCCGAACTCGATATAAGAAGACGATAAACGAAAGAAAATATCTGATGGAGAGCGGATCCATTTCAAGAAATAAGAACTTCATCGAATTTTTCCCTAAATTTTAGCATTTCTGTCATGTTTGATAAGAGCTGAATATGCTATCTTCGTCAGTTGAAAAAAAGTATATATTCGTAAAAGAAGTCAAGTATAGCCTTTGGAAACAAATGGCAAATGTCAAGAGGTATCATGTGATGTCGATAATTAAACTTTATGGTTTATAAATAACGTTTTTTTGTCGTTTGACTTTGAAAAATGAAAACGCAAAACGAAAACGTTGACAATTATAATCATAAAAATCACTATGCTACTATACCATGAGCACAGTTTTATACCACAGATCTAATCTGTGGTTTTACCATCATCACATCATCAGAAAAACATTTTTGTCGCCTTGACACGTGTGTTGCTTTCTATGTTAGAATCTACAGGAGAAGATTAAAACATAACTGTTTCAATCTAATTTTGTCATTAATGAAACAAGAACTATTATTGAGTTGAAAGTTATTATTATATATTTCACTGAAGGACAAGCGGAGGAAAATTACAGAAGGGATAATAAAAATACATATACTTACTTATACTTACTGATTACTTTTTTTTAATCATCTTAAATGCAAAAATACAACATGTAATAGGTAATCATTCGGAATATTAGGTATAATTATTCAAAAGTTAAAAAAACATACAGGGTGCTACCTATTCCAAATTAAAATAAATCAGGTAAATAAATAACTGGAAATAAGAATATGCGATTACCAAAGGTGAATAAACAATACAACCGATAAAAAATTAGTCGAAAATGAATGTCAATAATGTTTTTTCCGAATATTTCGAGAACGATAGGAGATGCTATAAAGTAGAATTTTTTTCATTTCATCAGTCTTACGTTATTTCTAAACCCTAGATATTATTTTCACTAGGGATCTTGGCATTCAGTAGACAGTAGATTTTATCATTTAACAATTCATGCATTAAATTCTTTTCTTTCATTAAAGAATATTCGAAAGATAACCAACTCTCGCCTTGTATAACGACCAAATGAAAATGTAATTTGAGAAGGCGCTATTCTCTGATGTCTTCTCTTGTTTTTTGAGAAAAACTTGTGGAAATGATACATAGAAACACTATGTATTCTTTTACCCATCAGAATGTATGAGTATGTATGCTTTCTTTATTTACATTGCTCAGAGCAAGGTGGATATAGGATGGTGAGACAGCTTTCTATTAACAAGCACTAGAATAAACTGGTAGACCTTTGCCTACTTGATTTCATACCGTAGTAATATTTCCTGAAGTTATCAGAGATGGCGACATACCTTGTGTCGGTAAAACAGAAACTGAGCAACATCTGTCATCTTTTTATCAGTTTCATCTGTTTCAGATGAAAAATGACTGAGAAGAGTCAAAATATCAACATTCATATCAGATTTATCGAAAATATATTGTTTTAATGTCGTTTCAAGTCATTTCTGTCAGATGCGAACCACAGAAATACGTAAGCAGCAGAAATCTTTCTCGATAATCGATCTTACCGCCATCTTCTTTCAAGTCGTGGAAATATTACTACCTTCTCAAACGGTCTACAAGTTTTTCGCAGGAACAATTGAAGAGCTGTTTCAGCATCCTATATCCACCTTTGCTCAGAGTATAGAAGGTTTTGCATAAAAATGTCATCTTGGAAGGAAAGTGGGATCTTATGGCAGTAAAAGAAGATTAATAAAAAGGATTGTGCATAAAACAACTTTCTTCGTACTTTCGAGAATAAAATAATGATGATCGCTCTGTATATCCATCGATATAAATTACTTGGTATTCGAAACGATTCCGTTTGCTCAATCAGCAATACAGCCCATCGTCCCACCAATAAAATTGAACGTCGGCATCCGACTCAAAAGTCAAATAATGTACTTGGATGACGATCGTTCCAAACGGAATGTGACAAGGCAATCATTCAGATTTCAGACCTAATATGCTCGTTTTCGTTCGTCAAGTAGGCCTCGTAAAATTTTATGCCAAGTTTTAAATTTTCAAGATAATTTCTTCACAGAACTACTAACACTAACTATCGACGTTCGGGGTATATGTATACCGTAAAAATTGTAAAAATGTAAATGGTAAGGGAATAAAGAATTACTCACCCTGAACACTACTGGATCCATAATCAGATTATTTGCATCATGATTTGAAATATTTACAACTGAGCCGACCTAAAAAAAAAGAGAAGGATATATCGAGTTTCTCATTGACAAAATATTTATACCATAATGATAATCAGTTAATTCCTAGAATATCCTATCTTGAAAGAGAGCAATCTGAAAATAAGTGCACCCCAATTTTTAATATGCTTTGAGTACATTTTTAGTTTTCTTTTATTTTTCATACACTATAATATGAGCTAGGTTAGAATTATTAAAAAAAATTGTTTAACCTGGGATTCTTATCGCATTCTAACAGTGAATGAGACATCAAATATTGAGTGTCTTCATCATGAGTGCGTTTTTTTGATGCACCATTCTATACACCAAAATCTGCTTATACAGGGTGTATCTAAATAACACCGAAAAAATTAAAGGGGTGATTCTGTGATGAAAATTAATGTGAGTGTTTGGTACAACATTTTTTGAAAAAACCCTCCCCGGAAAAGTTACACCCCTTCGAAAATTAAAAAAAAAATGGTATTTCTGTTTTATTTTCCCTGTATATCAAGCTAAAGACACGAAACTTGGTAAAAATTATCTGTCAATAAGAGTACACTTTTTGAAATTTTTTCAACCCTGAAGTATGCTTAGAAGGGGTTGATTATTTCAACCCCTAAGATATTTTTTCTTACAACTTTAAAATAGTATGACTGAAAAGCCCAATTCATTGACTAACTTTTTTAACTCGACAAGTTTTTTTCGAAAACTTAAGCATTTATGAGAAAAAAATAAATAAACTCATGTAAAATAGCATTTTATTAAACAAGAGCCAACCAAATTATGATTATGATTATGAGACTTCTACAACTAAAAACAAAAGTGAACAAACAATGAACAAAAACCTGTCGAATATCGACAATACAATTATAATAAATGTTGAAAATGACCGCCTCCAGCTTCAATACAAGCATCTACCCTTTTCCTCATAGAATATATACGATGAAATATTCCTGGAGAATTTCTTAGAGGGTTTTTTCAAAAAAATGTATACCAAACACTCACATTAATTTTCATCATAGAATCACCCCTTTAATTTTTTCGGTGTTATTTAGATACACCCTGTATAGTGTGTCCATCTTATTTAGAAAAAAAAAATAATTTTGTTGTATAGGTATTTGAAATGTCTTCCCAACAATGGAGTGATTTTATTTTTCTCATCAAAAAAATGTACTATTTTTGTATTTTTGGGAGGAATCAATGACAAATTATTGTTGGGGATTACTTCAAACATATCTGTGCCAATTTTTATCATTGAAATATACAATGTGTTAGAGAGAAAAAAAATAGAGTAGTGAACATCAAAATTCGACGCGTATATTGAAAAGTGTATTGGAGAATTAAAATCATCCTAAATGATAATTTGTCATTAATTCTTCCCAAAAATACCATAATGCAACTTTTTTGCGATGAAATATAAAAAAATTCTGACATCCTGTATTTTATGATGTTTAAAATCGATACAGGTATGTTTCAAGTGATCCTGATTCAGAATCCATCATTATCATTTTGTGTGAAAAAAAATCCATATTAGTACTTTTTGAAAAAATGGGTCAATAAAATTGGTAGCAGTTGGCCACGATAACAGCCAAAAAATAAAATCACTCTATTATTGGATAGACATTCCATATAGGTACCTAAAAAACGAAGTTTTTCAAAATCGATCAAACCATGACGATTTTACAGGGGTGGTAAGTCCTTAAGGTGGACACACTGTATATATAATCATTCTTCATTGCAATGTCCGATTGAGGTTATGATATTGTTATGACATGTTATGATAAATATTAAAGTATCATTTATGATTGTGATATTATGTTTAGTTAATACAAATGAATATTGGCTTCAATTAAGAATTATTAAGCTATCAGTTTATAATTAATATTCTCCAGGATGTTTGGAAATATGTAATTTTGATCCTGGATTATAAATCATGAAGGGAAAAGTGAAAGTCATCATGAACAATGAAAGTTATGGTTGATTGTGTTTCATTAGAATTCAGTTTTCTATTCTTGCTGATATATATTTTATTTTTTTATAATAATTATTATTATTTTTGGATTTTCCGCGAATAAAATGGCCACTGAAAAGAAATATCGCAATAAAGTTGAAATATTTGAAATTTTTTCTGGATTTTTCATCTTATCATGATATGATACCACAGCATGCACAAATCAATATTGTTGTAGAGTAGAAATGTGTGTGAGTGAAAGAGAGTTGGCATCACCGGAGAGTCCATTTGCAACAGAAATATATTAAATTAGTTTGCTAGATATCAAGCTTGTTATTTCGAAGAGAATTAACCAATTGATCTGATATAATCTTCTTGTTCATATACTCAGTAAGGAGGTTATGTTGGTAGGTAATGGGATATTGTTACTGATAGAAAAATTGAAAAGTTTTAGATCATCCTGTTGATATTTTTTGCATGCAAGAATAATATGGTTTAAGTCAGCAATAGATACGCTATCACATAATATCAATGTAATATTTATTATTCTCCGATTCGCATTAATTTTGCGAAATTCGTATATATAAGCATGAACCAGCCCTAAAGCCTCCCACTAACAATAATGAAATAATGCCAAGGCAAACTACCATCGAATTTGTCCACAAATGTTATGTTTATTAATCATTTTCAAAATATATCTATACTAACTTGTAAACATTTGATTAAAGCATGTTGAGGAAGGCTCATGAAATCTATTTTAACGGAAATAAATCTTGAGGATTTTTCCAAACCATCTGAAAACTGGCGAGAGATAAGAGTTTTTTCAGACCCATGCATGCATAAGAAATGCCGAGAATTACAAAAATATACGTGATATTGCAGATTCCATGCAAAAATATTTTTTCAAATGAAACTAAAACTAATCTGATTTCAGGAAATCTCAATTTCGACACCGTAGATTTCCAAATTTTCGTCGACAAATAGTCGCGTAAACAAGTCTCCGAATGTTTATCCCAGAAATTTCGAGAAATCGGCATCGTCCAATCGCTTTCCTCGAAGAAAAACCTCGCACGAAACTTCAAAAAGCTTAATTTTCTCTCTAATGAGACGGGAAACAATAAAGACAGCTATAAATTAGCGCCGTATAATCTGTTTATAATAAGTCAGTAACAGTTTACAGTATGGATGGATCCCTTTACGTGAACCGTTGGAAGCGGGAATAGATGTCAAATACAGGATCGGTTGTTTATAGAGGCGCTTTTTTTTCTCCTGTACGTTTCTTTCATAATCAGAGTTAGTCATCGTGATCATAGAACATCATTATTGGAACTGTCTATAAATCAATTATAGAAGATAATTAGGCTATATCACTTTATTGAATTGCCAAGTTTCAATTTTCCGAATGGATCGCCCTGTGTATATGATTGCATTCCGAAAAATGTATAAAAACTCTAATACGTTTCCATTGAATCCCAATTTATTCTCATAGACATATCTATTTCAAATTCGTCTTTGATAATTGCTCAAAATCTCATCAATACACTTGTAAATAAAGTTGAATAGTATTATTTTAGGTGCATTGTGGATTGATCTGTGGTATTATAAGATATTCAGTATAGGTATTGTATTACATTATGAGAATTCTTTGGGGGTTCGTAGAATCTAAAAATTATAGATTTTTTCTCCGCAGTTCTTACGTCATGAAATTGAACATAATATATGATTTAAAATAGCAATGTGCATAACTTGGAACAATATAAAAAAAAAGAACTTTGTCTTGTGAAACGATCTGAATTTTCACAATTATATATACCATAATTATATCGCCGGAGAATTTGCATGAAAAAGTTTGAACAATGTTAAACTTAGTCCCACCCTGTATTATACACTCCTGAACGATATTTCTTCACTTCATTGGACATAAAAAGAGTTCCTGTGTGCATTCCGAGCTGTATATTTTGATTGAAAAAATGTTTCACCATGATGGTCTTAAGCAATTTGCAACCTTTTTATGTCCAGCTCGAGAAATAGTATATTACACAACAAGTGTGAAAAGTGACATATTTCACACGGGTAGTCGTTACGGAAACGTAACGAGTGAAGGAAATGCACTTTCCAACGAGTTTTATACACTATTTTTCCTACGCCTCCGAATATTTTCATTTCGCGGGAGGTCTTGTCAAAATTTTAACTTGAGCGGTCTCTATAATTTCAGGTGGTTTTGATTCGATATCAAGTGTTGTTTATTTCCATATTCAAGATGATATTTGAATACTTCTCCGACAATTCCTCATTATGTGAATTACTGATTGATTGAGTCAGTTTAGTTTGAAAAAATTTGATTGATATTGACACCAGCGTACATAAACAATCTTGACACCATTCGCCTGCTAGCGCCAGTAATCACGCAACCAGGAATACAGAACCATAGAAGTATGTAGTTCGCAAGCGCGTACGAGTTACTCGAGTTAGTGCGTCCTTAACTCTTTGCAAACATCTGTGATACCAAAGAATCTTCTCTTTGGTGATACTGTGATATCAAACTGATGCAAGCAGCAAGCCGCGCATAAAACTGTAGCCATACTCTTTTGAATGATCTAACCCGCTGTCATCAACATCGAAATTGTTCCAGCAAAGAGTATAGGTTTCAGTTTTAAAGTGAATTCAGAGGTTATGTATCAGACACATTGAAGAATTCTCGGTATAATAAATAAATATAAATATAATAATAAATAATATGAATTTGATTTAAGAACGTTTATATTGAGAGTGAGTACCTTCACAATATACCTAATTATTTGTATCAATTCAGACGACCGTTGTGATATTTTTCATATCAACACTAGTGCTTTTTTTCTTTCAAATGAACAATACCATGGTGATATGAGCTACTTTCTGAATAACAAAACAGTGTGATTATTGACGTTTTCATACGTGGTCGTAGGAAAACTTCTCTCTATATCTAAATTATTTTTTTCATCGAAAAATGAGTTTTTTTCTGATATAACCACCCAAAAAAAAATTACAATACTTATACCACGAATATTATGTTTTCTCGGGTTTTCCTTTCGTGCGGTTGGTATTTTTCGTTTTGCATTAGTTTGAAATATAGAAAAATATAATAAAAATTACCCCTCGAGAATGGTTGAATTTTTTCCGCACATTTCCCCGGCAATTTTCTCAATTCAAGATTTATCGGTTTGAAAATTGGTGGAACCCCAATTAGCAACCATATCCATTTCATTCACCTCTAATTCAGTTTTTCGTTTCCAGATTTCACACAGTTCACCTGAGACCAACTCTGTGTGATCCAGCAAGCCATGAGCACCAATCAGTCACCTACTTCTCATATCACTGTTTATAAATTATGGTAGCCATCACTACTACCTCTTCACTATTTACCCAGGCCCTGATGCTAATTTTTCAAAAGCGTGCATATCTGGCACATCTCGATCTGGTTAACGTCCTGGTTGGAAGGTAATTTATTTTCGTTGGGGCTACACCGACTCGGCCAGTGGATTCGGGTCAGGTGATCGTGCTGGCCAACGTAATGGACCATCGAAATTTGCATAAAGTACATGAAATGTGAAATTACAGTGAATGTGTGACCATACTCTTTGTAGAATGTAAACTAATAATTGTTATTGATTAAGAAATAAATTTAGACAAATTATAAAAGATTCGTTTACACATGAAAATATTTCCAATATTAGTTTCACACATATTAGAACTTTACAGGTACTCATATTCAGACATTTTTGAAAATAAAATTGTAGACTTGATCTCCGGTTGTGTTACCTTGAAATGGAAAAGTGCTTCTAAAGTTTGGATGAATAGGTATATATAATGGAGTCATTATGCAACGCAAATGCGTGTCGAAATAGCCTTTATTTTGATACGCATTTTTTATTATTTGGAGATTGGTACAATCGAACTGTCAAATGAAAGTCAGAAGAGTTAGAACCAGTTTACTTCTGAGCGATTTGGATTTGGTGATATTAGCAGTGAAAAACTCAATGTTTTAATTGGTAAATTTCAATTCAGAGTGTAATTTGATTCAAATTGACCATTAAAAACAATAACAACATTGAATTTTTCACCGCTGGTATTGCAATATAAACAAAATCGCTCAACTGTAAACTGGGCTTTACGCTTGTGCGTCAGATTTTAATTATTTCAATGTCATCATTGTTACCAATCGAAGATGTTTCCTGTTATTTATCGATATTAAATTCATTTTTCCATCAAATCAATTCAAAATAGAAAAAATTGCATATGACACACATTTTATAAGACACGTTGTCGCACTTGTTCACTTGGAGCACTCCTCGCTTCGCTCGTCGTACTCCAAACAACGCGTGCGACAAAATAGCGCCTTATAAAACTTGTATCATAATATACTATTTTGTATAGGTAATAGGTAAAACGATTCATTTCAAGACATTTTAAATCTATTTTGTTGTTTATGCAATCATGTTTGTTCATTTTTCCGCACACTTCCAATGCAGTTTTGTTCGAATAATTATACATATATGACACTCTTTGTCTATTAAATAAATCACATTTTATAGACAATAAAGCTTATTTATCATATAATTATCTATCCTTTTCGAATATTCAAAATGAAAAATAATTTCAATTCATCACTGACGAATTCTCGAACGCTGCAGATATTATCACCCTGTATGCAACCTCGACAGATCTACGGACGGGATCATATGCAGAGTTTACACGTCGCTTCTAGAGGGTTGTAAAGTGTAGATAAAAGGTAAGATAACAACACGTTACACTTGTTGTTTAGCATTGCACTCGAATTCACAATATTGTCAATATTTTGATGATCCAACATAAACATGTCACGAATTGAGTCTCTGGTAATTTTGTATGCATTTTATTGCCTATTTAGGTACGAAATAAAGGGTCACCCCCTTGAAATTTGCCCTAATAGGGTCATGTGTTTTTCTCTCGAGTGGATGGTGGATAAGTCAAATTATTGCCATTATATTTTCAGATAAGTACGTGTGTGTGAGATTATTTTTTTGAAAAATTTCGTAGTCGAAAATGTCATACGAAAACTAGGTACGTATTTGAAAATACCCATAAGAACATATTATGGCAAATAGCTAAATGGATGATGATGGGTATATTGACGTTTCATCGTTGGGAAGTATTTTTGAATAATAATGCATCACTTAATTATCTTATGAAAAAATAGTTCTTGATTAGGAATGTACAATTGAGTGACATTATTCATGATATATTTCATACTGATATCTAGAAATATTTCAAACATTCATAGATTTTACTGGATATTTTTTGAGTACCTTTATAGTCTCAGATATAAACAAATCTGGCTTAGCGACTCACTCTCAATAATTTAACGCTTCACTTTCCAGTGAATTTATCTATACGTGAATCGCATCTATCATTGAGAGTTTGTTTTCGTTTATATGAAAATGGACTTTAGGAAAACACGGCCCTCGTCTGGTAAGTATCGACTGCAATTCCACGAATTTGGTTTCACAAAATCAGGTCTAATCATGAAAATTTTTTAGGTATGGAATAATACACATTTCGAAAAGTGTTGCGAAATATCTCATCACTAATTGTCTTTTGAGGTAATGATTTATACGAAAGCGTATAAGGGCCACCGAGACTTTTTTATATTTTTTCCGACATTAAACTCGGAATTTCCGCATTCAAACCCGGAATTTTTTTATTCCGACTTTGAACTCTAGTAGAATTTGATGCTACAATTGCTACCAAACTCAAGCTTGTATTTTTTTTTTCAAGAAGGTGGACCTCATAATGCCTTATACTTGTGTCAGGCATGTTTTTGTTCCTGTTGAATACTCGATATCCATGCTGACCATGATTGGTATTACCATCATCAACAATACACTATCATGGAATGATATTATGTGCAGAAATTGCTTCACAATAATTCGATTCTTTGTTTCGCGCCAAGGACTACTTCACACCTTAAAAAAATTTCATAATTAACAAAGCACAAATTTGACCTGTCATGGAGTTCAGCTCCAGGATTCAATGTCCATGAAAACTATACGTCTGGTTGGTGACCTTACATTTACGAGCTTGTTGACGATATCCCCTTTTTTGTAGATATACAGGGTGTCCCACTAAGGTCGGCGAGGTACTATATTATGGAAACCATAAACCTTCGTTCTCCGAGGAAAAAAAATCGATGACTTAAACGGCCAGGAGAATTTGTTGAAAAATATTTTCAAGTTCCTAAAATAACCGCTAGAGGGCACAACTACTATGACATAAATGAAAATTCGATTTTTCTCGGAAAATCACCATATCAAGGTACTGTACCAATGACGGAAATGAAGAGTTCAGCAAAATTTGCGTCAGTTTGTTCTTTTACTTTATTTCATATCTCGAAAAATAATGGTGGAAGAAGCTGTTGAAAAAATATTTTTTTAAATCGCTGTATCTCCTGAACCCTTGCTCCAAATTCGATCAACTTGGGCTCGTTTGAAAGATAATTTCACAATCATTCGAACGCTTTATTCGATGTTGATCTCCAGTTCACACCACGTCTACTAGAGGGCGTTGTTCACCCAAGGTTCAGTTTTTTCTGATTTTCTCAAAAAATCCAAATGGAATGCTACATATTTCTAACATATCTTTCGAAAAGAATAATATTAGCTAAAGTTTGGTGAAAACCGCGATTCGATATCTTCATTCGTTTTTCAGTTATTCGCAAATAATTAATTTAACCTGAAAAAATCAAGTATTTTATTGAAAAAAATATTCTATGATTTCCGTTTTCGTCAGTGAGTCTGCGTTGCAAGCGAAATGTGAGGTTTTTCAATCCAATTCACCTGTGCTAGTGATTAAAACGGTTATTATTCAAATGTTCAGCCTTTTGGTGCATTTGTGCGTTGATCTAATATTCCGTACTATACGCAAAATAACAATTGATGCAAATGCCACTTACTGAGAATGAAAATGTGGATCCTACTAGTCAAGAACTGAACTGCGATAACGGAAAGTGACTTTTAATAATAACAAATAGAAGAATATCAAATACCCTCTACATTCTGAAGCCATTTCTATCACACATCTTTATCGACAAAGTGATACAAAAAAAATGTCCCTACAAATGTTCAAAATGCATTCAATTATTTTCAATGCAACTAGCATGATTGAAGAACGATGAAAATAGAGGAATATTTTGCATCAATTGTTATTTTGCGTATAGTACGGAATATTAGATCAACGCACAAATGCACCAAAATGGTGAACATTTGAACAATAACTGTTTTGATCACTAGCACAGGCAAATAGGATTGAATTACCTCATATTTTGCATGCAATGCAGACTACTGAAGATAACGGAAATCGTAGAATTTTTTTTCAACAATAAACTTGATTTTTTCAGGTTGAATTAGTTATTTGCAAATAATTCAAAAACGAATGAAGATATCGAATCGCGGTTTCCACCAAACTTTAGCTAATATTATTCTTTTCGAAAGATATGTTAGAGATATGTAGCATTCCATTTGGATTTTTTGAGAAAATCAGAAAAAACTGAACCTTGGGTGAACAACGCCCTCTAGTATATAGACGTGGTGTGAACTGGAGATCAACATCGAATAAAGCGTTCGAATGATTGTGAAATTATCTTTCAAACGAGCCCAAGTTGATCGGATTTGGAGCAAGGGTTCAGGAGATACAGCGATTTAAAAAATTATTTTTTCAACAGCTTCTTCCACCATTATTTTTCGAGATATGAAATAAAGTAAAAGAACAAACTGACGCAAATTTTGCTGAACTCTTCATTTCCGTCATTGATACAGTAACTTGATATGGTGATTTTCCGAGAAAAATCGAATTTTCATTTATGTCATAGTAGTTGTGCCCTCTAGCGGTTATTTTAGGAACTTGAAAATATTTTCCATCAATTTCTCTTGGCCGATTTAGTCCTCAATATTTTTTTCTAGGAGCCCTAAGGTTTATGGTTTCCATAATATCGTACCTCGCCGACCTTAGTGGGACACCCTGTATATTGTTGTGGTAGATGCTTATCAAAATCATTTATATCATTATTAGCGATTCCGAGCAGACATACTCAGATTGGCCACTCTTTCATTGCCAGGCTCGAGGACCGCAAAAATTCCCTCTATCAGGATTCTATTTTTCCTCAAACGGAGAAGTTGTGTGACATTATCTTGTATTTTCCTGGTGTCTATATTTAACCAGACCTGAGAAAAATATCTATATATCGAATTTTTTTCGAGATATAGATATTTATCGAAAAATGATGAGTATGAATGAAAAATGATGAATATTGAGGATGTTATAAGAACATGCATGGCTGGATGATATAGCGGCTCTAGAACAAAAGTGTACATGGAGTGTACTTCCATCCGCAAAGCTGTAGACAGGACACCTCTATCAGGTCATTGATGTGAAGTATAAACAAAGTTGATGCCAAAATAGATCCTTGTGGAACACCGGCGTTGATAGTTATTCCATCATTCCGAGTTTGAAGTCGAAAAAAAATAATTCCGAGTTCAAAGTCGGAAATTCCGAGTTTGAAGTCGGAAAAAATATAAAAAAATCTCGGTGGCCCTTATACGCTTTCGTAGATTTACACAACTTTTGTGTGAAAATAACGATAATGCAAACATCAGATTCCTATACTTGTTTTAGTTGTTTTTGAGATACAGGGTGAAAGACAAAAGTGGGTTCTATAGTATAACATTTTGCGTGCATGGAATACAGTCCTAGTCATTTTATCGAAAGTGATTCCAATAACTTTAGATTTGACATGTAAGAACTCTTATATACAGGGCTATTCAAATTCGAGTCTATGCATGGGGATTTCGATAACGTTAAGAGATGGAGGGTTGGTTAAATGGGGGCAAAGTATAGCGTATTTCAGAGGTTAATTATATGGATGAAAAAATCTGACCTAGCCTCTTCAGTTCTGGAGTTATACAGGAAAAATCGAAAATTTCGAAATTCTTCTTTTGCCTATATATTTTTATTTTACGAAGATTTTTTTTAAATTTTGCCACTTTGAATAAAAATTATATACAGGGTATCGTGCCACCCTCAACTTTTAAATTTCAAATACGGACCTGTATTATTTATTGCATTTTTTTGAATGGCAAGAGTCATGTTTCATATTGACGTAGTATTTTCATCTGAATTACAGAGTGTATTGATCATGGGTTGCGTGAACTGAAATGTGGATGAATTCTTGAAGAAGACAATCTTCGTCGAATAATGTTGATTTTCTTCCAAATCCTATGCTTTCTATACCTTATTCTATGATATATATTTTTTAATTACAGCTGGAATTAAGAAAAAAATTTAAATTTCACTGGTCATAGTTCAATATTTCCAAAACACTCTGTAATTCAGATTTAAATACTACGTCAATATGAAACATGACTCTTGCCATTCAAAAAAATGCAATAAAAAATACAGGTCCGTATTTGAAAATTAAAAGTTGAGGGTGGCCCAATTTATACGATACCCTGTATATAATTTTTATTCAGATATTTGGAAAGGCTACAAAAAATTGCTATGGCAAAGTGGCAAAATTTAAAAAAAAATTTCGTAAAATAAAAAGATATAGGCAAAAGAAGAATTTCGAAATTTTCGATTTTTCCTATATAACTTTCCTGTTTATTCAGAAACGTTTTGGATTTGAAAAAGCTGCTAACATTTGACTGTCATTACGAGTTGAAGTCGAAGCAAAATATATATTAGTGCTTCAGAATTATACGAAATCTAATAAAAAGGAGCAATAAACTTTTTATTGCAATAAACATTTTAGCTTTCTGCATTCAATATGACACAATGAAGGCCTATTTTTTAGACGATGTAAGAAAATATATTTTTTGTTTTCTATGGGAAACGAAGAGAAGTGAGCAAAACTTGAAGCTCGACATCATGTTTGGTGAGATATTTATGGTGTTGCTGTTCTTAGAATTTTCGTTCGTTCAGCGGAACTCGACTATGTATACAGCTTCTGTTTAATCTCGACTTGTACTCGTAAAAAGATCATTTCTTCAACACCTCCTGCACAAGGATGTTCTACTTCGTCATCGTAATATAAACATTCGTGAGGAGGAGAAAAAAAAAACTAATTTCACAGCAAATGCGTACCAGACTTTTGGAATTTCGGAGTGCCAACATATATTATGCAATAGATCCTTGGAATTCAATCTGTATGATAACAATGACGTATTCTAGAAGCATTGTGCGATATTTCACTCACCTGCTTTATGAAAATATGGAATATTTGAGTGGAATAATCAACTTCGAAGGAAAATTGCCTGTGTCAAAATTATTTCGAACATGGCTATAATTTCAACATTTATGTCTTGGTTATTATGGACATCATCCATGCTCAAAGTGGTCCAGATTGGAATCAAAACGAAAATGAAAACTCAAAGTCGGTCGACTACACAATATAATGGAAAATTCAAATAGTTTTTGTAACTAGTTTCGGCTTAGCAGCCATCATCAGACAATAGTAATAAGTCTAGAAAATATTGAAAAAATAGATGTTATACATTTCAAAGTCTTGTCTATGCATCAACATTTCATTGGGCACCGAGATAAAATAAAAATTAATGGTCCTGAGATTTTGAAAATAGGTTGACGAAGAAAAAATGTATGGCTGCAAAACCAAAAAGTTAATTTTTTGAGTTCATTCTGCAAATAAAAGAGACAACAAGACAATTAGGGAAATGTTTCAAGGTTTCATCTTCATGTCACTGCTGACAAAGTTGAAAAAAAACTGTTTTTCCTCATTTGGCATTCTTTTGAAAATTTTGAAATTTTGCACAGTTTTACAACCTGTAGCAATTTTATCTGAAGAATCTCATGTTTTGAAGAAGTCGAATTGTTCAAAGCAGAAAAAAGTTATTCAGATTTTAACAGGGGCAAAATTTTGGGGTGCGACATAATTAGTGTTCCGTAGTTTATGTATTTCATCATCAGAATGGTGAAGGAGCAGATACTAGGTACATTTTTAGGAATTTCTTTATCGCAGAAAAATAAAAAATACGTGATGATTTTTCACTATAACTATACCGTGTGTCACGTCACAGAATCATAGTAAACCCCCCATTTCTCCTTTGTTTCTCTACCTACCCATATTTATGAAATTTGAAACGTTGAATATGTT
This sequence comes from Chrysomela aeneicollis, assembly GCA_029955515.1. Lineage (NCBI taxonomy): Eukaryota > Metazoa > Arthropoda > Insecta > Coleoptera > Chrysomelidae > Chrysomela > Chrysomela aeneicollis. The sequence goes on from JARUHQ010000003.1 coordinate 2,598,536, forward strand.
ATATGTTCACTAGACGGCACGTTTTGATTCATTTCAGCAAAAAAGCACATTCAAAATTCATAAATATATTTTTCAAAATGAATACATATACGCATAAGAACATTTCTAGGTTGATGAAGACGGACATGGATCGAGTAGTTCCAAGAATGACTGAAAATGATGAGGTCCTATAGCAAATTTCACAAGATGAACCAAGATAATTCTCAACTTCCTCGGTTATTCTTAGTATGTACTATATATTTATGAATATGAAAATATAATATCAACTTGTAAATAAAGCGTATGCACCACTACACTTATACCTACTTTTCCCAGACAATAAAGTTATTAATTGATTAATTTCTTGTTTTATTTCTTTATTTTTTTTTGAGTTCGATCGGTCTGATTGACTTCGCAGTACCTAGAAGTGGTATTGAGAATCCTATAAAAACATTATAAACTTATGTAAATCACCTGGCTAGCGTTCTATATAAATGATAAACAATCAATAATAAGCGCCTTTTGAATATTTTGAAATGGTTTCCTGAAATAATGATTCAAAATTGAGAAATTGTCATGTTTGACTCATCACTTATGTCAAAAAATTCTTCTTCCCTAATATTTTCGATACTTTTATGATACCATCCCGATCTACCAAGTGACGTCAGTAGAAATATGGTGGTGGTATCAAATAATTATTTTTGATTTCGATTTTCTCGAGCATGAAAGAATATTCCAATTTCATTTTGATGCCATATTATCGGTACCTATAGTAGTGTAGTGAGATTTCGTAAAACAACAATCAATTCTGCTCAAGCTTCAGAGATTTATGACCCTATTATGCAGATTTCAGAATTGTTATAATATACAAGGTGTTCCACGAGGTGTTCCATTTGGAAATCGAAAGTTGATATCATTTCCGGAAAAACCGGAAGTTGAATTTTTCGTCCAAATATGTCCAAAAATGCCGTCTTGTGAGCATATTCAATGATTCAATTATAATTAGAGAAACAAAGGAAAAAAGGGGGTGTACCATGAGTATGTGACACTGACACACGTATAGTCAGGGCCGGATTATCCATAAGGAGGATTAGGCAACTGCCTAGGGGGCCCCGCACCCCCCGGGGGCCTAATTGATGTTGAACGCACTGTGGTGTTCCCTATTTTATTAAATAAAACACTTATTTCTTCCAACACTTGTATTATAAAACAGTCTATATATCTCATTCACACTTCCTCTCTCAAACAATCCCCAACACCTAATGTCCCTCTCGCCTCGTCATTCGGTTACATAAACATGACTTATCAATATATACTGAATCATCATAACAATTCTTTGCCCAGACGCACCAAGAAAAAAACGTTTCATTCGGTTTAATGGACCGAAAAAGTAGTGATGTCACAAACTATGTTGGTATTCCTTAATGTTTCCAATAGAAAAAAAATTACATGTAAATCTCCATAAGCAAATTTTTGAAGTCTCTTCTAATATTTATCGTGAATATTTAACGTATTTCAAGATTATTTACGGAAAGAGGTAGGTTGGATGTATCTTAAAAAAATTAGAAACATGTATTTACCATTGATAGTTTTGAATAAATCTCAATCAAACTGAAGTGAGGTTAGGATTTTGCTTTATTATTGTATTTATTCTCTAATATTATTTTATTTTCTATCACAATCGTGATATGAAATAAGAATGAAAAGTGTGTAAATCAAGATATGGTTACTAGACATAACAAAGGTATTATTATTTGTTGTAGATTGAGGAAAGATATACCTACTAAGGTTGATGCTGTCAGCAGAGATTTTTCTTTTCACGATAATGTTGTCTTCTTTGGAATATATAGAAGAATCTGAAAGCTTACCTGGAAGTTAATTAGCAGCATTATGAAATAATTATAAGTTCTCCCAGGAGAAATAAGTTCATAAACAACTTTGAGAACTGTCCCTAGGCACTGTACTACATTGATAAGTGCTCAAGAAGAAATAAAATGACTCTTGAATGTCAGTTTTTTATTATAACACTTCGAGAGTATGATGTCGATGGATATTCACTTCATTTTATAATTAATATTGTATAATATAATATATATAATTCTACATTTGTGTGACTGATTTCTCTTCGAATGTTGATGGTGCATTTTCTTTATTACTCCTAGTTCAAGCTTTGAAGGTACTCGTACATTATAGTGTGCAAATATTGCTAAAGCTGCCAATGTGATGGCCAAGAAACTATCCTCTTGAACAGGGACTCACATACACTGGTAGAGTTTATCTACAACAAACATTTCAAAACGTTCAATTTATCCAATATACCCTTTAATATTATAGCTCACCTGTACTTTATATGTTTTATCATGGATATTCGCTTGAATCAACCACATTAAGGTCTTGAGATCAGCATCGAATACCATGTTCTCAACATGGCCTTTTAGCCGCTAGATAGCTTCAACTGGCTTCAAGACATTTTTTCCATTCACTACACTGATATATTATATAATATTAATCGAAAATACAGTCGAAATATCAGGGCCTCAAAAGTAAACACTGAAAAAACATAACCTCAATAGATTTCAATATAATCTCATTCAAATTTGTTAGCGTTTCTCACCTGTTTCTATTTTTCTAATAGGAACTAGTATGTCCTATTTTCCATAAATGGTATCGAAATATGTAACTTTTTCCCTATAAATGATATAATCGATTTCAAAAAATCTCTAATGGAGATTTACATGGGAAAATAATTTGTTTGGAAGCAAATCAGTAGTACCAACATAGCTTTGACGTCACACTTTTTCGGTCCATTCGTGACATTCCCGATTATTAACATCCGGTAATATCACCATAGAAAAAATGATGGATGCGGGGACAGATAACATCGTTTAGATTGATTTTTGATGATATGGTCAATCAACTTTTCCGAATGTAATTATAGCATTGCCAATATATAGAAGTCTGATGATATCAAACGTCACAGGTGAACGAAATTTTTCAAAAAAAAATTAATAAAAAACCCTTCGTTCAACAATATCACACAACCGTTTAAATTCATTGTAGCAAATGGCGATTGAAAATGATGTGTTGAAAAAGGTCAACTTCCAAGATGATTTTAACGATCTAGAAAGTTACAAGAATTGGCTATTTAAATTCATATTGTACCTATATACCTACTTCACAAATATATTTTCTTTGATTATGAAAATATGTTTGTGACCAAAATCATTTCATTCGATGAAAGCAAAAAGCAGGAGTCGATCTGATCGACTCGACTTTTGTAATAGAAAAAATATTTTTTGAAAAGTAAGATAACGGTAAAGGAAAGGAGCCCCGAGAATTGCATTGCCTAGGGGCCCCGATATGGTTAATCCGGCCCTGCGTGTAGTGAAAAGAAAATCTGATTTTCGGAAAATTCCCCATTCTAATCGAGCTCAACTGCCGACAGACATCACCACCCCGTAGATGGAAAGATGCGCAATGTGTGGCATCTCATCATGGACCATAGTCATCCCGGCTAGAATCATTCTCCCGTATTTATTTATCCAAGGCGCGGCTACACGACCGCGCGTATCCATAAAATTCCCGAAACGAACCCATGGCGTTCCGACGAAAATATACACGAGGCAGAAAGGACCTTCTTGTCCAAACAAATATATTCCAAAATGGTTTCAATATTGCTCGGATGGATACAAAATGTTTCAAAGCCGGAAAAAAGCTCAAAGTCATCGCCACATCATTTATTGAGAAAAAGTTATAGGGAACATGTTTCGAATGTATAAGCATTCATCATCAGCCCAAATATGAAATGATTGCTACAAGAGAACATGGGGTAAAAATGTTTGTCTTGACAAGAATTACTTATAGTATAATTACTTGAAGATGAAGGTTTACATATAACAAAAATTAATTAATTAAATCAAATGACTATCAGGAAAATTTTTAATGGGGCCTTGTATGCCCACAAATTAGGGCTGTCAGGAAAGTGACGTTATGAAAATTGATTTATCAAAATTAGAATGTGGAATGTGGTATAAATGCTCTCGACATCTTACACAACAAAATGGCTGTAGTGGAAACGGAAGATATTTTGAGGTGTGTCAATAATTGACATATAGCAACAGGACGTTAAAACACAATAATTAAGAGGTATGGCATTGCCACAGAATACCAATGACACATGGCATAAATCTCATTTCATTGGACAAAAATCAAAAATTACATTGGCACAGAAAAAAGAAAAAAGATTGTAGGTGGGAGACAAAGATTAGAAATATACTATAGACTTCAGAAATTGAGCTGGTTAAAGAATTTTTGACATACAATGGACTCTCGAATGGACTTCTTCCTGAGATTACAAAATGTTTAGCATTCAATTTCAGTTTTTTTACCTCTAGAAGAAAAGTCTAATACATCGGAAGAAATAACTTTTCACATTCAACTTTCATCAAATATTCAGCTCTTTCCCAATAGGTATATTGGATTTTTTCCAAATATTAAATCATTTTGAATAAGTTGAAATTCAACTATTTTTCATCATATTGGATTCAATATATACTTTTATAATGTATTCAAAAACTTTTCAAAATATATTCATCAACTTCAACCACAATTTTGTTATGTCTGTAAACAAAACGTCAACTTCAAGAGCTACCTTTTTATTATAGAACAAAAATAGATGACATTTGAGTCGGAGAGAGATGTTTTTTTTTACGAAAGCATTCAGAAACATTTTTTCATTAATCTCCAACTTTGAACTCGAATTTTATAAAATTTCAAGAATATTTGTAAATTTCGAGTTCAGTCAGTCGGAATTTATTCAGTATATTTTAAAAATACTATGTGGTTTTCGTAATCTCTAATTTTTCAAGAAAATAAAGGACTGGTGATTCAATCCAGGAAAAATCGAGATATATGGCCCCGAAATGAAAAAAATTACTTAGTTGCTGGAGTCTGAAAGTCTGTGGACACGGTGATACACACCATTGACTATCAGAAAAGAAAAACAAAATTTGGGAAAATAATAATTTCGAATTCTGATGAATAAGAAGAAAAATGAGCACCAGTTGGAAAAAATCGGCGCATCCGTTCGGAAGTTATGGCGATTGGAAAAATTCGAAAAAGTTCCATAGCCAAATATGTTATTGTTCAATTCTCACTGAAATTGTGTTTCGAAAAAATCCAACGCATTCACACTAACGAACACATAATTTTGAAAAATCTAAATTGAGATTGGGAAATGGGGAAGGAGGTTGAGCTAAATCTCATGAAATCTCACCATAGTGGGAGAGGGGTCGGAAAATCACCAAAAACGCCTCATGTGATTGATGGACGCTCCCTAATAAAAATTAATTTCACAAGATTCAACCCTTCTTTACTGTGAGTAATAAGGATGGATAGGTATCTCTAAAAAACTCTTGACATGAATTGAAATCTAAAATTTCAAATGCAACTATCGTTTGCTTATTTGAATGTCTGAATATGTCTGTTACTCCTTATTAGGATTAGGAATCACCCTGTATAGTTGTTCAACCATTAAAAATAATAGAAACATCACAACGAATATAAATATCAACTAACAAACGCTGGTTTCGCCATCTCTAGTCGAATAGCAATACTACCAGCCGTTCAGATTCAACAAAAGGTAGATCGCTATCAAAGAACTCTCGAAATTGAAGGATTCTATAAGCCGAGCAGACTTGAAGAAATAAAACAGATTTTTACAGAAACCTACCGAACACGTTTTAAGGGATATTCGGATTCTCTTCAGAAGAGGGCAGTAAGATAACAATTAGATGTAAATTAGATAAAGTTACTGGATCTGGCAATATATTATTACACTCAGCAAATATTATAATCTATGTACATAGTATTCCAATATAGAATATATTATTACTATTATATAGAAAAATATATCATGAAATACATACATATAAGACTAGAGTTTGCATGAGAGTTTCAGTATTTTCGTTTAGCACAATGGTAACTTGTAGAGTTTTATAATTCAATTTGAAATGAGTATAGGAGGGAAAGTACTTTTCCTCTTTATTAGGGGGAGGGGGAAAATATGAATTCCATTCCTGATGTGGGGAGTGTGGAGATGAAATTTTGTACCTACTATAGGAGTATAGAGGTAAAAATGTTTTTTGTATTCGTATAATCGTTCAGATAGGTAGGTATAGGATATGGTATTTGTGGGATTTCAAGATTCAGTAATATAAATAATATTTTTCACTACATCAACTAAGTATACTTTTTTGCACTGACGAAAATGAGTGATTCAATTCATTTGTAAAAGCAACATTTCGTTTTTGCCACAAGTATTTCTGTATAGTCTGAAGTTTCTCAAGTCTCAATAATATATTCAACATATAGCTGCTAGCTAATTCTTCGAGTAATCAGCCCCAATTCCCAGACATCTTGAGTGTTATGCTAAAGACGTCAAAGTCAAGTTTTGTTTATCAAAACTGGAATTATGCCACAGGCAATCTTGTTCCAACAAACTTATACCAAATTTGCATACTGTTAATTTTCTCCACCATTCTTGATTACGTTTACGGCAACTTTGTGAGCTGCTCGAGTAATTTAATGTATCTTTTCTTGTTTCGAACTCCATTATACCATTGAGTCCATCATCATTATGAAATGTCCATAAAGACAATAGCGAACTATCAAACAATATCCTTCCAACTTAAGAAACCAATCAAATGTGTCTCACTTTCAGAAAAATGAAAAAGCCATGAAATTGGACGAAGTATACCTACTACTCAATTATATCTAAATTGAAGGAAATAGATACGTCGTCCAATTTTTTAGTTTTTTTATTTTGCATTGATTGAGCTTAGACGAGTTATCAGCCACTCTCATGTTTTGTGACATGGGATATTTGTTTCTGGTGTGTTTCTTTTTACCGCCGCCAGATGTCGCTAATTCCAAGTGTCTCTTGGTACGCGGCTCACTGCGTTGAAATAGGCGAGCGGAGATTGCATTGGAACAGGCACCGCTTCGAGTGGAGATATCAGGGTAAATACTCGGTTGACCACGCTGCACTGATGAAGGTCAAATAAGCCCGAAATTGGTCTGTAGGTTGTTAAGCGTGTATGTCTCGATGTGAACTTTGACACGTCTTAGGAAGGAAGGAAATTTTTTCGGTCTGCATTCACAGTGTGAGTCGTTGCATCATGGACTACGTGTATAGATATAATTCAATGTTTTGCGTGTTATTTGCCAGGAAAGTAGTTGTTTTCTGCTCGTGGTTTACGAAAACCGTGTTTGATTCTCATTTGGACCAGACGAGATAATGTTTTTTCCGACGACCTACCTGAAATACGTACGTATATCATTTCGCACTGTAAACTAGTACATAAAAGAAGATATTTCGCACTAGTGCGAAATGAAATATTCATCTCCACGCTCTGCGATTGGTGCGATTACCCAATATAGTAAACTATACTCTGATTTTTACTCATATAGGTAGCTGTGACAATGACATATCTATACAAACGAATGTCAATGTTATTTACCAAGTAGATAAGTACCGAATCGTATAATTTGTTCAGTTTTCTTTGCTGCAATATGTCATCCGACGATGAAATGGTAGATTCTACTCCCCCAGAAGTATGCAATTTAGGTTTGATAAAAGAAAATAATAGTATTCTGTTAGTACTGAACAATTGTTCAAATATTACCATCAATAATTATTTTTTCAATATTTTATAAATACTGACCAAATGTACCCAAAATTTTGGGAAAAAGTATTTTGCTGTCCAGAATAGAATATTCCATTAGATTTCAGACTTCTACTGCGAATATCGGGCTCATAATACAAAACAGATATCTATGAAGAAATACCTTCTTGCCACCATAACAAAAATTTTAATACACCCCCGCACGGGGGTAGTTTATACTTGTGATTTTTCTAAAAACATTGCTGACCGAGGGTTTCCAATTGAAATATTCCACTGAAACATCATATTATGATAGTTCGATGCGGATACTTCGTGCCACCATAAAAAAATCTGAATCAACCCCCTCACAAGGGTAGTTTATACTTGTGATTTTCCTTAAAACTATGCTGACTGGGGTTTCTAGTGCAGATATTGCAGTGAAACAGTACATTGTGATTGCTCTTCATGCCACCATGGTAAAAATTTGGATCAACCCCCTCGCAAGGGTAGTTTATACGTGTGATTTTCCTTAAAACCTTGGCTGAAAGGGGGTTTCTAGTGTAAATATTGCAATGAAATAATAGATTATGATTGCTCAAACCATACTCTTCATGCCACCATGGTAAAAATTTGGATCAACCCCCTCGCAAGGGTAGTTTATACGTGTGATTTTCCTTAAAACCTTGGCTGAAAGGGGGTTTCTAGTGTAAATATTGCAATGAAATAATAGATTATGATTGCTCAAACCATACTCTTCATGCCACCATAGTGAAAATACGAATCAACCACCTCGCAAGGGTAGTTTTTACGTGTGATTTTCCTTAAAACCTCGCTGACAGGGGGTTTCTAGTGTGAATATTGCAGTGAAACAGTAGATTATTATTGTTCAAACCATACACTTCATGCCACCATAGTGAATATCCGAATCAACCCCCTCGCAAGGGTAGTTTATGATTGTAATTCTTGAAACTTTGCTGACTGGGGGTTTCTAGTGCAGATAATCTATTATTTCACTGCAATATTTACAGTAGAAACCCCTGTCAGCAAGGTTTTAATGAAATTCACACGTATAAACTACCCTTGCGAGGGGGTTCATTCAAATTTTTACTATGGTGGCATGAAGAGTACGTATGGTTTGAGCAATCACAATCTACTGTTTCACTGCGATATCTGCACTAGAAACCCCCAGTCAGCAAAGTTTCAAGGAAAATCGCAAGTATAAACTACCCTTGCGAGGGGGTTGATTCATATTTTCACTATGGTGGCATAAAGAGTATGTATTTAGCAATCATAATCTACTGTTTCAATCAAATATCTTCACAGGATACCCCCGGTCAGCAAAGTTTTAGGAAAAATTACAGGTATAAACTACCCTTGAGAAGGGGTTGATTCGGATTTCCACTATGGTGGCATAAAGAGTATGGTTTGAGCAATCGTAATCTATTGTTTCACTGCAATATTCACACTATAAACCCCCTGTCAGCAAGGTTTTAAGGAAAATCACACGTATAAACTACCCTTGCGAGGGGGTTGATTCATATTTTCACTATGGTGGCATGAAGAGTATGTATTTAGCAATCATAATCTACTATTTCATTGGAATATCTTCACTGGATACCCCCGGTCAGCAAAGTTTTAAGGAAAATCACAGATATAAACTACCCTTGCGAGGGGGTTGATTCAGATTTCCACTATGGTGGCATAAAGAGTATGTATTTAGCAATCATAATCTACTGTTTCAATCAAATATCTTCACAGGATACCCCCGGTCAGCAAAGTTTTAGGAAAAATTACAGGTATAAACTACCCTTGAGAAGGGGTTGATTCGGATTTCCACTATGGTGGCATAAAGAGTATGGTTTGAGCAATCGTAATCTATTGTTTCACTGCAATATTCACACTATAAACCCCCTGTCAGCAAGGTTTTAAGGAAAATCACACGTATAAACTACCCTTGCGAGGGGGTTGATTCGATATTTTCCTACGGTGGCACGAACACCTCATCAAACACAACTCAGATTTGGAGTTTCACTTGGTTATATCTTCCAAGGTTCGGATTGGCAGGATTATTTTTGGTCAGCAAATTATCCACACTCCAAAATTTTTTGTTAAATGTTCAATAAAATTTGTTCTCTTTGTGTGATACATCTTTCTTATATGCTTCTTCAGGCAATTGAATTGGTTTTCTGTAAAAATGATTCGTGAGTAGGTAGGTAATACAATCATGCGAAATTAAAATCCGACATACCTATATTTTTTTCGATGTAGGTCGTCGTAAAAGTATAGTGTACAATTCGTGTGGAAATTGGATATTTCATATCACGAGTCGTAGGCGTAAATTCGTGTGAAATATCCTATTTTCCGCACAATATAAGTACTCTTTCAACTCAGTTTCAGAATCTGAGCATGTGATGTTGATTCTATTCATGAAAATCTCTTCTCACTTTATAATTTTTCTATTTGGGATTTAAAAGTCCCTCAGGGTTGGGTCAATTTTGGTATAATTCATCGAGGTAACTTCTAAAGCAGCAAAGGAAGTTCATTTCATTATTTATATTCGAATATTTCACAGATTATATCCTTTGTTTTCTTTATTCCTCATCTTCTCCAGATGTTCTCTTGCTAAGTAAGATGACTTCCTTTCCAACAGATCTATTAATCTGTTCGGGGGCCTAATAGCTTCCAAGAATGTCGCCGCGTTTTCTTTTAAATAGTGCCGAGGCAATGTTTTATGTTTGCCAGAGTATCGATTTCAGCAAGCATGCATTTGTCAACGGTCACAATCACAGAAAGAAATATAATAGATTCGAATTCGGGTATTGGTAGACGTTCTGGCACCTGACAGAGGCGTAGGGAATAACAAAATATTAGGGCTAAACAGGAAGGTTGTTGCGCATTTCGAGTACGGAAGTTCCTCAAGGATAGGTAGCTAGCCCGCTCTCACTTCACACGTTCGTAAATTGTCTAGCTTATGTCGCTTTCATTGTATCAAATATTTCATATATTACCCTACCTGTATATTCGCTGCTGTTATGTTCAAATATGTTGAAGTGAACAATAAAACATCATAACAAACATGGTTTTGATATGTTTGATTCACATACTACTGATTCGGTTGAGGTTTAATTCAATTTTCACTTTTTGCATTTGGTTTTTCTTACAAAGATTTCTTATGTTGGTTAGAAATTGTCATTTATTTGGAAATGAGAAACATGAAGGGAACAACTTCTTTTTCCAATTAAAAAATTTCCAAATTAGAACTTCGACATCAAATATCTGTCACCTATACAAGGTGCCCGTTTTCTATGCTCTACTATGGGGATCTCAGTTATTATAAGAGATACGAGATTACTATGACGTATCACACGATATGATCGAATCTAACATGCTGATTAAGATTGCGAAAAAGTTCTTCGAAGAAAGCTTTGGAAAGAACGCCAACAATTTTGTTTAACTAACTAAATTCTTCTAAGTTCAATTTTAGAATCGTAATACTCCTAGTCAGCTGCTTATATGATCTATAAGGCACATATCCGACCTGTCCTGGAATACTGTTTCCATATTTGGAGTGCGGCACCTAAACATATCCTGTGAAACTATATATATTGGATTCTGTCCAAAAAAGGGCAATTCGTCTCGTCGGTGATGCCTCCCTTACAAACTCGCTCACTTCTCTGGAACACCGTAGAAAAGTTGGCGATTTATCTCTATTTTATAGATATTTTCATGGGCGATGCTCTTCTGAAATATCAACAATCGTTCCTCCATTAGCAGTCTCTTCGAGATTAACCCGTCAAGTTAAGTCCTCACACCCCTTCGTGATCACTTCAGAGACCCTTTCCAAAGACAAAAACATCTAACGAACACCGGGACTTTGGAACTCATTGTCTAGGGAGGTGTTCCCCGAGGCATACCATCTCCAGAAATTTAAGAAGAACACCAACTCCTACCTTTTTTGCCTTGGTTCTCACGATGTTCTCTGAACATTACAGGATATCCCTTTTGTTCTCACGAACGTACAAAAAAAAAACATAAAAACAAGTTTTGAATTAGGAACATGATAAGTTATAAAAGAGGATATACTTGATTTTATAGTGAATCTTTTTTTTTCAAAAAGTATTCGACAGATCGAAACAACAAAATAAGATATAGGTACCTATGGTATATTGGTTGCTTTGTGGAGAATATACCGCAGAAAATCCGCCGATTTTATTTGATTTTTGAATCCATTGATGAAGCCAATTTTTTTGGCGATTACCTTCTGTGGGTTTTCTTCTGGAACACAAGCATATTTGTTTGTATGTACGTACGAAGAATCCTATTTAAAGAATTTCGGGAACTGTATGTGTGCGTGTACATGTGAAAGTTTATTTTACTCAAAACGGCCATATGTTTGTCTCCAGCAGACATTATGGCACCAAACCGTATACATAGTCGCGCGGATGGGGTTTTTGTTTGGAAGATATTAACGTAAATAAACACTGAATCAAGACTGAATTTGGATTCGGGATTAACGTCCTCGGTGTTCTTCTAAATACTAAGAAAATGCAACATACCTAGATAAAAATTGGATTTATGACTTCTGAAATAGCACCTCTCAATCAAACACTTTTAAGACTGAGAAGCAGCAATTTCTCCTATTCCAAAGCTCTTCCTTCAATAAATTATTAAAACATGATTCTCGCAGAACAGTTTTGGTTTAACAAAAATCGTTCTAGTTAATATAAAACTATACCTCATAACTCATAGCAGATTTTTAGACTGTTTTAGTCAGATTTCTTTTCAATGTTCATACGATAGTCTGGAACCATTACCATCAACTTATTTTTCTGAATTGAAAGAGCTAAATCAATATGCAATATGAAAAAAATGAATCGTTGCATGGACTACGAGCAGATATTCGATGTTCTGCGTGTTATTAGCCAGGAAAGTAGTTATTTTCTGTTCGTTGTCTACCAGTAATTTCTGTGTTTGATTTTCGATTGAACAAGATGAGATATGTATTTCTTTCAATTTAGATACTTCGTCCAACTTTATGGCTTTTGAATTTGAATTGATGCTTCTTCATCATGGACGCACTATATTAAATTTGCACCTCTTTGGATGGAGAGAGATATTTTCATGTGTCCACAGTGTATTGAAATATCATTATTTTCGTTTTCTCTTGTACATTTTAGTTCTCATGAGTTGCATTTTTTATCGTAAGCTACAATAAATAAATGATTGGATGTTGAGTTAGAACATTGAACTTATAGATAATATACATCTGTAGGTAATAGCGTTTTTCACTCGACACGCTATATTATTATTTTGAAACATTAAAATTCAATAATTGTTCCTTCTTTTCAATCTGTTGATATCGACACCATATATTTTTTGCGATATGGGTGAATTTGTTTTTTATTCATTAATCAATGAGTTCGACAAGAATAAGTAACACAATTTGAAATGTTTTAAAAAAAAAGTGGAAAAAGTGGGAGAACTGGTCCTTTAGTTTCAGAATTTTGATTTATTTCAATGATTTCCCATATATAACTCGGTTTTTGTTGGGAAAGTTCACCTGAGATGAGTCGCATTTTTTTGACCATTCAAATATAATATGCTTGTTACGAAAGCGCTGAACGGACATACAGACATACGGCAAAATAGAATTATAATTGCCAGTTTAAACTGACAATTGTACATAATTGTCAGATAGACAATCTATAAATGCCAGTTCGAACTGATGATTATACATAACTGATGTCAGATAGAACTGGCGATTATCTAAATGCCAGTTCTATATATTATGTATAATTGTCAGGTCAAACTGGCAATTATCTATAAATGCCAGTTCTATCTGGCAATTATGTATAATTGTCAGTTCAAACTGATGGCAATTATGTATTATTGTCAGTTCAAACTGATGGCAATTATGTATAATTGTCAGTTCAAACTGATGGCAATTATGTATAATTGTCAGTTCTACCTGGCAATTATGTATAATTGTCAGTTCAAACTGGCATTTATAATTTTATTTCTGACAGTGACATTATAAGCTTATATCGTCATATAGTTACGATATCTATAATTAGGGTCATAACTCCCTTGGGATATTAAGGTTCAAAAACTCCCTCTTACCTTTTACAGGTGAAAATGATACAAGAAATGCTTATAAACGTTTATATGTAATGAAAACTAAGACATATTTTCCTTATTCACGTCATTACAAATAATAAATGTACAATTTTCAAATGTTCCCTGAAAAATACTTCCGCCGCTGGAATCAATTTCTTCTTTTTTATGGGTGGTGCTGTTGCTGTTCCCTACAGTCGAGGTGCCTGCCTCTTCTGATGGCAAAGTAGACAGCATACGCGCCGTTTTATTTCTCAATTCAATAATGTCCTCCAGATACCCCTCTGCCACCGTGGAACTTCTCCAACCTCCGTGTCTTTTTAAGTTTGTCATAGTTGCTCCTGCATTGGCTAGGGCAGTAGCAGAAGTGCGACGAAGGCAATGTCCCGTATAGGTTAGTGGATTTGGCAATCCTAAATACATTGCGATTTTGCTGGGAATTTTGCCAAACATATTCTTTCCAATTGGCTGAGTTGTACATTTATTTTGTTGGAAGCTCAAAAAAAATCGTTTTGTACCTTCAGGACGCAAGGACATATAAAGTCTCAATAAAGGCAAAGTAGAGAACTCTTTTTCATCCACAACTGTAAATTTCTTTGATACACCAGTTTTACTTTCCAGTACGTTCACTACCATAACAGTATCCCGGTCCTCTATATCTGCTATACTCATATTTAGAAGTTCCTGAGTTCTGCATCCTCCAAAATAACCCATAATTAGAACAACCTATAACAAATAAAACGAAATAAACAAACGAAAAAGAAAATTATGAGAAAAAAATTACCTTATGCAATAAATGAATTTCATTAGGGGCGTCCTTTAGAAATTTGATGACATCTTTAGGAGATGAGACAGCAGACTTTTTCGGCTTATACACCTTACTTTTCCGTTTCAAAAAAGCCTCTAGTTCGTTGAACTTGGTGATATCTCTTTTCTCATATATGATCACCATCGATTTGAGCATTGACCATTTAGTCCATAACGAATTTGGGCTAAACGTTTCTGACTGCAACGAATAAATACAATTATTACCAAATCTACCAGAAAATACTGAAAATACTTTACCAGTTCTTGAAAATATGCCAGAAAGACAGTTTCGTTGGCATCTTTTGACATAACATTTCTCTGTGTCAGCCACTTCAGATATAAGTTGTATTCTTTTTGATATAGGGCTTCACTTTTCGATGGAAGTAATGATTGTCTTGCTTTTTCCGCTTTTTTTATAATATCCTCCATTATATCAGAAAAAGATCGTCGATTTGTGGTAAAAAATAAACACGTTTTCAACGGAAAAACATTGATTGATAAAGAAAGTTTGCTTATAAACATGTAACATAGCGACAACCTAGCAACAACCAACAATGCTACAATCAACGCTACCTAATTCAAATATACCAGAAAGGTTATGAATTTAAACATTTACTGCGTTCTAAATATGGACATATTGTTATGAAAATCGGTCAAAAATAAAATTATCTATGTACCACGGGAATTATGAGGGCCTTAATAACCTCTGGCAATTGCTGTCCCTCGGGCCAGAGGCCGTCGGGACGCAAACTTTGCCATCGGTAATTAAGGCCCTCATAATTCCCTTAATACATAAATAACTATTATTTTGCTGATGTCCTTTCAGCGCTTTCGTAGCTTATTGCCCAGTGAACCAAATTTTTATTATATAATTCCTCCAAAACGGAAGTGCCCTCTAACAAGAAATCGCAGTCATTTTAACTCGACCACACCCATCACATCATCTCACAACGCTGACAAAACTCGATATTCCATCATGCTGAGGGCATCGATCTCATCAAAATCTCATCCCGAATATTTATCACCCATAACAGAAACAAAGCTCATCAACGAAAGATTTAATGCCGTCCTAAAGATCGTTACTATAGTTTTTAACGGGCAAATGACGAATGAGGGTAGGCCAGTGGGTGTTCCGCAGGGTCGCTTCCTGTTGCTGTGTGGTGCCAAGCTGTCTGGCTCGTAGATGTGGCTGGCATACACCAGATTGTACAGGGTGTCTTCGGAAATGTTTCAGTTTTATAAGGCGGGTAAGCAGCCGTAAATTTGCTCCTGAACAGGAAATTTTTCAGCTTTCTCTTTTTGAGAAACCTTCGCAAACAGTAATGTGACAACAAGAAAATTACTTTTCTTCGGTTTTTCAGTTGATATCTAGAAAATATGATGTCAAAGATGGCATACCTACACTTACCTAAAAATCAAAACTTCTAAAAAGGGAAAAAAAAGTTTGATGGTGAAAGGCAGGGTTTTCGCCCTTTGTTTCATATGTAAATTGAAATTTATTGATATTTGTCTAATATAATAGTAATATCCATTTATTGCGCCAAAAAGTCTATTTATTAATTAATATTTGTCTTGTCTAGCTGTATGAACTGAAAATCAGCTAAATACTGGCCAATACTCAAAATATCATATGGGTGAGTAAAATATATTTTTATATTTTGGTTGTATAATGAAGTCATTGTGCAACGCAAATGCGTGTCGAAATAGCCTCTATTTCGATACGCATTTTTTATTATTCAGAGATTGGTACAATCGAACTGTCAAATGAAAGTCAGAACAGTAAGGCCCAGTTTATACTTCTGAGCGATTTGGATTTGGTGATATTAGCAGTGAAAAACTCAATGTTTTTATTGGTAAATTTCAATTCAGAGTGTAATTTGATTCAAATTGACCAATAAAAACAATAACTATATTGAATTTTTCACCGCTGGTATTGCAATAATCAAAATCGCTCAACTGTAAACTGGGCTTTACGATTCTGATGCGTCATATTTTAATTATTTCAATGTCATCATTGTTACCAATCGAAGATGTTTCTGTTATTTATCGATATTAAATCCATTTTTTTCAAAATAGAAAAAATTGCATATGACACACGTTTTATAAGACACATTGTCGCACACTTGTTCACTTGGAGCACTCCACGCTTCGTTCGTCGTACTCCAAACAACGCGTGCGACAAAATAGCGTCTTATAAAACTTGTATCATAATATACTATTTTGGAAAGCGCAAAGCATTTATGTTTCAAATATTGAAAACCTACAGGGAGATCCGTTCAAAAAGATAACGTTGGGTTATATCTCAATAATGACAGCTCATTTTCAAAATCTGTCTACACCACTGGATTCTACATTGAAAAGATGGAGTTTTTTGTTCTTCAATAGGTTGAAAGATAGTTGAGATACAGGGGGTGCAAAAATGCAATATTTTCAATTCCGTCCTGTGTATATATGGAAAACGAAGCGGCCTATATGAAAATTTTGTTTGCGGTACCGAGAATTTCACAAAAAATAGCCATCAACGTTGGCCAAGACCACAAATTTCTATCTTTGTACATAAGCGAAATATCCCGTAAGGAAATCGAAAATTTTGAAGAAGGGTGGATTTTTATAAAAACACTATTTTTTTCCTGCGAAAAATTGTTGAAAACAAGTAATACGGTGGAAGTAGGAATTTCGTGTGTTAGCAAAAATTTGAGTTGTCACACGGAAAAAAATGATTCGCTACAGGTACTAAAATATAGGTCAACGCAACAAAAAAAATTAGTACCTATAGAGACAGCAAAAAACTATGTGAAAGCAACAAATATTCCCTCCTAATAATTCTTTGCAGTATCAACTAATCCAACTGGTGTCGGAAGCAAACCAAACTTCCGACATTTTGGCTGCATGTAAGAACATTCCTAAGCTGTTATTACTAATATATTTCGCAGCAGTAGCAAATATTTTCAGGTATGATTACATAATGCTCTTGCTATAAGAAACACTATACCAAATACTTCCAGCCAAATATTTTTGCTCTAGTGGCAAATACTACTGCGTTAGTAGCAAGTATTTTCAGGTATCATTATGAATGCAATTGCTGTAAGAAACATTGTAGTTGACACTCTCAGCCAGATGTGTTTGCACTAGTGACAAATATTAGTGCTGTAGGTAACGATGTATTGAATATTAACAGCATAATAATTTTGCACCAGTAGTGAGGTTTTCTAGGTATTTTTGCAAATGCATCAGTTGTAATAAAAGACGAAACTCTGAGAGCTGGAATAATGTTACACCCGGTATAATATAGAAACATTACTTCAGGTAGGTCCACTAGAACAACCATTTCTGGTGAACTCTCAATTTGCAGTTTATCTCCGAGAAGTGGTATACTATTTTTTTCATAGACGATTGATGTAATGATAATCCCTCAAAATTTGTATGATTATCTGAAAAAAAAAAACGTAAATGAGAATAATAAACCTAGAATATACTTTGTCACATCTATATAGGGTTTTTCACCTCATCAGTGATTACAACATAAATGTATAGTACCATCAGTGAAATTTTAAAATCATACCTTCAAATTTTTGCCTCAGGTGTCCGAATCCCCACGATTCCAAGAGCTCTTCGACAGACATCAAATTTTTCCATTTTTCACATATATTGTTTCTGACAGTTCTGAACTATACATTATTATTTGCATGCAGAAGAAGAACAACAGCAAGCAGGACACTAGCTGATCCACGTGTTAATACTCTCAACAGTCTCAACTCAACTGAAGACAAAGATCGATGCGTCGTTATTAAGAATTCGCACAAAAGTAGGTCACGCCATTCCATGTAGCCAATCAGGACGCTTCTTTCTTGTTGCCATGTGAATTTTAGCAAATTTTATTTGCACCACCACAAAGTTACCCAGGCGCTCTTAGCAAATTGAATTTGCTCCATTCGAGTCCTGAGATTTTTGCGGTTGCGCATACCAAAGTTCAATACATTGATTGACGTTGTTTAGGTTCTATACTTAGTAAATAATAATAATAATTATTATTATGTTAATGACTTTGCGTGGTGACGGATCATTGACAGCAAATAGATAATTGGGTAAACATGTTTGCTGTGTTCATTTTCAAAACCATGCATGATTGGAAAATAGGTGATTTCATTAACTATTCCCACTTGAACATATGGATATATACCCAGCAAAAATAATAGTTCACCCGAATCCAAACTTCAAGTAGGTAGTCTTTGCAAATAAAACTGTCCAATGTTACAGAACTAATATGCTATCGCAGCATTGTTGGTGAGGGATTCGAGCCAACAAATTATTATAGCTGGATATAAATATAATTCCAGTCCCTACAGCAGATTGATTATAGCATTTTCAATTATCATCTGTGACAAATGCATATTCGTAATGATGGCATGAATGTTTCATCTACACCTAGAAATGTTGTTGTGAGAGCAAATATCTCACCAGCAATTCTGTTTTTGTTATAAGTAGCAAGTGATTTTTTTCCGTGCAAATGACGTATTTTTGAAACAAAATAGCCCAAATCTCCGATAATACTTGAGTCCACAGTGATCAGTCGGTATTTGGCATCAAACATTTTTTAACGGTTACCGAAGATTTACCGAGATATGACCTCTCAAATCCTTAGGTTATTGTCAGAACAATGTCTTGTTATATAGGGGGGGTTAGGTTAGGTTAGGTTGTCATCAATTTTAACAGACATCTTGTTTCTTCAATTGTAGGGGCGCGCCAATTTTTTTAATCAGAGTACCTATGCCAAACCAACGAGTCTGAAATTTATTGAAATTGATGAATGTGGGGATGAGATTTAGAACACGAAACGTTGTTTTGTTGGCTTTTTCATTTTTCCTTTCCGTGCAAAATTCATCAGTGTCCAGATATGGCATTCTGACCATCAGAATTTTGATACAGTCTGTCGGTTCAGCTAAGAAGAAGAAAAAGAAGAATATTTTTCAAGATGGTAATGTAATATTTTATTGTCTAAACCACTCATACCCATAGAACCAAGCCTGATGGTGTTCATAACTTGCGCTAAACTGAGATAAACTACGCAACACTAATTACGTCGCACCCCGAAATTTTGCCCCTGTTTAAATTTGAATAACATTTTTCTTCTTTGAACAATTTGAATTCTGTTTGCACTGTTCGCTAGCTCAGTTCTTCAGCTATAATCTCGTACTCTTTCGATACATGAGGTTATTTCCATAAAATTGCTACAGGATGTTTTTTGGAACTGTGCAAAATTTCGAAATTTTCAAAAGGATCCCAAATGAAGAAAAACAGTTTTTTTTCAACTTCAACAGCAGAGGCATGAATATTATCTCATAACCTTTGACCATTTCCAAAATTGTCTTCTTATCACTTTTCTTTACAGAGTGATCTCAAAAAATAATTTTTTTGGTTTTGCAGTCATAACTTTTTTCCTCTTCAACCGATTTTCGAAATCACAAGCTCATTTTGAAGCTGAAACCTCATATTTTAAATTTAAAGATCAGAATCAACTCAAGATGAACATTCAGAATCAAAGGTTTCCTCAAAGGTGACCCAAATCTGAAACACTCTGTAAATCCCGACTGGGAGGAGAATTAAATGAAAATCAACTTGTTTTCGGAAGGATCTTCCATTCTGGACACATCCAGATCTTTTTTTCTTTCAGTAGGCAACATTTGTGCGTGAGAAAACCGAAATGAAACGCCATGTTCTAGAAAAAAAATCAGCCCAAAAAAAATGCATGGTCCGTAACCTATGTAACAAAAATCATAATGAGTGACTGACAAGACAGGTTGAAAATTACGTTCTCGTGAAAATAAAGACCAGGACAGAAAAAACTATTCGTAGGTCTTTCTTTTCTGAAGATATAGGACTTCATAAAAAAATTCAAAATAAAAAAAAAATTCTGAATACAACAAAATTTCAGGGTAACCTTCTCACCCCCTCCCCTATACGAAGTCTTCCATCATGTTTTGAATTTTTTTAAAAAAATTTAATTTTTTAGACCCCAAAAAAAAATGTTATGCGTACGCCTATGAAACAAATTTTTTTATCTCTTTGATTTTCGCTGAACACAGCTATGGGTACCGCTTGTCTCGATTCTGAAAAATAACTTTTTTTTGCCCTGTACTTCAAACTATGATACTTGGAGAACTCGAGTTTGGGCGATTCTTAGTAGTTTTGTACGAAACTCACGAAAATTATATTTAAAAAAAACACAAAAATCTCCTTCCCCTTCATCCGTACCCAAAGTACCCCAAGGGGACAAGGGGGGCGGAAGAATTTTTTTTTTCAATATCCGATCCCATTGTGGGGGTCATGTGAAATATGTTTACCGATATATCTAACCGTTTGACCAGCAAAAATTTTACCCGCAAAAAAAAATTTTGGGGGGGAGGGGGTAAAAAATTTTTCTTCAGTATTTTTGGTGGTGATATTTTCGTTTCGATCAAACAACGTTTTGGATATTTTTCTTTTTTAATCGGGATTTCGAGGGGGATTTAGATTTGGGTCACCTTTGCAGAAACCCTTGATCTTTAATATTTATTTTTAGTCAAGTCTAATCTTCATGTCTGTTCATCTAACGTTTCAGCTTCAAAATGATCCGGAGATTTTGAAAAGAAAACAGCAAAACCAAAAAAATGATTTTTTGAGGTCACTCTGTAAAGAAAAGTGATAAGAAGACAATTTTGGAAATGGTCAAAGGTTATGAGATAATATTCATGCCTCTGCTGTTGAAGTTGAAAAAAAACTGTTTTTCTTCATTTGGGATCCTTTTGAAAATTTCGAAATTTTGCACAGTTCCAAAAAACATCCTGTAGCAATTTTATGGAAATAACCTCATGTATCGAAAGAGTACGAGATTATAGCTGAAGGACTGAGCTAGCGAACAGTGCAAACAGACTTCAAATTGTTCAAAGAAGAAAATTATTATTCAAATGTAAACTGGGGCAAAATTTCGGGGTGCGACGTAATTAGTGTTGCGTAGTTTATTACCGTTTCTTTCGGTAAAATAAACGCTGTGTTGAGTTCCCAGCAACAAAGAGAACGTTATACAGTGTGTACCAGCCAAATGGAATAAATTCGTTAATAAATAAACGGTGGCGTTTTAGGAAAAACGCTCGGACACATCGATTTGTATCTTTAGTTGCGCTTTTTTCTCAAAAAAAACTTTTTATACAGGGTGTGTCATGCCACAGTGGCCAATATCAACTTTCTTATTTTAAATGCAACACCCTGTATTTTATTTCATTTTCAGATTCTTCCTGAAGAGCTGATTTCGTCGATATATCATACTTGGGGTATAGCGCGTAAGATTACAGAGATATAAGGTGTGAAAAATCGAGATTTTTCAAATTTAGGAATTTTTTGTGCCGAAACTATCCATTCTTGCTCAAAACGGCTTACATGTCCCTATCTCAACTTTCCATTTACTATCGATTGATATTTAATTGAAACAAATACGGGTGGTTCAAAATTTTGAGTTTTGCATCACCCTCTATTTGTTTCTATTAAATGTCAGTAGCCAGTAAATGAAAAGTTAAGATAGGGACATGTGAGCCGTTTTGAGCAGAAATGAATAGTTTCGACACAAAAAAATCCTAAACTTGAAAAATCTCGATTTTTCACACCCTATATCTCTGTAATATTTCGCGCTATACCACAAGTATGATAGATCAACGAAATCAGCTCTTCATGGAGAATCTAAAAATGAAATAAAATACAGGGTGTTGCATTTAAAATAAGAAAGTTGATATTGGCCACTGTGGCATGACGCACCCTGTATAAAAAGTTTTTTTCTGAAAAAAAAGCGCAACTAAAGATACAAATCGACGTGTCCGAGCGTTTTTCCTAAAACGCCACCGTTTATTTATTAACGAATTCATTCCATTTGGCTGGTACACACTGTAGAGTCAATGGTGATGGACGCTGAAAGGAATGCCACTAGCCACGATGATGAATTGAAGAAAGATCGCACTCGAGAATGAACCAGCATTTGTGTCTTCATCAACGTGTGTGGGAAGCACATGAGCGGACAAACCCCTTAATACATGAAGGACTCTGAATTAGAATTATAATGACTGAAGGAAGAGCCTCTCGAGTATCAACACTCGACAGTCATGGTCGAACAAGGTCGATACAGGCCCAGGTGTCCAGAAATTAGGGAAACATACCAAAAAATTATAATTTTCAATGATAGGATAGGAGGTATGGTAGGTATTTCGAAATACTCTGTATATAGCTCAACACTCTAATGAGGAAAAGTTGAGAGTGACTGGAACAGTTATTGATTATTCAAAACATATTTCTTAAGTTTAAGGTTGGTCATCTTCATAAGTGTAAGATCATAACATTAACAATGGTCTTTCTATACAGTGTCACACATAAAGTTCGCGATACATGGAAGTTTTTTTTATTAATAGATATAAAAAAAGTTTTACTTTGTTGTGCTTGAAAAATAAGTGAAATACAGCATCTTTCCTTTTCTCATGTGCTACTCTAAACCTGTCAAATTTGACATTTTTTCCGAAAATCCTCGAAAGATCAGTTTTTTTTTGGAAATTTCTAATTTTATACATTTGTTCCAAATTTGGACTGTCTACTGTCACTTCAACTACCACTAAGTGAAAATTTTATTTCGATTTGATCAGTACCTACTATTTTCATCTCGAGATGTTGCATTAGTCTTGTATTGTTTAAAATCACGAAATTTTATGTCATGTCTAGTACAAATCGCTAGAACGAAAGTCTTTTGAAATAGTTATGAAATTGTAAGTCATTGTTTAGTTTACAGAAAAATAAGATATTTCGGGTTTGTTTGTAACTGAATTATTATGGTCAGAAAAATAATCAAACTGGATAAAAATCTATAAAAAAAATAAAAACGAGTATAATAAAGAATGAAGAGAAATTAGTTTATTCGATTACTGACATATTAACGTCCATATATTGAAAATCCACATCAGTTTAACAATGAAATGAAAAAACGAGATGAACTTTGCAACAACAAAGACGAATTTCTGGAGATGCATTTTTTTAATTTTCTGGTAACAGGCCAATGTGGGTATTTCCTGGGCAAGATATGATATTGAAGTCTCATATTCATCAAAATTATGAAATTGAAATCATGTTTCGTTCGAATTGATAGAACGAAAGATTCGAAAAATTCGCAAAACTCAAAATTTTTAACCACCCGTATTTGTTTCAATTAAATATCAATCGATAGTAAATGGAAAGTTGAGATAGGGACATGTAAGCTGTTTTGAGCAAGAATGGATAGTTTCGGCAAAAAGAATTTCTAAATTTGAAAAATCTCGATTTTTCACACCCTATATCTCTGTAATCTTTCTCGCTATACCCCAAGTATGATATATCGACGATATCAGCTCTTCAGGAAGAATCTAAAAATGAAATAAAATACAGGGTGTTCCATTTGAAATTTTGCTACTTTTTGATAGAAGCGGCAACGCCGCAACGCTGAAAGTATTTTAGATCGATAGAACAAAACTGATTACCCAATAAACCAAATTTTCAGAATAATCCTACGTCCCGTTCTGCGTAAACGTCTAAGGTACCATCGACCGTGAGTGACCCTGTATATCCATGCATGACAAATAAGTAAATTGCACCAATGAGAAAAAATCGCTGTTTACAATGAAATAATTTTTGAGTTCTTGTTTCCACTAAATTTTTGAGCATTAAAAGATTTGCTTATTTTAATGTTTTCGAAATCTCCATAAAAAATTGCCATGGCATTGTGAACACCCTTTCCGAACGAACTGATTTTACCAAAATATTTGTTCACAAAATAGTTGGCCTAATTGATAAAGTCTATATTTGATGTGATTCAGCAATGAGTGTGATAAAGCAGTCCAGCATCGAGTCCAGCTTGTATATTTGAGTTCAATTCAACGATTTATTCTCCCACCTTTTTCGACTTTAAATTTTGTAACGTCCAGTCTGTTACCTTTGTTATTTCAGCTTGCTTTGATCGCTCTCCTTATTTTCCAACCTGTCCGACTGACCATTCTTTCCTCCTTATCAAAAAACAACAAGTTCCTCAGTTCAAATCTGTCAAATCTGTCGTCAGTTTACACTAAACAACAGATAAAATCCAACGCCTACTGACTGATGTCCATTTTTCGGACGTCATAGGGATAATGAGATCGGTCTAATACCTGTTAAACGGTCCTTTTGTGTCCTACAATGGACCCCTGCAGGTTAGAGTCACCTCAGTCACCGTCTTTTGGGAAAATTCGCAAGTCGGAGATTGACAGAATCAGTGGTGCCACGACAAGTGGGTCAGATATATTTTTGAACCCCATCATGTTTCTGAAAGTTCACAGGAAACAATCTGAAATATATCTCTACAGGCTGCAGGGATCTCTGGGTTATTATAAAAGTTATGTGGTCGATTGAATTAGAGCATCAAAATTGCGCATTTTGCTACTGAACAATTATGTGAAAGAAAATTGTATGTATCATTTTTCGTTTTTGAAATATTGGACAAAAAGTGGAATTTGTGATTGCAACGAAAACCAAAAGAAATGGACGTTTTTAACTAGGGCGTTTTAGTTTAGTTTAGAGGAATCTAAATATGTCATCGTATTTTCCAATACGTCCTTGATGTCAGATATACAACACTAAACTTCAGGTTTTCTTACAAGCGCCATATTGGACATTTGTATTTTTGAAGAGTACGTTTTTTTCTCTGATTATAATGATGTATCACACGATATGTTTGCATGAATCTTACGTGGTGATCAAAATTGGGAAATAATCGTTTTTGCGAAGAGTGCTTTGGAATGATCCCCAAAACATTTGCGTTCAACAAACTCAATTCTGATGACAGTTCAATTGATGATCTGGAACCTTTAAGCTGACTTACTTAAAAACTAAGGTTTCAAGTTGAGAACGAATATGTTAGGAAAGCTAGAAGTTTTCAAGTATTCCGCAAAACAAAACAAAGTTATGAAAGATGCTTGAAACATAACAAAGTTATGAAAGATGCTTGAAACCTCCACCATTCACTTCTAGACACAATTTTACTCGTTTTTCTCAGCTCATCAACATCATCGATGAGTACACTCTCAAAAATTCTTTCTTCATTCCCCATAAATAATAATCCCAGTATTCTCTCTTCTAACATTTGATTCTTAGAATTATACCCATCGATCAAGCTTTTCATCAGAACTTTCAGAGAAAAGAGTATAGAATTTTGTTAGAAGTGAATGGTGGAGCCAAGGTGGATATAGGATGGTGAAACAGGTCTTCATTTGTTTCTGCGAAAAACTTGTAGACCGTTTGAGAAGGCAGTAATATTTCAGCTACTTGAATGAAGATGGCGGTAAGATCGATTATCGAAGAAGATTTCTGTTGCTTACGTATTTTTGTGGTTCGCATCTGACAGACGTGACTTGAAACGACATTAAAACAATATATTTTCGATAAATCTGGAATGAATATTGATATGTTGACTCTTCTCAGTCATTTTTCATCTAGAACAGATGAAACTGATAAAAATGTGACAGAAGCACAGTTTCTGTTTTACCGACACAAGGTATGTCGCCATCTCTGTTAATTTCAGGAAATATTACTACGGTATGAAATCAAGTAGGCAAAGGTCTACAGTTTATTCTAGTGCTTGTTAATATAGGAAGCTGTTTCACCATCCTATATCCACTTTGGGTGGAGCATATTGAATAACTTAAAAATGTCGTTTCAAAACCTTTGTTTTTGTGTGACTAAATTTAATTGAACTGTCAGAATTTTGTTTGTTGAAAAAATTGTTTCCAAAGCACTTCGCAAAAACGATTTTTTTGTCAATTTTGACCGTATATGTATAAGATTTGATCATATCGTGTGATAAATCATTTTATTCAGTAAATAACGGATAGAAAAACCAAAGTTTAATATTGAATCTCTGTCAATTTTGACATCAAGAACGCCTTAGAAAATACCATCATGAAAGATGTACATTTCTTGTGAGATAAAAGACGTCTAGTTCTTGTCGTTTCTCGTCAATGTAAAAAATACAAAAATATAAAACGATAAAAGCTTTTAAACTGAAAGGCATAGAGTTTGAAGCGACAAGACCCCTGTGCCATGGTGAGAGTGTTCTTTATAAAAAAAATCATATTGAGCCTCCCCTGTTGAAAATTTCAGGGGACGACGCTGACATTCCCGATGTCAGCAGCATCCGAGAGATTAACAAGATTCCCCGGATTTGTGTACAGGCCATTGATTAAAAACGTTTGTTGGTTAATTTGGTGAAATTCCCAGCCCCAGCTAGCCCAGTCACAATGTCTGTCGCTGATGCTGAATGGAGAGAAGTCAGAGGCTGTGGGATGAATCAACGCTATTCATGGCAATGAAGAGAGATATTCGATATATTATATGAAGAGGTAGTTAGCAATAAGGAGCCGGAATTTCATGCTTGTCATCCTTGATGGTTGGCGTTGAATTGGTGTTTGCCTGCCAATTAAAAATATAATGTAATTAATTATTTGAGAGTAGGCAGCTGTCATGTCCATAAACATTCAAAAAAATTGTGACGTTACGTAGATTTATTGATGAATTGGATGTGGACCTGTAATTTGACTTGGGGCAATTTATCTCGAAATCTAACAATGTTTTTGATAGTGTTCGAAATGTATAGAGAAAGGTTCAAACTTTTTATCTACTTACCAAAATTGATGACATTTTTTACAAAATATTACTTAGTCATCAAATGTATTTTAATTTCCATCTAAAATATTTAATTGATATCTTACAACAAACTGGGATATTTTCATTTGATGAACAGTATCTTTATATACTTTATTTCATCAAAAAAAAGCTGTCAAAAAATCAAAGTTCCGCTTCATAGTTCCCAGTTTTATAGTATAAGTATAGAAACCAGTACCTATTTAACACTAATATTTGATTCAACCAAAAATTATTATGATACTTTTGGCACATTTTTTAGAAAGATAGAACCTGCAAAATGAAACATGCATTCAAATCGACAATCGATTTTTTGAATACCACTCAAGAATGTGTAAGTTATTAACTCGTAACTTTAAAAACAATCATGATATTTACATGTATTGTGTCTAAAAATGGAAAAATCAAACTTTTGTGCATAACTGAAAAACAAAAGTCGTTATTAATTTTTCTCAATAAAAGAGAAATGGGATGAACCCTCATTTTTTTTGTATTTCCTATAGTTACCGAATCACCCTATACAAACTTCGGAATTTATAGCCACCCTGTACTAGCAATTTTTGGAAAATTATCAATTGCGTAGTTATGAATTCTGTTCAGTACTTCATCATCAAACTGTTATACTAAGAAGAACGAAAATTCATTTTATTCAAATTAAATACAGAGAGCCTCCATGAATTATTTTTTCTATTTTGGTCGTGTAATGAAGTCAGTGTAATTTGATTTAAATTGACCAATAAAAATAATAACAGCATTGAATTTTTCACCGCTGGTATTGCAATAATCAAAATCGCTCAACTGGTAAACTGGGCTTTACGCTTGTGCATCAGATTCAAATTATTTCAATGTCATCATTGTTACCAATCGAAGATGTTTCTGTTATTTATAGATATTAAATCCATTTTTTTCTTCAAATCAATTCAAAATAGAAACAATTGCATATGACACACGTTTTATAAGACACGTTGTCGCACTTGTTCACTTGGAGCACTTTGCTCGTCGTACTCCAAACAACGCGTGCGGCAAAATAGCGTCTTATAAAACTTGTATCATAATATACTATTTTTTAATTGACCATTTTCTGTCGGTGTATAATATCTACACAATATTGATGCAACATATTATAGAAACCCTTTTCATCATGCCTAAATATCCATTTTTTCATTGATTTTCAATTACAATAATAGTCCTGCCTCGAGCATCCGCGATGGTTTATCAATACCGCGAGCGGACAGGGCCCATAACTGAACCCTGCGGCACCCCCCCTATCCGTTTTTCAACCAGCGTGCCTTTTTCATTGAGAACTGAATATCTCTCACATATACCATCATCCTTTACCATCCCAATCAGTGGCCACAATGAATCGTAATGCTCGATCTCCGCCGTTTGGCACGTTCGAAATGTCAGCTGTCAACTCGACCTGTTGACGAGTACTCCTCAGTCCATTCTCACAGAAGGTTGGAGGCGATAATGTGCCAGTCATCTGTCAGTGAATCGGGAATCGGCTCTCGTATTTTTATCCGAAATAACGAAGAAAACAGAATGGCTTTATACGATTTCGACGCGTCATGTTTATGTGGGATGAATACTGGTTGTCGAGGAGTTGAGAAAAAAAAATGGTATAACGAAGGGATTGTTCTACATTTCCATCAGACAGACAGTAACGCAGAGTTGGTACTGATTCGAATATTACTGGGGATTCCCTCGCGTTTGATTAACTTTTTCTGAAACTAACATGAAGACTGATTGATATTAGCGTATCATTTTTTATCACACCGAGAGATTCGAAAGTATTTAAAAAGTATGTTTGAATTTTCTGAAGGTATGAAAATTGGCTTGTTTAGCATCATTAAAGATGATTCTTCCACATATAAAGGGTCCTGATGATGATAACACTATATTTGTTTAAGAAATTTAACACCTGTTCTCAATTTCTTAAATAAAATTCTAGACCCTATGAATACATTGGAAACAAACTATTTAATGAAAATGACAATCATCAGGCATTAATCGCATTATTTCCTTATATTTTGTGCAAGTATATAAATTATTTATTATTATATAATTTTTAATCACAATGCACGAATATCTGAGTAAAAAAACGGTTTGCAGTAGTGCACTAGATGGGATTAATACTTTCAAATTATGATTCTTTGAGTGTTTGGACTTCAGTTAATCAGTTAACAAATTCATTAGTTTTTCCATTCGATAATTGAGCAGGTCGAACCACCCTGTATATTTTGATCAATTCAGTAAGCGATTAAATTGCGATGTATAATATAAAGATAATCAGTTGAATTAGATTATAACTGATGAATTGACAACGTTGAGTGCAGCTGCAAAAACTCGAAAACATTTTTGAAAATTGTCACCTAAGCGAATGCGGCATTATTTCAAGTGTTGTGCCCACCAATTATTTCCCACAATTCTGCGATTTCTGTCTTCCTTGCACGGAACATTTCCGGAAATTCTCATATCAGCATAGATTCCGACCAGTAATGTCACTCGTAGGGAAGTTCTTACTTACCATTTGATAAATGGAATATGACGTAAGAATTTTCCTCTTGTGATTACTTACTCCGGTATATTGAATTCAGAATGGTTTTTTTTCGTGTGAAATATTTTCAATTTTATCCGGAAGCAAGTACATAACTACGTACCCAATTTACCTTGATATTTTCAAATTTCATTCAATGATATAAGGATCTCATCAATTATTATAACTTCCATACATCGTTTTGATTTTCTCAAATATACAATGGGAACAGTTTTTCCCCCCATTCACAGACTTTCATTCCATATTCCACCATATCTCCGTTATCATTTCATTTAAGCTTAGAAATGGATCTAAAATACTTTCAGCGTTGCGGCGTTGCCGCTTCTATCAAAAAGTAGCAACAACTTTGTTATTTCAAATGGAACACCCTGTATTTTATTTTATTTTTAGATTCTTCCTGAAGAGCTGATTTCGTCGATCTATCATACTTGGGGTATAGCGAGAAAGATTACAGAGATATAGGGTGTGAAAAATCGAGATTTTTCAAATTTAGGAATTTTTTGTGCCGAAACTATCCATTCTTGCTCAAAACGGCTTACATGTCCCTATCTCAACTTTCCATTTACTATCGATTGATATTTAATTGAAACAAATACGGGTGGTTCAAAATTTTGAGTTTTGCATCACCCTCTATTTGTTTCTATTAAATGTCAGTAGATACTAAATGAAAAGTTAAGATAGGGACATGTAAGCCGTTTTGAGCAAAAATGATTAGTTTCGACACAAAAAATTCCTAAAGTTGAAAAATCTCGATTTTTCACACCCTATATCTCTGTAATCTATCTCGCTATACCCCAAGTATGATAGATCGACGAAATCAGCTCTTCAGGAAGAATCTAAAAATGAAATAAAATACAGGAAGTTCCATTTGAAATAACAAAGTTGTTGCTACTTTTTGATGGAAGCGGCAACGCCGCAACGCTGAAAGTATTTTAGATCGATAGAACAAAACTGATTACCCAATAAACCAAATTTTCAGAATAATCCTACGTCCCGTTCTCCGTATACGTCTAAGGTACCATCGACCGTGAGTGACCCTGTATAGTAAATGAAAAGTTAAGATAGGGACATTTCTTTTCAATAAAATACTTCAAATTGATGCAAAATAGAAAACATTTTATAATTGTATATAGACAAACGTTTTATAAAACTTATATCATGATATATTATTTTATTTCTCACGCCAAAATCAAAATTATGATCTATCTGTCACTGTCACATAGAATACGAATAATGATTGATAAAAATAACTGAATCATTGATAATATGATTGAATCGATAGCAACGCCATCTCCAAACGATTAATGAAGCATTACCGCGGGGTTAGGATCTTCGCTAAACTTCGCTCTACAGGTTCTGCTGTGGAAAAACAATCGATAAACGGCATCACCACTCTAAATCTATGCGAAAGCGATCCGGCCAAAAATGAGACATCGCGCATCACGTCCGAATCAAAGGCGGCGCAGGCCGTTGTTTGTGTACATCGAGCGAGGCCATCAGGGCCGCCTTTGATGCTGCGGCAGGTCACTGTCGGCAGCGGCATAGGTGCTAAACGACCGTTCAAAGTGGAGGAAATGTAGCGATAGCGACAATCGACTAACGACCCACGCCCACGGCCATCTGGATGCTTGCTCGCTGTGCGCACGGGGCAAGTCTTTTGATTTCGTGCGCGGATCGAGGCGGATAAACGGAAATTTGTTGTTTATCGCCGGACTAATTGCGATGTTTCCGGTCTTACGAAATGTCGAAATAGGTGCTTTATTTCGGGGATATATCGAACCGGATGGAGGAGTTGCAGTTCTCGTCCAATCAGTTCGAAATTTGTAATCAAGAAAATTCAGAGGAATGTTTTTCATATAAGTACAGGGAAGCAAAATCCACTTTGACGAATGTCACTTCACGTGACCGCATCAATATGGCGGCAATTTTAAGAAATTCATTGCAGATGGGCAAAAAGAAGGGTTATTTATTAAGTAAGCATGGAAGTTATGAAAAAACTGTTTATTTCGATTTTATGTCCAAATTTCTTCTAAATATATTTTTGTTGATGAAAAAATACTTCTTTTTTGGGTCTTGAATAATCAATTAAATAGATATATTCACGTTTGGTTCCGCCTCGTAGAGCGAAATTTATAAAATCGTCTTTCACTAGGTAGGTACATGACAACTGTTTATATTTCAATTTCCAAATTTTTTTTACTTTTCGAGAACTAAGAGTCCCATATAAGAAAAACCAATTTTCTCGAACGCAATCAAACACATGGTTCATGGTTCATTTGTCGAAAAAAAAATCTCTGAGGAAATAATTGAAATGCAGAAATATAGATCAAATTTCTTTACGTTGTTCCATAGAATTTTATTGCGGTCGATAAAATCTGTCCATTGTGACGTCGATTGTGACTATTAGAATTCCAAAAGTATAAATAATGAAAAAATTGCGTGTACCTAGTCATGCCTACTTGTATAGGTGGTTGAAACCGATTTTATCGATTTTGCACCATTATCATTGAAGCCTATGCGAAATGAATTTTATTTCTGACAGTGACATTATAAGCTTATATCGTGATAGTTACGATATCTATAATGAGGGTCATAACTCCCTTGGGATATTAAGGTTCAAAAACTCCCTCTTACCTTTTACAGGTGAAAATGATACAAGAAATGCTTATAAACGTTTATATGTAATGAAAACTAAGACATATTTTCCTTATTCACGTCATTACAAATAATAAATGTACAATTTTCAAATGTTCCCTGAAAATTACTTCCGCCGCTGGAAACAATTTCTTCTTTTTTATGGGTGGTGATGTTGCTGTTCACCAGAAAATACTGAAAATACTTTACCAGTTCTTGAAAATATGCCAGAAAGACAGTTTCGTTGGCATCTTTTGACATAACATTTCTCTGTGTCAGCCACTTCAGATATAAGTTGTATTCTTTTTGATATAGGGCTTCACTTTTCGATGGAAGTAATGATTGTCTTGCTTTTTCCGCTTTTTTTATAATATCCTCCATTATATCAGAAAAAGATCGTCGATTTGTGGTAAAAAATAAACACGTTTTTAACGGAAAAACATTGATTGATAAAGAAGTTTGCTTATAAACATATAACATAGCGACAACCTAGCAACAACCAACAATGCTACAATCAACGCTACCTAATTCAAATATACCAGAAAGGTTATGAATTTAAACATTTGTTGCGTTCTAAATATGGACATATTGTTATGAAAATCGGTCAAAAATAAAATTATCTATGTACCACGGGAATTATAGAGCCTTAATAACCTCTGGCAATTGCCATCGTTAATTAAGGCCCTCATAATTCCCTTAATACATAAATAACTATTTCAAATTCGCCGCCATATTATTGCGATGGTCATGTGACATTTGTCAAAATTGTTTGCAAATCTGATGATAAAATATTTTTCAGATATGTTGTAAACACCGAGTTTATATACTTAAATGGTGAACAAATAATCAAAAACTATTTTCAAAGCTATATATACTCTTAAAGAAAAACTACTTTCCCTACTAAAAACTTATAGATATCGTGAGAACTAAGATGTTCCCAGACCGATGTTGGTAATTGTGTGGTTGATGGGTACAACTGATTATATTGAGAAAGGTTTTCCCTGATTAATACCTAAAACCTCCAAAATGCCTATTTCCTCCTTCTCAATATCCTTATACTAGTTTGCACGATGCATACACACAAAAAAAATCGAAACAAAGAATTGGTTGAATCCCCATTCGACTGTAAAATAAGAAGCCATGAATTGGACGAAAAATTTTAGGAAGAGTCTAATCCAATCAGAAATATCAAAACACACAGTGTGAATTTGAATGCATGGTAGACCACGAGCAGAAAACAATTACTTTCCTGGCAAATACCACGCAGAACATTGAATTTGCTCGTAATCCATCATGCAACGATTCACACTGTGAATGCAGATCGCAAAAGATTATTCTTTCAAGACGTGACAAAGAGTTCACATCGAGACAGGCACGCTTGCCAACCTACTGACTGAATTCAGGCTTATCTTATTGGCCTTCATCATTGCAGAGTAGTCCCTGAGATCATCATTCGAAGCTGTGCCTCCAGCGTTGCCAGCCCTGCATGTCAAAAAGTACTAAAACTTCACCGAAAAATGTACTATTTTTCTAAAAAAGTACTATATCAGAATTCTCAAATTTCAATACATTCAGGAACCTAGTCTCTGATTCAGATATGAGGTTGAATAAATAGGTAACTTTGCACTTATCATGCGCAATCTATTTTTCAATGAATATGTATTTTGATCTCAGATATTCTAATTCGATAATTGAATCGTAAACATTTCCCTACTTTTCGAGATAACCCGTGTCATAGTTGGAAATTTCACCTTCTTTGTCTAGCAAGTTTTCGGCAAGTATTCTATCTTTCTAGATCACTGTACATAATATAACAAGCATTCACTATGCTTTTTGTCTCAGAAAAATATCTTAAATATGACATTCTTTCATGATTTTCCTCTGATTCAACCATCTAGACTACATAAACAACGGCCATTTTGAAGACCTCTATGCGCATCTTTTGCGAATACTGTGTCATATATAAGATAGATATCATTAAAAGAAGGTGAAATTTTGAACTTTAGCATGTATTATCTGGAAAAGTAAAGGTGTGTTCACGATTTCATTACAAAATACGGATTACTGAGGTTAAAACACATGAGTAAAAAAAAGGTTCACTGAAGAATAGATCGCATGGTAAGAGCAAAATTATCAATAAATATGTAAACGAAGGAAGTTTTATTTGAAAAAATTATAATTTTATAATGTCCATTACTGCACAATGTGAACTGTCATTGCGAATATGCAACGATTGCGAGTATTGCGACGATAAAAAGTTCTTACAATATAAGCACAAACGTATTTATGAGACAAAGATATCGCACTTTTTGTGTTTCTTTGTTCATTTCAGTTACCTATGTTTTGAGATTTTTTGTTTCAAGTCAGAAAACATGAAAACGCACTGATTTTGTATCGGGCATACTAGCGTACTAGACAAGATTGAAAAGTACAAGATCTAGTACGAAAGTACTAGTACTGGCAACGCTGTGTGCCTCTCCCAATAAAATCTCATCCGCTCGCATATTTCAACGCAGTGAGCCGCGTTTCAAAAGAGACTTGAAACCAGCGACACCATGCGGCGGAAGAAAGAAACACTCCAGACACAAATCTCCCATGTCACAAAACATGATGGGAGTGGCTGATAGCTCGACTAATGGTGGATTTATGCAGCAGTTTTAAGTCATTTGTTTTTAGTAACAAATCATAAGTCTCAAGAATGTGTTCCGGTATTGTGGCATTGCCATTCAATTATAGTGTTTATATGCATATTTTCATAAGTCTTAAGTCTTGGCTAATATTTTTCTAAAGAATAATTACCAACTAAAAACTTATTAGTTATGACTTTAAACTTCTGCATAAATCCATACCATAAGCTAATAAAATAATGAGAAATTAAGGGCCATAAAAAAATAGTCTTATTAAATGGAAAATATCAAACACACGTTTGAAAAATATCAATCTTTTTTCTTTCCATTTGAAAGAATGCGATACGCTCTGCTTTCCAACCAATATACCACGGAATCCATTATAGGATCGTGACGTCTAAATTTAGGGCATCGAGGGAATGCGGCAATTTCGGAGGGCATGGGCCAACAAAACATTCATTTGTCACCATCAATGCCACAGGATCGTTGAAGGGTCGCTTCATTAGCCAGAATACTTCGAGAATTCGCTCGAATTCCTGTAAATTCATCGGGAGGAGTATATAGAGGAGGGATGCTCCGTCTCAATAAAAAAAATATATATATACAGTACTTTCCAAAGGTAGTGCACAAAACGTCGGTTTTCAATTTGAGTTAAACAAAATAGAAAATTCTGCATCATGCGTCCATTATTTGTTGTACGTATACATCCCTTAGGAGTGAAGGGGTGGATGGTTGAGAAGCTATTTCTATAATTTGTTTTCTATCACCATACAGGTTTAATCGGAAATGACCCCTACTTTATTATTTTAAATGAAGCACTCGGGGTATAAATTCGATTATGAGGATTACTATTTTTTCAAATGCATGGAAGAAGGGTATGGCTCATTACGATATCTAAAAAAAGGCATCTTGTTATAAACAACTTGAACTGAGAATTGTATATCAATAAATTTCAAAATATATCAATTGATCGTACCCATCAAAATGTAAGTTTCAATTGAAATAAGTGAAAATATGCCGCGGGTGTACCATTTGATACAAGAATAAAGTATGGGTCAAACCTGAATTAATTGAAATTTGAAAACAATTGAATACTTATACGTCAAAAAATTCACTAAACCGAATTTCATTTGCATAAAAAAGAAGAATATAGAGGTGAGCCAATTTTAGAAAGAAATAGCAAAATCTTTAAAATTTATCATTTTAAATACCTACCTATCCTTGTCAGGAATGTATTTTTCCAAATATTTTCCGTAAAAATAACTTATTTTAATTTTTTTATCTCAGATATTTTTTTTAAATTTTCACCTAACTATGATATGCCGTTCTGAACAATTTTTCCGTATACAGTTTTTCGACTTTTTTCAAAACGACTACCTACACGTATCGGTATTTATCAAAATTTATTATTAAAATAGTTTCTGCCGGTTACTGTTGTTCCTTTTTGGGAAGCAGTGTATCTATACACAGTGTCACACATAAAGTTCGCGACATATGGAAGTTTTTTTTATTGATAGATATAAGGAAAATTTGACTTCTCAGTTAGTTTGTGCTTGAAAAATGAGTAAATTACAGCATATTTCCTTTTTTCATGTGCTACTCTAAACCTATCAAATTTGAAATTTTTTTCGAAAATCCGCAAAAAATCTCTTATTTTTTGAAAATTTCGAAAAATGCCAGAGAAAAGAGTTGTTCAGTTTCCAATTTTATACATTTGTTCCAAATTTGGACTCTCTACTGTCTCTTTTTTCCATTTTTATTAATTTTTCGAATCTTTCGCTCTATCGATTCGAAAGAATACAGAATAAGATAATAGAAATGAATCAATGAATCTTACCATGTTTTGTTTCAAATTTGGTTATAGGTATTTTAGTTTAATGTTTTTTACATATCTAATGGAATAAAGAATATAAGATTTATGAAATTAATTCAAGAACAAAATTTTATATAATGTCTAGTACAAATCGCTAGAACTAAAGTCTTTTGAATAGTTATGAAACTGTAGGTCATTGTTCAGTTTACAAAAAAGTATTATATTTCAGGTTTGTTTGTAACTGAATTATTGATCAGAAAAATAACGAGTGTGATAAGAATGAAGAGAAATTCGTTTATTCGATTACTGACATATTAACGTCCATACATTGAAAATCCACATCAGTTTAACAATGAAATGAAAAAACTAGATGAACTTTGCAACAACAAAGACGAATTTCTGGAGATGCATTTTATTTTCTGGTAACAGGCCAATGTGGGTATTTTCTGGGCAAGATATGATATTGAAGTCTCATATTCATCAAAATTATAAAATTTGTTTCCTTTGAATCAATAGAGCTAAAGATTTAAAAAAATGGAAAAAAGTGACAGTAGAGAGTCCAAATTTGAAATAAAAGTATAAAATTGGAAACTGAGCAACTTTTTTCTTTGTCATTTTTCGAGATTTAAAAAAAAACTGATTTTTTGAGGATTTTCGGAAAAAAATTCAAATTTGACAGGTTCAGAGTAGCACTTGAAAAAAGCAAAGATGCTGTATTTTACTCATTTTTCAAGCACAAGCTAACCGCGAAGTCAAATTTTCTTTATATCTATTAATAAAAAAAACTTCCATATGTCGCGAACCTTTATGTGTGACACTGTATATGAAGCGAACATTCGATTAAAGAAAAATCAGCCATCAAATTTCAATTCCTGCATACCCAACAGACGGCCCCATAGTCCAATGACCCTGTATATACTCACACAATGATATCCACGTCAAAACAGCATCGTATGTATCACATCCAGATTTTCATCGCTCGGCCATAAATTAATCCCGCATTATGGAATGTTTAGAGAATAATTCGGATCCATCCCCGTGACAAATAGATGTTTATAAGATGCGACCCATCAGGCCCCGCTATTGATAGGCCACACAACGAGATTCCCTTTCTTCGTGTAAACAAAACGTAAAACTATCGACACTTTTCTTTGCGTCACGGGTGATGCATCGAATTTTTTTGATTCACCATCTTGATATAATTATGGGAAGATAGAAAACGTCAGGATCAGCCATGAAACGATGGTCTATACATCTGTATAGACCCTTGAGAAATGTTTTATTTCGAGGGGATTGAGGTCGGGAGAACGCGCAGGCCACGAGACTCCCTCTTCCAATATACAGGGTGCGGCACCGAAAACGAAACAGATCGAATATCTTATAGACACATGTGTTGTGAAAAAAATGCAAAAACACGTCGATTTGTAAACCAAGGGGGACATCTTTCTACCATAACCTCAACTGTCATACCTCTCTCTCCTCCCCTTGGTCACTATCACCCATACAATTTAAATAGGGAAAGTACTAAGTGTGACACATCACTGAAAAGGTAATTTGAAAAGGAATTCAGCCATGTGCGTGTTCGCTTCGTAACTTTTCATTTTGGCGCCCTCTTGCGGAAAAAAAAATTTTTATTTAAAGGTACGAATGTCGTCAACTAACTCCAGAAATGCTCCTAAACCTCAGACGTTTCGAGACTAACACATACTCATGTATGGCAGTTAATGGAGAACACTTTGAGCAGCTATTGTGAATTATTAATTATTGTAGTTTGGAATGATTTAAGTAAAATTTATGCAAGCCTTTCCAATTTTTAAGTTCATACACTGTTCATACACTGTCATTTGAGGTTATGGTAGAAAGATGTCCCCCTTGGTTTACAAATCGACGTGTTTTTGCATTTTTTTCACAACACATGTGTCTATAAGATATTCGATCTGTTTCGTTTTCGGTGCCGCACCCTGTATAGAAAACGCTGACGCACTTTGAGATATGGAATGTTGAAGCCAAATTTTTTATCTTTAATGTTCCATTAATTCATGTAATAAGTATACGCTACACATGAATTGGGATACATATTTTGATGGAATATACAGGATGTCCTTTTTTCGGGTAGAGAATTGTCATGCTCAACAATAATTATCCATCTGTGAGGAAATTTGAAGTGTAATTTTTAGATTTTGAATTATGGAAAATAAACGAAACTATATAGATGTTTTAAACAAAGACCTTCTCATGGCACTTTCATACATCAAGAATCTGAAACTGATGTCATCATGGTGTTTTCCTTGGCGTTTTTTATGTCAGATATACAACACTCAACTTTGATTCTTCTAATGGGCGCCATATTGGATTTTTTCATTTTTGAAAAGCCTGTTTTTTGTGATATTAACGTTGTACAGGGTGGCCAGATAAGAATGCAAAGTGTAGTATCTCGGAAACTATTCGATTACGAGATACTGCACTTTGCATTCTTATTGGACAAAATTGTAAAAAAATCATTTTTGCGAATAATACTTTGAATATTTGGAAGCAACGCTAACAATTTTGTTGACAAACTAAAATCTGACTTTGTGTTGTTTTGCGGAAAATAATTTCTAGCGTACTTACCTATCATGTCATTCAACTAAAACAGTTTTTAAGTAAGCTTGACAGGAATGTTAACGTTCCAGATCTACAATAACTTACCTAACCTCGCAATTAACTGTTTGTTGAACAAAATTGTTGATGTTTGACATAAAGAACGCCTTGAAAAATACGATGAGAGATTTAGATTCCTTATCAGAAAACAGTAAAGGATTTTTCATTTAGATATTCATCCAGCATGAAATTGCGCAACTTCGCCATAATTTAACTGAAATCTCCATGGTGGAGCTCGAAAAACGAGCACCCTGTATAATAAATGGTGGATCACAAGAAAAAACGAAAAGTCTACAAGATCGGAGGTCGTAAATATGGGTATATTGATGATGTAAAGAAAATAGGTACATATATAATGTGTAGACGATCTAATCGGTTTTCAAAAATTGAAACCATTAAGTATGTGCATGCGTTTCTGTGGGCAGATTTTTGTCACGGGTTGTACTTGGGAATTACTTCGTATATATTTTTCCACTCTTTTTCCACCAGTAAAATCTGGTGGATAAATTAGTCGTTTTATTAGTGGTAAACAAACAACAAGTTGTTATTATTTTTCCATTTTGACCTTAGAGAATTGAAAAATCAGAAAGTGATTCAAATAATCACTGCCCTTCCTTTTTGCCACCCAAACGACAGTTGTTTAGAATAACCACTTCCTTAGAGAATCGGACCGATTATCTGGGTTCGGTTTGATACAGGGAAGCGAATAACTTTTCATTCGAGCATATCTGCTTGGTTGGGCGCGCAAAAAAGTCGGAAATATCCCGCTATATAGGAATGCGGCACGTTGAGTCGTCAGCTTGAGCGTAAAAATAAACGAAAAAAGTGCAATAGATAAAAATAGCGATAGATCAGGTCGACATATGTAGTGAGTTTGTTGTAAAATAGCCCGGCAGGGCCGCACAACTCATTAGTGTCATCAATCATTTCGCCAGACGTGCGGGTTACACTTTTTTTACGAACACTTCGGATGCTTTCTGCATGCTCTGGTTATATATTCCAAATTCCACTGGCAACAATGCAGCTGGAATAAATAATTACGTAGGTACATACGGAATCTGACATCTGCAAAATTTTGGACTAGAATACTTAGAGTCTATGGACATCCTGTATACAAGTCCTTAAAAATGTTTTTATATTTCATATTTTTGTTCTATTATGAAGTCATTATAAAACGCGAATGCGTTTCGAAGTAGCCTTAGTTTCGATACGCATTTTTTATTATTCGTTATGCTGGGTTTATGAATTCAACTAAACTAAAAATTAAACTAACAACTAAGAATTGAGAGTGTTGAATATACGAGAACGTCTATGAGGGTTTATACATTTACATCTGTCAATTAAATTGATAATTAAGAATTACGAGGTTGGTAAACTTTCAACTTAACAACTAAGAATAAAGAAATTTGGGGACACAGAATGCGCAAAACGATTAATCGTTTGAATGCCATCATTTGTCATTGTTTCTAATGGTTTTCAGGTTCAGGAATTTTTAGTTTTTTCGGGTTTTTTGTTCATTTGATTAATAATATCATTCAATTCAACACTTTGAAATGAAATTGAGCTTTCAATCATGTAACATTCAAATTCTTAATTATTAATTGCATTGTATAAACACCTTCCCAATTATTGTTAATTTCTAATTATTAATTGTTAATTCTCAGTTGTTAGTTTAGTTGAATCTATAAACCCATCAGCATTAGGCTGCTACAATCGAACTGTCAAATGAAAGTCAGAAGAGTTAGGCCCAGTTTTGCTTCTGAGCGATTTGGATTTGGTGATATTAGCAGTGAAAAACTCAATAAACTGGGCTTTACGTCATATTTTAAATATTTCAATGTCATCATTGTTACCAATCGAAGATGTTTCTGTTATTTGTCGATGTTAAATCAATGTTTCCAATGAAATACTCCGAATTAAAGCAAAATAGAAATAAATGTATATGACACACGTTTTATAAGACACGTTGTCGCACTTGTTTACTTGGAGCACTCCTTATAAAACTTGTATCATAATATACTATTAATAGATATCACTTGAAAACTTCCCATGGACACTCAGATTAACGAGATCTCTGCATAAAATGATTTGAAAAACATCCTGGAATAATAGCACATACGTAATCTGACATCTATACCAAATTTTGGACTAGAACACTTAGAGTCTCATGCATGAACAGTCTGTATATAACTCCTGAAAAATGTTCTTGGTCAATCTCAGAAATGCTTGAAAACTTCTTATATGGACACTCAGCTTAACGTAACTACAACATCTCCGTATAACGTTTTCAAAACAAACATCCTATGGATGTTTTTCTGGAATATCTCTGAAGAATGTTCTTGACTCCAGTAAATCCCAGAATCACGTCACTGGGACGTCCCTTAATAGCTTCCCTGTGACATTCCAGATTGACGTTTCTAGGAAATTTTTGGGAAACGTTTTCAGGACGTAACTATAAAAACGTCTTTGAGACGCCCCCAAATGAACATTATTGATGCCTTCCCCAAAAATAGTACATTATGATACAAGTTTTATAAGACGCTATTTGGTCGCACGCGTTGTTTGGAGTACGACGAACGAAGCGAGGAGTGCTCCAAGTGAACAAGTGCGACAACGTGTCTTATAAAACGTGTGTCATATGCAATTTTTTCTATTTTAAATTGATTTGAAGAAAAAAATTGATTTAGTATCGATACATAACAGAAACATCTTTGATTGGTAACAATGATGACATTGAATTAATTAAAATCTGACGCAAAAGCGTAAAGCCCAGTTTACAATTTAGCGATTTTGATTATTGCAATACCAGCGGTGAAAAATTCAATGTTGTTATTGTTTTTATTGGTAAATTTAAATCAAATTACACTCTGAATTGAAATATACCAATTAAAACATTGAGTTTTTCACTGCTAATATCACCAAATTAAAATCGCTCAGAAGTAAGCTGGGCTTAACTCTTCTGACTTTCATTTGACAGTTCGATTGTACCAATCTCCTAATAATAAAAAATGCGTATCGAAATAGAGGCTATTTCGACACGCATTTGCGTTGCACAATGACTTCATTATACAACCAAAATAGAAACACACATTTTATAGTCTACCCGTTCACCTATTCATATTGTTAGATAAAATTATCGTTATTGGTGAGCAAGATTGTTGCGAATCATTGAAAAACTCCCAAATCCCCCCATATGAAAGGGCCTATCTCATTGTGGCATCAGCATAAAGGGAACAGAACGCACAGGTTGTATTATACAGGGAGTTGTGGTCACAAACAACAATATCCCTCGATGATAATGGCAAAATCTCCGACGTCCACGTGAAATAACAGATCCGACGGCATGGGCGTAGTCAAGAAACGGCCAGAAGGGGCTATATATATCATCCGAAAATAAAAAAAATTGTAATGGTGACATTTTTTTGAAAGGAAATGGAATATTTCTTGTATTCTGCTTTATTTCATAAACCAGTAAATAATTCTAGAAGGTTAAATCACTTAAAAGAAGTCGTGACGAATTGAAAAATTATTATCTATATCTACCTACTGGATTATAATAGTTATTGACGTCTTGGCATCATGTATTCAACAATGACAATGTTGATTTGGGCAAACAAAATTAACTTTCTTCTGAGAGTCTTTTCTGACCCCCTGTAAATAATTTCGGCCGACGTCTTTGGCCGTTTAGACGGTCGATTGAGCCATTCTACTCGATTTAAACCTGACAGACACTTTCAATGTCGAA
The DNA here is from genome assembly GCA_029955515.1 of Chrysomela aeneicollis. Taxonomy (NCBI): domain Eukaryota; kingdom Metazoa; phylum Arthropoda; class Insecta; order Coleoptera; family Chrysomelidae; genus Chrysomela; species Chrysomela aeneicollis. The sequence continues at coordinate 2,641,827 of JARUHQ010000003.1, forward strand.
GAATTGCTAGCTTATGGCATTTTTTATCCATCGAGGTCGATCATGACTGCAGTTTGTGCTGCTGAAAAAATAACTTTTTGTTATTTTTATAAGGCTGATTCGATTTTGTCGGTTTCTTTTATAGGGTGACCAAGCGATTTTCGAAATTTCGACATAGTTTCGTGAACAACTTATGTTCCAAGTTCTTTCTTATTGATCACATTGTCTGATTCTTTTTCATCCTTGTATTCTTCTATTCGTTTCTAGTTCACTTTCGTTATTTCACGGTATCTGATTTTCCCATTCAACTTTCCAACATATTCAATATAAACTTTTTTTTTCAGTAATATTATCCACTATGCTTTTCAACCAATGAATGTGATTGAAATTGAACTTATACTCTATCAGGTAGTCTCAGATATTTGACTAACCGTTCATAGACATAAATATTGAATCGAGTTGTGAAATATTTTCTCTAGTACAACTTTTGTGACAGCCTTCATTCAAAATTCCACACCATTCATCCAAACCGTCGCGAGTATCATATCGCTCTGAACACTTGTTTACAATGAAAACACTTCTTGCGCCAGTTTCAACATTGCCGCAGAGTCAGCAAAAATTTTTGCCAGCAATAATATGAAAACGTCATTCGAATCTTGTATGGGTCGACGACAAGCCAGTTGTTGTGCTAGGTCGGGGTGACTGACTAGCGATATTTGTTTTTTTTTTGTGTGTGTGTTAGAAAAAGATGAGTTGGGTGAAGGGGGCACTCTAGTAGCCATCTAGATCGCCTGATTTGAGATTTCTAGAATACACTCCACAGGTAATCATAAAAATACGCGGGAAGACGAACGCTGAAACCTTTCACATGATAGTCACCTACTATTTACAGGACAAATTATAGTTCAAACTCCTATACTCAACGCGTAACAAAGTTTATGAGCCATTATGTCATTTTATAATTCTATGTTTACCTTATTATATGCATACTTGTCCTGTTTTTATTGACACAATTGTGTATATATAATGACCAATAAAGATCTTTCTATAAATTTATCTATTAAGCAACAATGACTTAGAATTCGGTTTATTCAGGAAATGATACAAATACCTACATAGCTGATTTTCAACATAGGTTAAAAAGAGCACCAATGTATACCAAGGGACGTCATGAAATTTTCAAGAACTTTGGTTTTCAGACTGATCCCCAATTTTCATCAAAAGTAGAGAATTTATTGGGTAACTTGAAAGAGCAAATATATTGACTTGAAATATCAACGGAACTTACTACTATTGTTTTAAAGTGGCTGACTAGTGACAATGTCTTTAGTTGTAAAGTAGAGTATTGGACTTCCATTGTCTAAGGATATGAAGATTTGAATCTTAAGAAAAGATTAGTTATGGAGAAAACGATATAAAATAATGTAAAATTTTAACTTGCTAATAAAGAGTATACGGCTTTTATATGTCAGAAGTTTCCACTTTCACATTTGAGATACCTAACGTACCGATATTTTCCTCAGTTGTTGTCAATATGCAGTGATGTATTCCTGGTTGCGTGATTGCACTTATTACCCACTGGCGACAATGCATGAAAGGTGCATTTGAAATATATTTCATATTCGTGACATTGGAGGCAATAGTTATTTATGTATTAAGGGAATTATGAGGGCCTTAATTACCGATGGCAAAGTTTGTGTCCCGAGGGCCTCTGGCCCGAGGGACAGCAATTGCCAGAGGTTATTAAGGCTCTATAATTCCCGTGGTACATAGATAATTTTATTTTTGACCGATTTTCATAACAATATGTCCATATTTAGAACGCAATAAATGTTTAAATTCATAACCTTTCTGGTATATTTGAATTAGGTAGCGTTGATTGTAGCATTGTTGGTTGTTGCTAGGTTGTCGCTATGTTACATGTTTATAAGCAAACTTTCTTTATCAATCAATGTTTTTCCGTTAAAAACGTGTTTATTTTTTACCACAAATCGACGATCTTTTTCTGATATAATGGAGGATATTATAAAAAAAGCGGAAAAAGCAAGACAATCATTACTTCCATCGAAAAGTGAAGCCCTATATCAAAAAGAATACAACTTATATCTGAAGTGGCTGACACAGAGAAATGTTATGTCAAAAGATGCCAACGAACCTGTCTTTCTGGCATATTACATTATTATATTATGTACATTTATTATTTGTGATGACGTGAATAAGGAAAATATGTCTTAGTTTTCTTTACATATAAACGTTTATAAGCATTTCTTGTATCATTTTCACCTGTAAAAGGTAAGAGGGAGTTTTTGAACCTTAATATCCCAAGGGAGTTATGACCCTCATTATAGATATCGTAACTATGACGATATAAGCTTATAATGTCACTGTCAGAAATAAAAATATTAATGGAATTTTTATTGCAAATGGAGAAAATTCAGTCATCCACATAAGAAATTACACAATTTACATAAATATTTTTTATTTTTCCGCAAGTTTAGATGAATCTGCCCATGTATGAAAACTTGATCTACCAGTTTTACTCATATCTTTCCTCATCATTGAACAAGAAAACAATTTCATGCGCTCCTTTCTTCTGTTCATTGCGAAAATTACCTGTATACAGTTCTTCTTTTTTCCCCAGTATGCTGAAATCTTCTCTCGAGAAAAACAACACACCGAATAATATAATTTGCCACGCCATATCGATAACCGCGATAAACCCCCATCAACAATACCCCCGAACGAATCTCTTGCGCAACCCCCTGTATGCATTCGCTGATGCCGATATAATAGACCTACACATCAAAAAGACAGAGTACATCAGAGAGCGTTTTGTTACAGTATACATCTTATTTCATCCCCATTTCACCCCATTTCACAGGCGTCAGAAGTACAAAGGGATGGCTGGAAGGCACGCCGGATAATACCCTCCTGTATACGCTCGGTCCTTTGGACCGCATCGCGGCAATTTTCTGGCGATTGGGGACCACCGTGTTGGAAGGGATGATGGTTGATGTCGAGATGAGAGGTTTGTTGGGGTGCGTGTGTTTGCACCACAAATTATTTGTCAATTGATTGTTTATGATGGAATTCGATTACTGTGAGGTCGCATGAATTTCATGATTCTGAAGCCAAGTTGACTGAGCACACATCAGGGTGTCATAGAATTCAGTTTTACACAGTAAGAAGGAGCTGTTAAAATACATACTTATTTGTGATGAATACATATACCGAGTGTCCCACTAAAGTCGGCTAGCGGCTGTATCTCGAGAACCATTCGACATATTGATTTCGGAAAAAAATAATCCTAACAAAAGTGACCTCAAGAAATTCATGGAAATTGTTTTCAACTCTCAAATCCTACCGCTAGATGGCGTAATTTGAAATCGAAATTGAAAAACGGTTATTTCTTCAAAAAGTCCCGCATGAAGGTGGGTAATGTGAAATTGTTTTGGACTCTTCTAATGATACTCTAAAAAATACCTATTTGACATTTTGACCTATCTCTCGAAATGAGGGGTGGGGGAAGGGTGGAACACTGCCAACATATATGCTTCAACAACATTATACGACATATTTTCCAAATTTCAGATACATATAGGCATAAAGCTAAAATCAATCACTTATGACAGATAAACATTGTGTATTTCATTTTTCCGTTTTCCACGGCATACTTGCTTATTGATAAATATTGAAAATGAGTTCCTAAAACAACATTTTTATTGATAACTCATGTTTGAGAAACGATAGCGACGTCCAGTTTGTGCTATTTTTTGGGTTATTTCATGAGTAATACAATAGCGTGATAATAAATATAGCATCCCATTTAATTCTCCGTAGATATTTGTGTAATTTGCTTGAGCGGTAGAAGAACGCCATCTGGCGGTCAATTCTCGGATATAAACTCAAGTTTCATTGCATATTATGATTCCTCCATTCAATAGCTCCAAAACGAGACCAAGATCATCGAAATCAGATGACGTAGTCGAGAGTTATCGAACTTTATCTGCTATAAGGTTCCACCCTTCCCCCACCCCTCATTTCGAGAGATAGGTCAAAATGTCAAATAGGTAATTTTTAGAGTATCATTAGAAGAGTCCAAAACAATTTCACATTACCCACCTTCATGCGGGACTTTTTGAAGAAATAACCGTTTTTCAATTTCGATTTCAAATTACGCCATCTAGCGGTAGGATTTGAGAGTTGAAAACAATTTCCATGAATTTCTTGAGGTCACTTTTGTTACGATTATTTTTTTCCGAAATCAATAGGTCGAATGGTTCTCGAGATAAAGCCGCTAGCCGACCTTATTGGGACACCCGGTAGATATCAAAGTATTTCAACTTGATTGCGAAAGTAATTTCACATTCTGAAGAAAAACTATGTGAATTTTTATGAGTTTTTCATTACTTTACCAAAATGATGGAAATAAGACCTGATGGTGGCGCTACTCTTCAATTGATTCAGCAGACAAATCCTTGATTTTAAACAATTGAATTTCGGCTCATCACGTGGGGTTCTCATGTACAACAATAGATGGCGATACTGTCGAAAGTTATTTGAAGAATTTTCTTTCAATCATGTTCGATACATATTCGCATCAAACTCATTGGAAAATGGCTTCATGGAATTGTTTAGAAACGATTAGAAGTCATTCAGGATCAAATATTCATATTTTCGTATTGACACTTGCAGTAACCTGTAAATTTGGTTAAAATCGCGGCTTCACTTAGCAAGATTCACCCACGCCATGTCACGTTATACACTTTTTATCGAAGTAGGCGAAATCAACAGATTTGGGATCAGTCACAATATAGGAAGTGATTTCACCAGTCTATCTATCCACCTCTCTTTACCATAAACGTGTGATTGATTGTAATAATATAAATAATTTCAGCTTATTCACATTATATTTCTGAACGCATGTAGATTTTGAATTTATCATCAAAATAACTTATAATCAAAGCAAAATCATGTTGATTCACAAAATGTTACACAAAATATGCGAATTACCATTTTTTTGCGTGTACTCTTCCATTGTCTATACCTAGCTGACTTTTGGAGTTGACTGTTGACTGTGTTTTATTAATTTTTCATTTCGATTACTGTGGTGCAGGAGTTTTACTTTCAGAATCAAGATTTTCTTTTACATGATATTACAAAGAGTATGTAATTTTACAAAGGAATGTAATTTCACATATAGGACTTATATAGATACATATAATTAGATGAAATTAATTTTTATTACCAAAAAACCATTTTCGAATCAGTATAAAGCTTTTCTCTCATTGGGGTAGCTTTTTTATGAGGAGGTCAAAATATAAAAAATACATGTAGAAACATAATTCACAAGAATATTTTTTGTAACGAATGGACTATTTTTTTTCAGCGGAGTCACATTTTTCTTCTTCTTCATCGTTGAATTCGCATGATTTCTATGATCCTGAAGCCAAGTCGATTGAGCACCACAGGGTAGGTAACATAGAATTCAGTTTTATAACCAAAAAATCATTTTCGAATCAGTATATACCGATGGGTAGCTGGGGTAGGAGTTCAAAATATAAAAAATGTGAAAATATCATTCACAAGAATATTTTTTGGATTATTCAAATCAACATACCTTTCTAACGAATGGACTGATTTTTCTCAGCAAAGTCACATTTTTCTTCTAATTCTTCATCGTAGAATCCAGTTTTGTGATCGATAAATCAGAATCGTGAAATTTGATTTTTGTATTTTCGAACGGATGAACTGATTTCTCTCTCATTGGAGAAGCATTTTTCATGAGGAGTTTTACAAAATGAGAATCCAGTTTCCCGATTGAAAAACCAAAATCGTGAAATCAATTATTTTATGTTCGAAATTTCCAAATCAATATATAACTTCCTAACGGATGGACCAATTCCTTTCATTGGGGCAGGAGTTCAATATATAAAGAATGTGAAAACATCTTTCACGAAAATATATATATTTTTTGAATTTTCAAATCGCTATGGCGATATAGTCTTCTCTGTCTATATATATAGCTGATGTGTCTTTAAAATTAAAGTCTACTTTTTGAATCTCTTATACAGGCTGTAGACATCGTGTAATAAAAAGGTCCTGATGTATGATGATGAATGATGAATTGAAAGAAAAAATTATGTTACATTGGTTACCTCTACTTATTAGAAATAGAAACCGCGTATCTAAAAATCCCTACCCTTTTCAGAGACATCAATAAAACATAAGGAATCAAACGTTTCCATTGGGGCGATACACAGAATAATATCCGTTTGTGCGGACTTGTCCGGATCCCGAATCGAATCCTCATCACCATATCAAAGGGGGCTGTGAAATTCCGGGATGAACATCGAACGCTTCACATTGTTATGCAGATCTCTGCATTATCGGCCGGCCGCAGAGTGCTTTGAATCATCCCAGACAGATTGAGAATTATTTGATGTTGTGACAATTCTGATACTCCAGTCAAAAAAATTAGTACCTATGTATGGAGATGGCAAAAATCTAATTTACCGTAGGGAAATTTTCTTTCCACCACTTTTTTGGTGCAGATTGAATTTTCAATTAATATTCTCGGTGTTCTGCTGATCTGGCTATTGTGTTTGTGAATCACAGCGAAATGTTTCTGTCAATTGTCAAGCAGAAAATGTGATTTTATTTTTCATTGTCATATTGGCGTTTATTACCGTACTAGTCCTTCTCTGCGAATCTATTACCGCATTAGTAGTGGAAAATCAACTATAGGTAAAAACTGGTTATTCCTTTATTTGTGCCTGACTCTGATGGTGGGAACAGTGGTCATAAATCAGTCAAAATAAACTTATAACCTGATGAATATGATGATAATTGCGGCTAGCCACGATTTACCCAACAATAAACTCATGTTTTTCGCTTAGAATACCAATATTTGAGTGCGATTATTTTTCTAGTATCAGTCTCAACATCTAATCATCAGGCACTACGGGGCTTCTCTAATATATTTACACAGTCGAATACAATACCCCAATGTTCACAATATTGGGATTTATATAAATAAATATGGTTAACCTCTAATTTTGTTTGTTTTCTTATTAAACAAAGTTTAAGAGAGATAGGCGTGTCTAGTAAACAATAGTGAAGCATGTGGCTGATGGTACGGATTTATGAAAATGAGTTCTGCTCCGGTTTATCGCAAATCTTTATTTCACGACTTCGACACAAGCTTTACTCACGTATTTTGGCCTCCTGATCACGAATCTGAGAACCAAATTGTGCGGAAACCAATACTTTTCGAGATATTCCCAAAATAAAACCTTCATCATCCTTTCTTTTGCTATTGTTCAACTGCTCATCCAAGGTGGATATAGGATGGTGAAACAGCTCTTCAACTGTTTCTGCGAAAAACTTGTAGACCGTTTGAGAAGGTACTAATATTTCCACGACTTGAATGAAGATGGCGGTGAGATCGATTATCGAAGAAGATTTCTGTTGCTCATGTATTTCTGTGGTTCGCATCTGACAGACATGAGTTGAAATGACATCAAAACACAATATTTTGATTGAATCTGGAATGAATATTGATATTTTGACTCTTCTCAATCATTTTTCATCTAGAACAGATGAAACTGATAAAAGTATGACAGATGCACAGATTCTGTTTTACCGACACAAGGTATGTCGCCATCTCTGATAACTTCAGGAAATATTACTACGGTATGAAATCAAGTAGGCAAAGGTCTACAGTTTATACTAGTGCTTGTTAATAGGAAGCTGTTTCACCATCCTATATCCACCTTGTGCTCATCACTGGCTTGTCTGTTGCACACGAAACTCGGTGTTAGTACTCGCGGAAAATAGATACCATATTCATTATAATTCAGTTATCAGAAAAAACAAAACGAGATTGCTAAAATTTGATATTACGTTGAATATTTATGTAGTTTTTTCAAATAACGGCCATGATAGCTGTCAAGAGAGGCAACATACAATTTTGCCAGTCGTCGTCCGTTCAAGCGAGGAAATTCTCATTCAATATATATCTGTCCTTCTTTTCGTCGTAGAGATAGATAGAAATACTGAATGCTCCACGAGAAAATTTGTGCTGAGGTTTGTCACCAATGTCACCTTTTGTCATGGAAGATGTTAAGATGAGCTTTGATAATAATTTTGAAATAAATGGTTAAATTAGTAAATAGAATGCCGTTTCTCATGAAATATTACTTAATAGTTAATAACGAAGGTATATAGTTCATCAAACAAGAATTAAAGATGGATGATAAAGGTTGAATCACTGAATAAGTCTTGCTAAATAATAGGGTATTAATGACTTTATTTTGCGAATATCTCGAAAAGTATTGATTTCCGCACAATTTGGTTTTCAGATTCGTGATCAGGGGGCCAAAATACGTAAGTAAAGCCAAAAATTTTGAAAAAATAAGACATCGCCACCTAACGGAAGAATTACCAAAAAACATCCATTATTGTACGCATTAGTACAGCCTTCTCCTGTTTATTTTTGCACCCCAAACATTTTTTTTAAATTTTTGGTGCACATTGATCATGCACCATTTGAATTTGAATGCCTTTATTTTGAGAACGGCTTTTTGTTCATGCATGGAAAATTGTGCAAATGGGAAAAATAATATTGGTATAGGGGATATAGTTACTTATAACACCTTATAGGATGGCGCATCGTGAATAATAAACAGTTGACTTTTATTTTCATTTTGAAGGGTTTAGATAAAAGCTTCACTAATGAAAGAAATCGGGGTCCATCCGTTATAGGAAGTTATATAAAAAATAGAAAATGAAAATATGACCCCTCTGAAAAAAAATTTTCGATTCGTTAGAAAGTTATGGCGATTTCAAAATTACAAAATATATTGATAGGACGCAGATTTTTTCTGACCAACTTGCTGCTCACCACAACAGTTACCTTGTTCCCTATTTAATTATATTTGTATATATTTCCTTAAAAACTTCCGATTGGGCACGTATAGAGATCCGACCAACCATCGGCATCCGATATATACAGGGTATATACGCTTCCGAATCGAATATTAACAGGCTATAGCATCTTTGTCGCGGTTTGCCTGACGAGATGGATGGACATGTTTCTAAACTTATTTAAAGATAACTGACAGTTTCGATCCCCGGTGATTAGTCAGTTGAAGAAGGAAAGTTAATTTTAGCCCACGCAGTGGCGTGTCGCTTGGCGATGCATAATTTATTTAGGATGCCCGAATGGCAATTATTGAAGAAGACCCAGTATTAAAATAGAATTTTTTTCGTACCAGCGAAAAAACTTAATTTTTGTAAAGTGCAAGTCATATTTCAGACCATCAGGGTCGATAATATTTGAAACCAAAAATAAATTATAGTAGAATAAAACCCATTGGGAAATAAAGAGAATATAACAAAAATCAAAGGAAAAATAATTTATTGGCTGGCGATCTGAGGTCGGGAAGTGGAAGGGGTGAAGTTTTAAGGGTGAAAAACGGTTTATCTCGATTTCCAGCAAAACTACTTGGTTACATGGGAAATATTCGTCAGTGGTGATTAAACGTTTCAATTTAAAAAAATATATATTGAAAATAAAAGATATAGGTACTACGAAAATTTATTCGATCTCGATTGATCATACACTTCAAGAAACCTGAATATTGTAGAAAACATTACCGTTGAGTGGCAAAAAATGCAAAATTATCCTCTATCGTAAGATGTTCAAAAAACATTTACTCTTCTGGGTGATACCACGCAGAACATTGAATAACATCTACATGTGTTGTCTATAATACTGAATGTAGATGTTTTTTCACAAAAAAAAAAACATTTGCAGCAAAACAATACATGCACTTCGAGTGGGTATAATGACATTAGCCTGGAAAGTAGTTGTTTTCCACTCGTTATCCACCTTCTCATTGAAATTTATACGTATTGTTCAATTTTGAATTGGGGAAGACGTGATTTTTTTCATTTTGTGATGTTTATTCCAAATATTGGCTTCTCTTTTGTACTGAATTTATAGTCAAAAATTCGGCATGAATATCTCTTTAGTTTGGAACAATGGGAGCTTTCTACGCCAATGAGATCACTAAATATCACTAAATAATTACGCACGTGGCACGAAGCCTATACCTAAGATCATTTATTTTGTACCCAAGCTGATGGGCCTTAGTTTGCCTATATAAGATCGTATAAACGAGTCGGTTTTGGTGGGAATTGTTTATGTTTATGGACATATTTCCATTATAGAGGTATTAGGACCTATTGGATGTCATTATTATCATCAGCACTCGAGTACCTATGGTTGACACTTGAGATTATTAAATAATTATAGCAAGAAGAAGCAAGATCTAACTATCTCTCTTGGTATAGGGGTGAGAGGAGGAGAGCGGGCGGTAATGTTGACCCTTCTTGTTAATAGTCGTGCGAAATGAAATTTATAAAGTCAAATATACAGACGGATGAACCACAGGAATATATCAAGAATTGATTCTTTGAAACATAATATATTCACATAATTGTTCATTCGTATTATACTTATTCTACATGAACGAAATCTGTAAAATACAATTTAGATCAACTGAATATATTCATCATCTTGAATATAAATATTATCTATACATTATTCCACGTTGTTCCTTTCACCAATGAAATGACACTATTGACATTTTAATCCCAGAAACCTGCTTTTAACCACAAATAAAACATTTTTTACCATTTTGAGTGAACAGCAATATATTTAATACACGAATAAGGAAATTGATCTATAGAAAACCCACAAAAAAACGCTTTGAGAACGATAATACGACAACACGAATGACCACGTCATGAATCGTAAACAATCTGAGAAACTCGTTCGAAACACGAAAACGTCGAGTTGGTCCGACGAGGCCCGAACGATACATTCTTAAGGTGGAAACAAAAAAGTTTGACAGTCGTGTTGGCATCATGAAAAAGATGGAAAATACCACTCTATGTTTTTATTCGTCTGAGATAGTTACCTATTCATTATACAAGAGAGACAACCCAACCTTGAGCTGAAATATAATATTACTCCCGTGCACTATTTTTTTCTGTGCTGAGAAAAAATGAAAATTAAATTGCAAAAACATATTATTACAATACAGCGGGTTTCATTATATACGCACAGGACTTCGGGATGTGATAGCTCGTTTTTTGCGAATATCTCTGGAACCGTTATTGCTCAGAAAACAGCTTTTTTAAGCATTTTCCACGCATAATAGGCAATGTAATGTGCAAAAATTCTCTTATTTCAACTTTCAAGTCATAATTGGTGAAGATTTTGTAGGGGTAGTGGGTGTTTTCCTCCCCAACTTCCATTTGAACCGCCAATGTTCTCTACACGAAAAAGGTACTCTTGCTCTGAAGTTTACCGTTTTCGAGAATAATCTACTTTTATTTTGAATGTCAGTTCTCAATCTCATTATGGTTCAAAATATGTATTCCGACGTTGAGATCAAGAAATCATTTCTTTTCATTGATTCTACTCAACTCGATCAAACTGTGTTGTGAAATGTGGGAGAATATGATTAAAGAGTGATGTGATTTGGGAGCTAAATGAACGTCTGAAGAATGTTTGTGTTTTGAATACGAGTGGCAAATAATTGTGGACATCGGTTCGGTTAGTGATTTTTCGATTCAAACAAGAAGGTTCCTCGGTAACTAAGATCTTATGAAACATACTAGCACTTTGGAGAACTCTCCTGATGTTCTCCATGTTCAACCATCATTCAGCAACGCGAAAAACAAAAATGGGGGAACCCATTCGCTATTGACAGGTGCGTTCTCAAAACATGAATGAAACTTACAAATCCAGATATTTCCTATAGTTCCTATAGTTCCTGTCATCACACAGCTAGCACCCAAAATAAATATTTATTCAAATATTATCTCAACGGCGAGAGTGTCAAGTCCTTGAAGAGACCCAACTATATATATACGCCCGAAAATTCATCTAATCATCACTTGACCAGATGCGGAGGGCTGATCCGACCCCAGGGTTGTTTTCTGGGGCGCATTTAAGACCGTCATTGTTGACAACCAACCCCCCGACTGGGTGGTCTTGACCACTTAGCAAAATGCTCGGCATAGGATTTGTAGAGTATTCACGCATTTTTCGGGCCATTGTTCGACTCTTCGAGGGTAAGAATTGATAAAAAAATTGTGAGAAATGAGCGAGAATGTTCGAGGGTTGGTCACATAATGTGTCCTAGCCGTAGATCTTATAACTCTAAATCCGGTATCCAGGTTATTTGTTTGGTAGGTCCGGGGGGTTGAAAGTACTAAGCTATTGATTGGTCGGTTTTATTTTTGTCCATAAATATTTTCTATCCGAATAACTCTCGAACGTTGATGAATGCTCAAAAATATATAACTTTTTAATATCTATAATTTTTTTCCAACAATTATGAATGTCCTTGGATAACTACTTACTATTTTTTGCGAGGGATTTGGCATTGGGAAACCCGTTTGCCACATAAATTATTACTAATTACTGAAAATACAAGAGCAGGTCTCCAAGAATATAGTTGCTCATAATTGTTTTGATATTATACTTTTTGAAAATATCTCTACATGAATCATATTTTTGTAGTAAAAATATTCTTTGGACATCAGTAGAACATGATACTCAAATACTCCGTATCTCATATGAGAATGAGATCGGCGAAATATAGAATGGTATGAGGATTTTTTCACTAAAATAATGACTTGACATACATTTTAAGTAAGTATAGGTATACACTGTGTCCAAGATAAGAATGAACAGCATGGGGATGTCGGAAACGGTAAGTGATACGGATTTATGTGCTTAATAATATGATATTTAGACAGTTTTAATATTCCAAGTAGTTTCGGAGATATCCGAGAAAAACCGAAATTTGAGAATTTCGTTTTTATTTTCTCCTAGCATTATTTTCAAAGGAAATGTAAAACAAATAGCACTTCGTCATGGCTACTTTTTAAGGACTACACGATAACATAAGCAGAACTTTTCTGCGACGTTTCGTCTCTTAGAAAACATCATCAACTTTGTATTTTTATATGGGCCGAAACTAAAGTATACGACTCCATTTTTCATTGTGAATACAGCAATGTATCACACAATATGATTTAGGAACCATTTCTCGCGCTTTTCTTCAATTTTAGACAGTAGGCGCTGGAAAAAATGACCACATTATGTTCTGTTGTCATAATAATACTGTAGTTTGGTAGAATTTTTGACATATTACCGTTCCTACTCTTACATCTCGTTACCTACCTAATTTGTGTTAAAAATGGAAAACTGCAGCTTTTCGAATACTGAAAAATTTGATATGTTGTCATGTTACATTTTGTGGCTAAAAAATTGTGTTGATGCTGAACGTGCGTACTCTAATAAGTATCCAGAGAGGCGACAACCTAGTAAATCAATATTTAGACGCATACTATCTAAAATTGAAGAAAAACAAATTAAGTAATCACTAAATTACATTTTGCGCGAGAAATGCTTCCGAAATCATATTGTGTGATACATTGCTGTATTAACAATGAGAAATGGAGTCGTATACAGGGTATACTTTAGTTTCGGCCCATATAAAAATACAAAGTTGATGATGTTTTCTATGAGACGAATCGCCGCAGAAAAATTCTGCTTATGTTATCGTGTAGTCCTTGAAAAGTGGCCATGGAGAAGTGCTATTTGTTTTACATTTCCTTTGAAAATAAAGCTAGGAGAAAATAAAAACGAAATTCTCAAATTTCGGTTTTTCTCGGATATCTCCGAAACTACTTGGAATATTAAAACTTTTTAAATGTCATATTATTAGGCACATAAATACGATACTTTTCTCTAATTTAATCGACCCCGTATCACTTACCGTTTCCGATATCCCCATGCTGTTAATTCTTATCTTGGACACAGTGTATATATACACTATTTTCTGAGTGCCCCACAAACGATATCAACTACTTTTCTATGGTTCTTGTCAATGTATCTTTGTGAGTTAAATTGCATAACAGATATTGTACACCTTTCATCTTCAATATCAAACAATCACTTTACTTATTTATGATTTTGATAATCTTCAAATTGAGTGCATTACACGTGCATTTTCGAGCTGTTATAAATCTCTATAGATTCACGAGACTAATTCAAAAAAAACACATCCTATCCGCTATAAATTTAAAGATTTCATTATAATAAATTGCTTCGAGATCTCGAACCCATATGTCATGTTTTATTTTAAGATTTCTGTTTGTTTTTCATCCATGACAAATTGAAGAATTAAAATTGTCTAAACCGCAGCGCGTATTTTGATACTCAATCAATGTTGCCAGAGGTAGTACTTGAATTAAACATGTTCAAAACAGCGTGTGGTGGTATTTCTATTTCATATTCGTGAAAAAGTATTTGGGCCATATCACACTTTTTGTATGAAAACCATAATTTTCTTGAGCGGCCACCAAAGTATGCTGATTTTACCCTTTTAGACTTCCTTTATGGGATAATTTCAATTCAATCATAAACGGTTTATTTCAATTACATCAGGACTGATATAAGAATTATTATTGATCCAATTAAATATTTAGTTTGGCAACTCTGTACGTGATTAGCCAGCTATTTCTGATAAAATTTCGTAAACAAATTGATCTTGTCTCCAGCAAAGTTGAGGATTTCATCGACGTACCTACTCATCCTCAATTGTTTATGTAGTGAGGATTGAGAAAAGTGCCTCGTATTGTAAAAAAAATCCAATTTTGCCCGAGAGGCACTCGAGCTGTCTCGTAAATTCTGTGATTCGGAGACATTTGGAGTGGAAATCGACATATTAAGCTATTCGCACCTCGTCACTTATTTCGAGAATGTACAGAGTGATGATCATCACGTCCACACCATAAAATATACAGGGTGTTATTTGAGTACGTAGCAAATAAACTCCAAGGGGAAGTTCCTTGAATGCTAAGACGAAAAGTTTATTTAAACATGGGTCCGGCTTCTTTTTCAAGATAATGATAATAGTAATAATAATAATAAATATACTTTATTGTCCAAAGATGAAAATATTGTTGACAAAGCTTCAAATATAGTCATGTAGGTATAAATGAAATATTACATAAAATATTTGACGAAATATACTTACACAAAAATGCACTGCATAAAATAGATACCTACGTCAAAACAATAATACAATAGTATATTATGAAACAAGTTTTATAAGACGCTATTTTGTCGCACGTATTGTTTGGAGTACGACGAGCGAAGCGAGGAATGCTCCAAGGGAACAAGTGCGACAACGTGTCTTATAAAACGTGTGTCATGTAAAATTTTGTCTATTTTGCATTAATTCGAAGTCTTTTATCGAAATAAATTGATTTTATATCGATAAATAACAGAAACATCTTCGATTGGTAACGATAATGACATTGAAATATTTAAAATCTGACGTACAAGCGTAAAGCCCAGTTTACAGTTGAGCGATTTTGATTATTGCAATACTAGCGGTGAAAAATTCAATGTTGTTATTGTTTTTATTGGTCAATTCAAATCAAATTACACTCTGAATTGAAATTTACCAATTAAATCATTGAGTTTTTCACTGCTGATATCACCAAATCCAAATCGCTCAGAAGTAAACTGAGCCTAACTCTTGACTGACTTTCATTTGACAGTTCGATTGTGCCAATCTCCGAATAATAAAAAATACGTATCGAAATAGAGGCTATTTCGACACGCATTTGCGTTGCACAATGACTTTATTATACAACCAAAATAGAAAATAGTACATTATGATACAAGTTTTATAAGACGCTATTTTGTCGCACGCGTTGTTTGGAGTACGACGAAATAAATTGATTATATATCGATAAATAACAGAAACATCTTCGATTGGTATAACGATAATGACATTGGTCAATTTAAATAAAATTACACTTTGAATTGAAATTTACCAATTGAAACATTGAGATTTTCACTGCTAATATGACCAAATCCAAATCGCTCAGAATTAAACTGGGCCTAACTTTTCTGACTTTTATTTGACAGTTCGATTGTACCAACCTTTCAAATAATAAAAAATGCGTATCGAAATAGAGGCTATTTTGACACGCATTTGCGTTGCACAATGACCTCATTATACCTACAACCAAAATAGAAAAATTAATTTAATCTATTGTCAGATTATCGTCAAAAAATTCCTGTAAAATATAATACGGTCTCCTGTTCAGCAGGTTCTTTATATTCCTCCTGAAACTCTCTAATAGGGGAGGTCGCTGTCAATTATTGTAACAAAATTTGGTTTTTATTTAATGGGACTCTAATTATGAATGAACTGCTACACAAAAATTTATAGTGTATAAGTTGGTATAACCAAGTATCTGAAGTTTGATTTGACTGATTGAAATTTAAAAAAAATGGTTTTGAAGTTGAAAAACAAATTTTTTTTATTACAATTAACCGCATCAACCTTTTGGGTCATTAGCGGTGGAGTTGATAAATACATAATTTATAATTTTCTCATTAAATCTAAAGTAGACAAAAACGGAATGATTTTGTTACTATTACTATAGTCTAACATTTCTTTCAAGTTAGGGGATATGTTAAATGTTTTGTTTCGCACAATACACCATGTTACTATTGACACCGTTTGGGTGTCAAATGTAACACTAGCAAACTCAATTCAACAATCTTAAGTACCCTAGAGCACCTGTTTTCATTGAAAAAATCATAAGTGATTGGCGCAGACGCTGAGCTCAACATAATGAAAATTACAATCAGGAAAGTTCGAAATCGTATGGATAATAATTCTTCTCGCTTTTTGAAATACGACAATAGAACGATTATACACAAAACTATAGCATGTGTCAATCGTCCAATTACTTCAGGAACAGCAGTGTGTGTGTAATAAATTTCGCTTTAA
This sequence comes from Chrysomela aeneicollis, assembly GCA_029955515.1. Classification (NCBI taxonomy): domain Eukaryota; kingdom Metazoa; phylum Arthropoda; class Insecta; order Coleoptera; family Chrysomelidae; genus Chrysomela; species Chrysomela aeneicollis. Next base: position 2,658,710 of record JARUHQ010000003.1, read on the forward strand.
TGGTAAATACGCGTTTGACGTATGATATCCAGCGTTCTAGAAAACAACTGCTGGCGTTAACAAATGATACACTCCAGCGTTCCTTGGAATTAGCACCGTATGCGTCCTGTCCATGTGGAATTTATTTAGTCTGGTGAAATCCAAAACCCCCTGGATATACTTGAAACCTAAAATGGTAGCCAAACGAACTTCTACGAGGTACATGAAGGAAGCTATGACAATAAAATCGAGATGAACATCAGGATATGGTTTGCAACTATCACAAACGCATTTCACATGATTGTTTTTTCTCACACTCAATCAAAATGATATTTTCAAAAAGTATAACTGCATTAGTAGAATTCATAATAAATGCGAAAGATAAATATATAAATCACAAATAAGTTGCATAACCAAAATCATTCTGTGGCAAAAAGACTGAGTGCTAATGCCAATAACAAAAAAAAAAGTAAAACTAAAGGAACCGATATGTGATATGTGTTGTTTCGAAAAGGTTATAAAATTATTTATTGTGATAAACTCACCTCTTGGTGTTCAGGAAGGTCTATAGAATCAAAGTGGCTCTTCTCTAAGAAAATAAGTGATTAGGTCATTCATTTGTCTCAGTCAGTAATAAAAAGCTGCTTTGTGGTATGATTTTGACATGGACTCAAAGTCACCTTGCTCTGAAAGTCTTCAATATGTACCCTGTATTTTGTTACATTCTCGAATTTTCTCTGAAAAGCTGATTTCGTTAATGCGTCATACTTGGGGGGTCTAAGGTGAATGATTACAGAGATATAGGGTGTGAAAAATTGAAATTTTTCAACTTTAGGAATTTTTTGTGCGAAACTATCCGTTATCGCTCAAAACGGCCAACGTGTCCCTACCTTGATTTTCCATTTACTATATCGATTGATATTTAATTGAAATAAATACAGGGTGGTTCAGAATTTTGAGATTTGCACCACCCTGTATTTGTTTCTATTGAATGTCAATAGATAGTTGATGAAAAGTTGAGATAGGGACATGCAAGCCGTTTTGAGCAAAAATGAATAGTTTCGACCAAAAAAATTCCAAAAGTTGAAAAATCCCGATTTTTCACACCCTATATATCTGTAATCATTTACCCTAGAAGCCCAGTATGATAGATCGACGAAATCAGCTCTTCAGAGAGAATTCGAGAATGTAACAAAATACAGGGTGTTTCATTTGAAATAACAAAGTTGTTGCTACTTTTCGGTAGGAGCGGCAACGCCGCAACGCTGAAAGTATTTTTGATCGATAGAACAGAACTGATCACCCAATAAACCAAATTTTCAAAATAATCCTACGTCCTGTTCTCCAGAAACGTCTAACCTATAGTTTCCTATAGTGTCCTTCATAAAGTCCGCATCATATGGGAAAAACTTTTATTAATGATTTATTTTGAAATTCGACTTGGGCGTTAAGTTGTATTTTAAAAAATATGAAAAATGGATGTGGTCACGTGACTTTCGCTACCTGTCAAAAGTAATATTTTTTCAAAGTAATCGCTGAAAATAGACTTATTTATTGGAATTTCAAAAAATTTCAAGGAAAAAAGTTGTTTTTTTCACGATTTTACACCTACATCTCAAATTTGAACGTTCTATTGCAACTTTCACTTTTTGCCATTTTTTTGATAATTTCAAAATTTCTGGAACACTGAAAAAATTCGTAACTTAGACAAAACTGTTTTATACCAGTAGCTCTATTATGCGACTAACTTTCAATCACGAATCATCCAAAAAAATATGTTTTTTTCAAGAAAATGAGAATTACTGGTTAACATTTCTGTTATTTTTGATGCAAAGTTGACGTATCTTCAAGCATGTAGGATAAGAATTCATTTAAGTGGATTTTTTCAATAGGTCATTTTTCATATTTTTCAAAACACAACTTAACGCCCAAGTCGAATTTCAAAATAAATCATTAATAAAAGTTTTTCCCATATGATGCGGACTTTATGAAGGACACTGTATACATATATAAGTATTCCATAATTTTGGATAAAATTGTCTTGGACTATGAAGGAAAGAAGAAGTCGTTGAGAATTTCGCGATATAAAATGTAATTTCCGGCCTTCGTATGATACAAAAACAGCCGCTTTTGCTATATGTCATCACACTTGTTCGACTATCAAAATATATCGATGCCGATATAGACTTCTTGAGAAAATATTGTTCGAGCGCCAAGATTTGTTTTTCTAGTTTGAACTTTGGGCATAACAAACTGAAATGAAGTGAGGAGTAACGTTATGCGATACAGATTTTGAGATGCCAAAAATTCGGACATAATTTTTTTTGATTTCCGATAAAACCGGTCTTCCTCAATTTTTTTTCATAAAATCATACCCAACTTCAATGACACCATAATACTGTAAATCAGAACTAATCATTTTTTGAATTCTCTAGGAAATTCTTCAGCTTTTTTTTTTTCGACTGGCTACTCAATATTAGTTATTTTTCGAAAAATATATCGAGCCTCAATTGATGACAATTTTAATTAAATGAATATTTTCTTCTATTAGTTGTTTTCAAAATTATTATTTGATCCCGATTTCTTATATAGAGCATGTATTGCTATCGAAAAAATAGTAAAGAAATCAGCATTCTAGTGTTTCAAGGAAAAACTAATCAAAAGACTATCTGAAAATAAGGAATGACAAGATAATATTGAAATTAAAAAAAAGTTCGCCCGAGCAGGGACTTGAACCCTGGACCCTTGGATTAAAAGTCCAATGCTCTACCGACTGAGCTACCCGGGCTCATATAAATAAAAGAAAACAAAGCTAACTAAAATCTTGATTCTTATAAAAGGTAAAAGTAACAATCTGTAGTAACACTTTGGGCACAGATTAAAACGTCGTAGGGGAAATAAATCTCAACCGTTATAATTGTCGACTTTTTCCAAAATACTGAGTTCTTCCTCTTCACCGTCTACAAACATCAATTGATCCTCAATTTATTATTTTGGCCAATACAGCAGCAGCAGGAATACTCATTATAGGTATTTGAATTTATTCAAGGCAACACAAGTACAATAATAGAAAATTTCAAAAGGGATTAACACTTTTTGGTCTTTGACACCGATCTGCACCGTTCGTTTAACCCGATTAAGCCTACCTACTTCATGATAGAACGATTGCGATTATTTTTATACGATTCCGCAAAATTGATTGAATTGTCAAAAAACCTAGTTCATGTTGAAGCGGATAATCGCTAAAAGAAGAGTTTCTCCATCCCTCAAAGTCGTGAGTGGAAACAAAGGATAGAGACAGTTTAATGCGTTCAAGATATTTTCAACAAATACATAACTTCATTTAATTCACATTCGTCCACATCAACACACCTGTGAAGTAAACACCTCTTATTTTTAAACACATTTACTTAATATAATCCATTCCATTTGGAATAACAAATTCTGCGGAAATCGCAATAAAGTTTTAACTTTCTTCCGACAAAAGCGACGCCATTTTTAATCGCATTTCATTTGCGGAATTCGTTCTAACATGAACTATAAGCTTAATCCGACCAATCCGTGATGACGTGACCAAAAAATCCCCCGCATTTCGGATGAGATTGTTGAACTCGACTATTGTTCGGAATTGAACAAATTCGTTTTTAACTCAATGGACCAATCTGATTTTTTTCAGATGACTAAACCAAACACCCTGAATGAATATTTGATGTTGACAGTTGCAATATTGAAAATGTTCAATACCTAGGTATATCATCCCTCAACATCGACTATAATTTCTGGAGACTAACGATTCGAATATAGATTGGGCAACATGACAATAAATTCATCGCAAACCTAATAACAAAGTGGCGCTATCCAAACAAATAAAAGCTGACATCACGTCCGTCTGGCCACCAATTTGCACCTCGTTTATCTCGATCAATTTATCCCGTCGTTTGGAGTGAAAGTTATCTAGAAATAAATAGGTCAAAGATTCGGCAAGGTGTAAAATGAAGAGATGGGAGTCGTATTCCCGGTTTTCGGCTCGACGCCAAAAAACACACCGTTCCAGACAGGCTAATTTCGAAACGATCGCCAGAGTCAAGGTGGATATAGGATGGTGAAACAGCTCTTCAATTGTTTCAGCGAAAATCTTGTAGACCGTTTGAGAAGGTACTAATATTTCCACGACTTGAAAGAAGATGGCGGTAAGATCGATTATCGAAGAAGATTTCTGTTGCTTACGTATTTCTGTGGTTCACATCTGACAGACGTGACTTGAAACGACATTAAAACAATATATTTTCGATAAATTCGGAATGAATATTGATATTTTGACTCTTCTCAATAATTTTTCATCTAGAACAGATGAAACTGATAAAAGTATGACAGATGCACAGATTCTGTTTTACCGACACAAGGTATGTCGCCATCTCTGTTAATTTCAGGAAATATTACTACGGTATGAAATCAAGTAGGCAAAGGTCTACAACTTATTCTAGTGCTTGTTAATAGGAAGCTGTTTCACCATCCTATATCCACCTTGGCCAGAGTATTGTTTTTGCTGTGACGTGGTGTTTTGGCGATACTTTCCACCGAAATCGAAACAGATCGAATACCTTGAGGGGAATTTTTTGTTGATAAAGCAACCCATGAAGAATTTTAGACCACTAATGAGGGTGATGATCGTTTAGTCATTTTAACAGCAATAAAAGATGTGCATCGTTTTTTAACAAAGACAATTTAATTCATGCACTAAATGCTATATTATGACAGCCAAAAAAGGTTTGCCCTAACTTTTCCAGCGATAAATTAACTTCTGTATAAAATGTGTCATTTAAAGATGACTGTTTTGTCAGTTTGACAGCGATAAAAAAACGTGCATCGTTTTTTATCACCGATTTCCTCTTGAGCGCCTACATCTAGTACACTGAAAAAAATATGGTACATAATATCAATAAATGCCGTTTATCACCTGTTCGTTCATTTGCACAATGAATTTTTCATCAAGTCAATGAATAAATATTTAATGAAATATGTCAGTATTCATTGAAAAAATGAATTCGTATTCATTGTTATTGATGATGATCGTTGTTCAGAACAATGCACAGGTTTCGTTGTGATTATGGAAAAATTCAATAAGACGATTAAAGAGTTCACTGTGAAAATGTTATATTTATTATCATTTCAATGAAAATAATTCATGATCCCAGAGCAATTACTACACTATTTTGAGGAATAAAGTTCATGATATCAATAAATAAGATTCATTACCTCTTCGTTCATTGGCATGATGTATTTTGATTGCGTCAATGAATAATCATTTACCGACATAATGTATGTATTCATTTAAACAATACATTTTGTATTGGGATTAATGATGATAGTTATTCAGACCAATAAAAAGATTTCGTTGGGGCTTTGGGAAAAATCGTTGAGCGCAAGAAAATGTGCATTGAAACAATGACTCGTTTCCAGAAAGTATTGATAAAAGTATTTATTTCAACGGTCTGGCAATGGACCAGTGTGGTCAAATTGTTCTCAAATCAACTAGCTATGTCAGGAACAGAAGACCAATGATTTAATTATGTTGTTCCCAACATGAAATTCAGTACATTTCACTGACATATGAAGTTCATATGGTCAATATAGGTATAGGTACAAGTTCAAATAAGTTCATTGGCATAACATACTCAGATTATTTGACATTGAAGACCTATTTTCATTGATTCCTCGAATATATTTCATTGTCTCAATGTATACGTACATCATATTAATGTACCAATCATCAAACGATGAATCTCGTTATTGTATTAATGGAATTATTCATTGAGACGATGAAACAAATATGTGGAAGGGAGGCTTACCATAGAATAATCCGAAATTCGGCATCTAGATAGTTGTATAAGCTTGGTTATATTTTTGAATTGCCAACGTATTGTTTTCTCGCTTTCCTGAGAGTTGTGAAGTGCTGGTTTCACGTGAGTTGAGTATTCTTCGTATAGGTTGAAGGAAAGTTATACAACAAGTGTTCTTATCTGAAAAGCACATTTAAAACTGCTGTAATGACGAAAGCTCAGAAGGTACCTACCACCTACAAAAGAATTAGGATTGAAAAAAAAAATAGGTAAGGAATCATTGTTAAACCTATATGTTGATATTATATATTCAGTAAGACCGGGGCACCCTCATGAAATCTAAATTTTCAACAGAATCACACTTTTGAAAATTCCATTCATATCAGCACTAATTTTCGAAGGATTATTTTGAATTTTGAATTTATTGATTTGATGTCGAAAATTTAAATTCATACATTTTATGTATGAAACACTACCGATTATTTATGAAATTTCTTCAGATCCAGAAACAAACGCTGCAGCGCCTGCAGCCTGCATGAAGGCTTTCAGATATGATAATCTGACGGCAGAAGGTTCGATACTTACTGGAAATCTTACAGCCACTATATACTTCAATAAATACATGGAAGGAAGAAAGAAGACGTATTCAAGAACTGGCCTCAGTACAAACGGCCCTCTGGGTTTCGTCTGGTAAGCTAATAATAAGAAGTATACCTAATAGAGCATCTGCTCATCTCACATATTTTTTAGATTAACATGGACTACAACGTTTTACATGACAATGTCAATGGATAATTGGGAATCTTGCATGGAAAAAAATTTCCTCAAAATGTAATGGACAAAGGAGTGAATATTTATCGCGAAATGATTGAATTAATTCAATCGAAAAAACTTTTAGTGGACTTCCTATCAATAATCCAAAGACCAGTTTCTTGTGTTCAGAATTTGCATTTCACATAATTTTATTATTTTGCAATGTATACATACTTTTATCGTTTTCCTAGTGAGTTTCATGGAATATTCGTTATGTTCTGATATCGCCTCTGATATTTCTTTCAATTATTGTAATGACATGTTAACCTATAGTTAATATGATGATTTATTATGTGAATGATATTGGAGGTATTGTATTCATATACGTAGGTACAGATTAATATTAGTCAATGTAATGTATTTGTTTTATTTTTATAATAATAAATAATCATTCTTCATTCTTGTAACATCTAGAGAACCCTTATCTTGTCACCTGTTTGGGCTTCAATTATCACTAATATGTGGAACTATGCTTTTGGTTTAAGTATTTTGCACGATAGATATTCTTTATCATTAATCTCAGGAAAAGGTCCATGGCATCTCAAAGTGGAGTGTTGGTCAATTGAATATCATCTAATTGTATCAGAAATATAAAATTTTCTGATCAATGCCTGTTCTTGTCACTATTTCGCAGTTGTTACAGGATAATTTTCCATCTTGAGGATAAATTATAGAAATTTGGGACATCCAAATTATTTATCGCTGGTATACCTCCTCTTCTCCTTCAGTTTCAGAGATCAATTGATCGAACTTCAATACATGCTGTAAACTTTCTCTATGTCACTTTTGTAAATTATTTACATTAACAAAAGTAATATTATAGCAAGAATGCAGCATGTGTTTGAGTTCGATAAATTATCTCTGAAACTGAAGGAGAAAAGGAGGTACCTACAACAGCGCTGTGACACCCTGTATATAAAAAAATCAATAAGGAACCTTTATTGCATTGATGATCAATATGCATCAATTCAATGAATACCATTTATTCAAACAATGAACAAAATTAATCAATTCAATGTATAGAGAGAGCATTCGGATGATAAACGGAAACATATATTAAATGAATACTATTCATTGAAGTAACGACCAATATTCTTGAATTCAATGAACAACTGTTCATTTGTTCGATGAATGGAATTCGTTACAGTAACGAACCTATGTTATGTAATTAATCATGAAATTAATGAAAGCGTTCATTAATATTATTAACATTCATATTCTTAATAAGGATAACCAGTGTTACATTGACACAACGATTGCGTTCATCGGACCAATATTAATGAAATTGTTCATTGAGTCACTGTACTTTTTCATTGTGTTTAGGTACCGATTTCTTTCTGTGTATGCTTATACGTTACTTTAATGTCTGCCCTGTCAGTTATTTAGGTATTGTTGATAATCGTAATTGATACTGAAACATTGAAACATGACTCGTTTTTGGGAAAGTTTCGACTCAACAAATAACAAAAAATATAGAGAAAGCAATCCCGCAATCCACAAAAAATACTAAAGCGTCAATATGGAGACAATTTATGGAGTTTTGTCAAGTACGAAATTACGAACTGTCGAAAATAACTCCGTTACGAAAAGTTGCAGATATATTAAAGGATTGGGCCTATAATATAAAAAAGGAATGGAGAAGATTATAATATTTCATTGAATACAATATTAAGTTTGATCTTAGCCGACATAACTTTTAACGGGACACTCATCATCATCTTCTATTAAACCCTATCTCCAAATTGATCCTGAACATCACGAAAATCTTATTAGTTCATTACGAGCCTCGAGTGAGAAAAATCAAAATGAATATTCTACATCTGTGTGAATACCAGAGAAGAAAATATTGAAATTAGTACACCAAATCAAACAATTTATAGGAATTGTGTATTCAATAACTGTTCATTTAAATAATTTAATTGTATCAATAAAGATAATTATTGTTCTTGTTCAGTCATATATTCGGTGGTTAATTTATCTTGCCAAAAAACACTCGAGCTTTTCTTTTTTAACTCAAAAATTTTCGGTAAAACTTCGTTTATCGCACTCCTATGAGTTCGGAAAAAATTTTTGGTGGAACTTATGTATTTTGACCTCCTGATCAAGAATCTGAAGTCAAAACGCGGCGGTCTCAAGTATTTTCGGAGATACGGCCCCATTTTGTCTCAAAAATGTACCATTTGACATCTCAAATTTCTGCTAATAAAAACACAAAATTAATCCTTCTTTGAGCCAAAACATCACACATGCTCACATTCACTTGTTTCCAACACTTTTTTGCATAAAAAACTGTTATTTTCACAAAAATTCGCCCTTCTTCAAATCGTAAACAAAAAAATCTTTCTTCACTGATTTTCTGGTTATTTTTATTTGAGATGTTGGCAACGTCTTACCATGAGCCAAACAATTACGTTGCCAACATCATAAATACAAATTACCAGAAAATCAGTGTAAAAAGGTTGTTTTGTTTACATTTCAAAGAAGGGTGAATTTTTTGAAAAATAATCGTTTTTTCTGCTGAGAAGTGTTGGAAACAAGTAAATATATGCGTGTATAGTGTTCAAAGAAGGGTGAATTTTGTGTATTCCTAATAGCAGAAATTTGACATGTCAAATGGTACATTTTTGAGACAAAATGGGGCCGTATCTCCGAAAATACTTGAGACCGCCGCGTTTTGACTTCAGATTCGTGAGGTCAAAATACGTAAGTTCCACTATAAATTTTTTCCGAACTCATAGGAGTGCGACAAACGAAGTTTTACCAAATTTTCCATCAGTAATTTTGCTCGAAAAACTGACATTTGACAAAATCACTCGACCTTCGGTCTTCATTGAATGAAGTTCATTATCATTGATTGTACTGGTCAGGGTCACCTATATTTCCGATAAAGATTCCTCTCTAACTCTGATTCACCACCACCGAGAGTTCCCTTTTTTTTCCCATATACGCACAAAAACGTTCCACATGCGAACGTGTTATGACAGCCTCCAAAGCCCTCTAGATGGAGCTCTTAATTAATCGTTTTCCGTGTTTTGATTGAAAATAGCGTATCGAAAGCCGCAGGCAAAGCGTTCGACCGAACAGCGAATATCACGCGCCGATATATCGCGTCCGCCACCCCTTTTCCATCCCTTCCCCCCGTCACCCCACCGCCCCATCATCCACGGACGCATGGCTTTGGGCTGTACGCCCCGTCCGTGTGCAACATACAGGGTGTTGGGCGCGGGGCGGCGTCCCTGTTTTACACAGTGAAAAAAAACTACAGCAGCTAACACTGTCTGGTGTCCCCTGAGGTCCTTATTGTTTTAGGGTGACTTTATAAAAACTTTTAACATTTAAGATTTATCACCTAACATTTAAAACTTAAGAGCTGATAAGTTGATTCTGTTATAAAAAAACTTAAGATTTAGGAATATTTGACATGGAACAAATAATTTTGACGTTGGCATTGTTGGCAAGTTCTAACCTATATCCAGTGCCGGATCAAGCCAGCGCGGGGCCTGTAGCAAATTCTGTCATGGGGCCCTTGGTTTGCTTTAGGTTCTCAAGTGTACGGTATTGAATAAAACAAAACTGTTACAACTGAACTTTTCTGGATTTAATATGGGCAACTTTAGAGATAACACTTTCGATATCAACTTCTTTAAGCAAATTTGGCCCATTGTGTTTCTTAATTAATTTTTAATACGTTTTTATGTTGAAAAAGAACGCTCGCCAACGCAGTTAGTGATCATGAGAGACATGTTAATGCGCAAGACAATATCTAAGTTTGGGAAACACGATTCTAAAGAATTATTTAATAAAAGTTTATAAAATTGCTGTTCCAGAGGCTCTTGTTTCTTGCTGTCAATAACAGTAGCCATATCTGTTTTCAGCAGCTCTGCGAACTACACTAATTCTCCAAATCGTCTTCGTAAGCACTGACCATACTGGAGGAACTATTCTGTTGTAAGATATTTTAGCTTTCGATTTAAAAAACACTACTAATCTTATGATATACTTTCATATACGTTTAGTTAAAACAGACAGTACGTTATCCACAATAACAATAAACACCTGAACTTCGAAACATTGTCCAGGTGTTTGAATTTCAACAAAATCGTCGAGTGTAGGAAAGCCGCTGAAATGGTCGTACTTTGTATTTTGCTTGATTCGTCTTGATGTCTGTTGCTGGTATTCTTCACAGTTGGTCAGATCTTTGGCTCTAGCCTAAATATCAGAAAATGTGGATCGCATTGCTTGGATGTAGCCATATGATGATTCATAAAGTGCGTATCCTGTATTGAAAGGTGTTTTTTGAAGAGTGTTTTTTTTGAAACGTGTTTTTAGACCGCCAACTTAGTTGCAAAGCAACCCTCGAAGTCTCATTGAGACTTGTATGAGTAGGAAAGACGGGGACCTTAGCTTTTTAAGTGTCATCCGAAGCACTACTCGCCTGGTTATCGTTGAGAATCCGAAGGATTGAAATCTAGGTACCAAGAATGTTCGGTTGGTCACCTATCTCCTCCCGCTAAACGATGCTACAGAAATAAATAAAATTACTAATAGCCCCGCCGGGATTCAAACCCAGAACCCCTTGACTAAGCCAGCGATACACGCACTCGTCCACCAGCCCAGTATTAAGGTCTTGATCAGACGACTGCAGTGAAGCACTAGTCGTTTGCAAGCGTTCTAGGATTCCATTCCATGTAATTGTCATTATTCCCGTTTCTAACTTATTCATCGTTGAAACTAGTCCGATTATCAATTTCAATTAAACATTAGAGCATTAACGTTATTAAAGTTCGTAAAAAACCTACTTATTTTTACGATTCAACGTGACGAGTTTTCATGCAAGATATTTTGCGCTCCTATCAGAATAATTTTTATTACGGTCAGACAGGCGTTGGAGCGCGGGGCCCCAAATTCGCGGGGCCCGTAGCATTTGCTACTCTTGCTACGTGGCTAATCCGGCACTGCCTATATCTATTATTATTGTTTTTGTTAGAATTTTCTTCAATTTTAATCAAATATTGTTGAAGAATTCAGGCATATTTATGATAAAAAAGTAGTTATTCTGAAATAAACTCGCCAGGAAAACTGCCTGGAAAAAAATTGGCCAAATATACCTATCTTAGAAAACTGCAGGTAGAAATGGAAAATTGAATTACGGAATACATTTCCATCATGATTTGATCCTGGACAGCCTACATCAATGAAGATGCATTTATTTTGTATCTGAATATGCTTTCCATCAAGGGCACCAATGCAGTTTGGCATATTCCATTTTTCATAAAATTCCATGGAGATTCCATGCCAATCGATTTTTTCAGTAAATTTTCCACAGTACATCGCTGTTTTCCTCTATGATCACATGTGTACATAGTAGTCAGTCCAACATAAGCAATTTGCTGCATAAGAGCATCCCTCTGATCTGACAAATAGCTATAATTTGGAGTTATTATTGATGACATCGATTTCAAAATAGAAAACTATGTCACTTTTATAAAAAAATTGATAAATGCAACCAAATAATTACAGACTATCCACATCAACAAATAATATTCGAAAATATAACCCAAAATTCAAATATCGCGGGAAACAGTATATATGTCACTTTTCGTTGCTCAAACATGCGCATCTCCTATTTTCATTTATGATCATTTATCATCCATTTCTTAAGTTGGAAGTTGGTCATCTTCTTAAGTCTAGGTGTAAAATCATAAGTCTTAAATGGTTTTATAACACAACCAATGATATTTCCATGATTCATCTGTCATAAGTGATAAGTATTAAATGTTAGGTGATAAATCTTAGGTCTTAAAGTTTTTTATAAAGTGGCCCTTAGTGTCAGTAAACACCACTGTAGCACAGATTAGAAAACCTTTACAGATGAGACACTCCGCCCATTTTGTTTGATGTACCGACATCCGTTTTCATTGACCTCGGACCTTTAAATTCGGCGCATTGCAGTTGCCGGATTGTCGTTGTCACCGCTAGAACTACTGATGTGCAATGTTGCCATTTTAATGCATGATAGGTATACAACTATACAACAATATAAAAGGTTACCTACTTCTGAGTGATTTATTATGAACAAGTTGTCATCAGAGATTAGTTTCTATCAGGAATAAGATGGATTCCTCGATGTATTCTGAATGAACTTCCATATGAAATTCGAATATTTCGAATTTTAGCCCATTCATTGTCATCAGGAAAAATGAAACACTATTCAATTATCTGACGATGTAATGTACAAACAAATACACAAAATATGACACATCTTTTATGTTACATAGAGTATTCTGAATTTGAAAAGCAAATCAGGAAGATATATTTGAGGAAAAAATTAATACAAAGCGAATTTATATATTGTTGGTGAGGTAGGTATAAGTTTTTTGAAAAATACCTCGAACTTTGAGTAAGAATACAAAAACTGTTACTTTCATCTTGAAACTTGAAATGTGATATAGCATAAAATGTTAATATTCTCATGGAAATGGAAAATTTTGATTAAAGTCGATAATAGGTATCTCAATATAGGTTTCGAAAACAATGTAATTATATATTCTCCAATTTATTTGAGAATGATTTGCAATCATTATACACACACCTTCTCTCTTTGATTCACTCATTGTTAAGTCAACACTTGTTTCTTGTATAACCCATTCGTAACTTTTCATTTTGGCGCCCTCTTGCGGAAAAAAAATTTTATTCAAAGGTACGAATGTCGTCAAATAACTCCAGAAATGCTCCAAAACCTCAGACATTTCGAGACTAACTTATACTCATGTATGGCAGTTAATGGAGAACACTTTGAGCAGCTATTGTGAATTATTGTAGTTTGGAATGATTGGAGTAAAATTTATGCAAGCCTTTCCAATTTTTCAGTTCATACACTGTTCATACACTGTCATTTGAGGTTATGGTAGAAAGATGTCCCCCTTGGTTTACAAATCGACGTGTTTTTGCATTTTTTTCACAACACATGTGTCTATAAGATATAAGATATTCGATCTGTTTCGTTTTCGGTGCCGCACCCTGTATATCGAAATCATCGAATATATCTAGCCTAATATTGAATTCAGGTACGGTAGGAAGGACGTCAGTGCCACCTATCGGCAAAAGTTCCAAGGTTCCAAGATCAAACAGAAGAGCGCATGAAATTCACACCATTCAGATGCCTACTTACAATATTTTGATCAAATCGAGTGTTTTCAGGATGCAATACTCAACGAATGATTATTGCCACCAAATTAAATGATTCATACACCGCCTCGATTCCATCGTGATATGACACGGTGTAACTTGGTGTTAATTTTATATAATAGGTGTTTTTATGCGTTAACGTCAATGATAGCACCACACTGAGAAAAGTCCCAGGAGAAAGATCTTTGCTGAGTTTTTTTCGCCTGTCGTAGCCAAAAAAGTTACAAACGTAGTAATGTTGCTTCGCTCTTGCAGAAAAGATCACTCTACTGAAACTGCTTTATTGTAATTGCGATGAAACTTTCTATCACAGAAAGCAAATTGGCTGTAGTAGTAGAACTGCAATTCTATAAAATTATTTCTGCTACCATGAAAATGTACTTTTCCACGATAGTTAGATATGTTACTGTTGTAGCAAAAAAGATTTCATCAACATTTCTTTATAATAACAGTAACGTTCTCTGCTATCCTAGCAGAAAATATTTGCATCACGAAATATTTCTTTATAATAACTGTAATGTTCTTTGCTAGCCCAGCAATATTTCTTTATAATAACTGTAATGTTCTTTGCTAGCCCAGCAAAAATTATTAGCTGAAAGCGAAATGGACATGCCAAAATCGCAGTTCGGTTAGTATCGTTTTCATTTATCGCCAGACTTGCAACAGTTCATCTCGTCTGGTCGTCCGTCCTTCGTCCAGTCCACCATTCCGGTATTTTTCTATTTTCACATAGTAACAGTGGATATTTCAAAGTATCACTAAAAACATATTCGTGTTGAGTTTGAGTGAAACCCTTAACGCATGTTTGGTTTAAATTTTTGTGATACCTACTATATGTGTATATGGTTCATCGTGTGTATATAAACTACATTAACTACAATTCAAGTGATCTTGAGAGATGGACAACGATCATTTTAAAGCATATACCTTGAAAGCTGGGATTTCTTATTATAGTTGCCATCATGAATATTATAGTGATAGCTATTTCAAAAGTATAATACTTTCTTTGTATAATCTTCGAAGCAATATCAAGACGTTAACAAGATCCCAAATGTCGAGGTATGGTTGATGATGAACATTATTTTTCCTTCTTGGTAAAAGGAAGTAACAGGATAAATTGTATTTTATTTGAAGAACTGATATCTTTTGAAACCTTTGAAGTTGTTTAAATTAATGATTTGACTATTTCATCCATGAAATGGAAATAAGTATTGACTTATGTGGTTGAGAAAATACATCGTTTTGAAAATGTTAGATGTTAGATTTCTGAAATAATAAATACATTAATGTGACCGTAAAATATCGTGGGTATATATACATACTGAGTTCTGAGTTCTTATTTTTTTATTCAGTTGATTTTCGGTTCTGATATATACTTATTAATAAATGTGCCCTGACAATTTGAATAATTATATTTTGTTCATTACATATACTCATATATAGATTTAAGTTTTTTGAGACTGATAAAGTACCGATATAGAAGAATAAATTGATTAAATTTTGCATAGGTACTGTTGTTTTATTAAAATTCTTAGTCCCTCAAACAATTATGATGTTATAGGCTGATACAGTCTAAAAAGAATGTATTAGCAAGTGGAAGTTAATTCTCTTACTATAGCAATATATTTGAGGGGAATCTCTTCGAAAGTGGAACCATAGTGCGTGCAACAATAAAACTAGAATAAACAAACTTTTATCGAATCTCTAAATTTTCAGAAATTGACAATAATTTAAGTATCGATTGATGAACATTTAGAGGTTTGATTAAACTTTGTTCACATCCTAGTTTTGTTGATTGCGATAAATGGTACCACTATGAGAATATTTCCAGCAAATATCTTTGCTATTGTGAGAGAATTAACTTCCACTGACTAAAAAAACACTCTGCTGCTCTATAGGCAAGAACTTTGCTCTTCTAATAAAGACTCTTACCTGTATCAGTGAGCAATCTTTTCAACAACAACAAATATCTCTCCTACTATAGCATAGTAACTCTTCCATAACAGGAGAGTATCTTTATTACGACAGCAAAGTTACTTAGCTCAAACTGTAAACAAGTTCTTCATAAAGTAGCTATGCTACCACAGGTAGACGTTGGCAGTAGAGTGCTCTCTTCTGCAGTAGTAAAGATATTTCCTGTCCCCTATGTAGCCAAAATTTTTGGCTATCGCAGCAGAAAAATCTGCTGTGACGATGAAAAAATTTTCTCAGTGCATTGAGAATATTAAATTTCATCTATTTGGTGTTTCTTATGATTTTATGTTTCAGAATCGTTCGACTTCACCACATTCGTGTCATTTTTCACTACTGAGATCGGTACTCAACACTCAGTTGGAATCCATTATATTTTGTGAAAAAAAATCCTAATAGTACTTACTTTTTTTAAAATGGTTCAATAAAATTGGCCAAAAAATATAATCACTCTATTGTCAGATATACATTTTAAAAACCTATTCAACAAAAAAGTTTTTCTAAATCGATCAAATAATAACGATTTTACAGGGTTGGTAAGTCCTTAAGGTGGACACACTGTATAATACCTGTATTATAGTTTAGTTCTTTCTCATGCCCGGAATATTTTTTTGTGTAATTTTACATAGTTGATCCTATTCGAAGAATATTGCCAACAATTCCTATTACATTTTTTTGAGAACTCACTAATTAGGAAGTCATCAGATATCGTAGATAGTATTCTATAATATATATCACTGAATTAACTATAGTTATTTTTTAATAAAACGTGTTTTCTCGGAAACTGGATAAAACAAGAGGACCTTCCCCGAATATTTTTAATATTCTCCTATTATTGTACCCGCATTTTCAAAATTATGAAAAAACATTGAGAAAAAAGTTATGGGCCTTCTTCGAAGGTCAACGCAATGAAGGTTTTTTATGTATTTAATTCAAGTTGGACCAAGGATGCGAAAAAAAATTAGAAAAGTGTTCGAAATATCATGATAAAAAATCAACTTTGAACGCCTGCATAACTTCCGTATCAGCGAAAAAATATTACAGAAAATAGAATAATAATAGTATCGCGGCTTCATTCATCTACTGCAGGAACAATAAAGAATCACCACTTTATGATTATTATTTTGCGCAAAATTCCTGCAACAAAAAAAGACGATATGAAGCACATTTTTTTACGAATATGAATATTTTCGGTTATGAAAATGAGCGACCCTGTAGTGAGAGGAATATCCACGCGATATTCGCTTCGCTACAATACATGTATGTGCACTTGTGGTTTTCGATATGTGACATTCTAAACATGCAAATCCCCCGAACAAATATGGCGTACGTTCGTGTGCGGATGCGAGTTAGCAGTTTGTGGGGCGCAATAATATTTGCTTTTCCGAGCATATCATTCCGCGCGCGTATATTTTCTGCTTATAACTCGGAAAATGCAGACGTGGTTGGATCGAAGAAAAATTGATTTGATATTTTTTTCTCCCACATCTTCGATGGTCCGAAAACTTGTTCAATTTTATGCAGGTTTGACCTTGATGGTAAACGGAAAAAAGTCATTTGGTGCCGGGTCATGAGAATATGGTGGACGGTTCAACACTAGGATATTTTCTTGGCCAGATACATATGATGAAGTGTGTTGTCCTGATTATAATGTGGTCACAGCTGACACAACTTAAGTATTTCAAAAGAGGAATTTTCCTCAACTCGGCTTTTTACTGCAAATCCAAGTATGAACTAGTTGATTATGAGTTTCAATCATGAATTTTCCGAATTCGTTGCGAAAACTAACTGAATTAATTTTTCAAATATGGGGTTTTAAATTTTAAAGTGCTTTGTCTCTAGTTCACAAATTGGCAACAGCGCCTAGTAGGCCCGAAGAACAACAACTCACATTTGGCCATCACACTTTTATTATGTACAGGGTGGCCAGATAAGAATGCAAAGTGCAGTATATCGGAAATTATTCGTCTAAGAGACTTGCGGTGAAAAATGTTATAACTAAAGTTACCAAAAGAAAATCCTGGAAATTATTTTCATGTTTCCAAGATGGCCGCCAGGGGGCGTAACCGCCATCTAAAACTTTTGAAATAAATTTTTGATTTAAATACGCCTTGTAAACGTACCAATAAAATATATACCTTTTAAAGTTGAGCTTCATTCGAGTAATTTTTGCTCGACACTTTTTGACGTATCTATTAAAATAAAGTGGTGAGGGGTGGTTCAATGTTTTTTTCAAATAAACAGCTGTAACTCCTGAACAACTGAACGGATTTCAACAAACTTGGTATCGTTGGAAAGAGCATTCATTGGTCTATCAAATTCTTTTATTTGTAATGTGTCTGATTTCAAGTGATGCCACTAGAGCGCGTTTTTTGACATAATAACAAAAAATTGCAAAATTGTCTGAAAAATCAAATGCAATTATATCCATGAAAATGTAGTGGAATGATACTTTAATAGGCTAGTGAAAACCGTATCTCGATATAAAAATTTTTCACCGCAAGTCTCTTAGACGAATAGTTTCCGAGATACTGCACTTTGCATTCTTATCTGGCCACCCTGTACAATATATAATTCGGGAATTAAATTGCTAATATCAAATAATAATCAGTCAAAACATGAATTTTAGTCCAACAAAAACACCAATCCATCCACCAGTCAAATATAAACATAACCTCCAAAACTTAGTAGCATATCTTTTGAGTTGCATGGAACATAAATAAGCAGAATGGCACCTAACCCACAGAACTTATTGGTAGAATAAGTTTTGTGTTCTAACCTGATAAAAATATGACCACATATGACTATCTATATCACCTAATCAACGTAATGGATTTTTTGTCCTTTATTATTTATGGAACCTGCAGTCGATGTTGCCAAATGGTGAAATAGAAACAAGGTGCTTAACATTTGTAATCCCCATATCCATCAGTATTTTTTAAGCACTTGTAATGTTTTATTTCGAAAAAAGTTTGAAATAGTGAGTTTGAAATGCGACGTTTTGAAGATATTTAATAACAATTACTTCTTTATCGTCCGAAGGAGAATTCCTCATCCTGAAGCATATACAGGGCGATTCTTATTAACTCACTAATATTTAAGGAGGTTTTTCTTGGGTCCATTTTCAGAAACTTCAAATCATGAGCATTATGTTTTGAAGGTGTCAACTGTTAGACTAGTACAGGGTGCTAAAGTTTTAATAAAAAAATGTGTTTCATGAAAACTCTGGTATGACCCTGATATTTTTGTGAATCTTCTATGCATCAAATAGCATATTCTATTTGTACAGGGTGGGCAAATTTCAATGTTTGTATGGGAGATACTGAAAATTGGAAATCCTCGATTCGCATATCTCTTTTTTGGAGACAAATTCACTGGCGCAAACAAAATTTTGCTATCGTCTTTTGTTTTACAGTTACAAAATAAAACTTTTAGACACATGTGAATATAATTATTGTTTGTAAATTTTTAAAACTTTAACATTCAAGGGACATTTTTCTGTATAATCCAGTGGATTCGAGATAATTTGAAAAATGAGGTGCAACTTCGAGTTATGGCATAAAGTTGTGGTTTTTCATAGTTGGCTAATTGTTTAGTTGGAACGGACTTGTTTTCTCTTTCTAACCATGTTTCATATTTCAGTTCGCTTTTTGACTTAAGTTGTTCTAAGCAGTATAATGTAATAAAGAAACCCTGTTTAATACCAAAAACGAAAATATTACTATCGCATATTAATTTTTCAAATTAATCATTGTAACAATATCAATGTTAGTTTTGGTGAGAGAGAAGTGAATAACCTTGTACTTTTTCTGGTAAAACTTCGTTTGTCGCACTCCTATGAGTTCGGAAAATTTTTTTGGTGGAACTCACGTATTTTTACCTGCTGATCACGAATCTGAAGTCAAAACGCGGCGGTCTCAAGTATATATTTTCGGAGATTTGGGCCCATTTTGTTTCGAAAATGCACCATTTGACATGTCAAATTTCTGCTATTAGGAGTACACAAAATTCACCCTTCTTTGAACCTAAACACTATACACGCATATATTTACTTGTTTCCAAACCTCCTCAGCAGAAAAAACTATTGTTTTCCAAAAATTTCCCCCTTCTTTGAAATGTAAACAAAACAACCTTTTTACACTGATTTTCTGGTTATTTGTATTTATGATGTTGGCAACGTGATTGTTTGGCTCATGGTAAGACGTTGCCAACATCTCAAATGAAAATAACCATCAGAAAATCAGTGAAAAAAGATGTTTTGTTTACGTTTTGAAGAAGGGCGAGTTTTTGTGAAAATAATAATTTTTTATGCAAAAAAGTGTTGGAAACAAGTGAATGTGAGCATGTGTGATGTTTTGGCTCAAAGAAGGATTAATTTTGTGTGTTTTTATTAGCAGAAAATGGAGATTTGAAATGGTGCATTTTTGAGACAAAATGGGGCCGTATCTCCGAAAATACTTGAGACCGCCGCGTTTTGACTTCAGATTCGTGATCTGGAGATCAAAATACGTATGTTCCACCAAAATTTTTTTTCCAAACTCATAGGAGTGCGATAAACGAAGTTTTACCTTTTTTCTAACACATCAGTCGTAGATAAAGTACAGTGCAAAACTCCTTATTCTTATTCTTATTCCTCTCGGTAATTACAGTATTTATTATGTCATCAACGTATAAAGAATCTAATGTTAGATTTTTGTTCGAATTTGTTTTTGATGGGGTCGCGTTTGGTCAATTACCATAATTACCATAATTACCATAATTACCACGGTACACGGATACGGGTAATGGTGCAGGACCTCAGCCCGATGACGTGTTGTCTTTCCAAACAAATCCAGAAGCTAGCAGCGACCATCAACACATCGATCGACCAACTCTACAGGGCGTGTAACAATAACAACCATCGCGCTATTTGGATCCCATCAGCACTATTAAAAAGACGGTGCGTCTAGATTGTTTATGGAATTTTATGATTTGTTTTAAAAAGAGCGTAAGTGTGTGAAACCTCACACGAAGGCGGGTCGAGAAAGTAAATACGGGAACCGATATTTACACTGGGAGGACAATAAAGTCGTATACCGAGGGCTTTTTATCGTCGGCTATCAAACCGCAGATCTGTTTTGCCATCGTATAAAATCATTACACGGGCTAGCAAGGAATGCGTGATGTCTATACATTATCACGTGTACCTTTAAAAATTCAAACAACATAAGAATCCAATCAAATGAAAACTCAAAGTCGGTCGACCACACAATATAATAAAAAAGGTGATGAACAATTGGTTGTACTATAGTTTCGGCTCAAGAGCCATCATCAGACAAAGAATATAGAATATTGAAACAAAAATTACAAGGTACAAACCATATCAAAGCCAAGTCAAAAATCCAGGGGAACAATCGTACTGAATCAAATGGACATATTTAAATTTGCTTAGCCACCAAAAGAAACAAATAATCGAGATTAGAGGCGAGTTGAAGAGCATCATCCTCCCCTATAAGACCGACTTTGAGTTTTCATTTGATTGAATTCAATAAATTGGGCCACTTTGAGAATGGATGATTTCCATAACTACAACATAAGAATTTATTGTTTACCAGTATAGCATTATTAAACAATTATAAAAATTTTTTGCTCATCATTGATAAAACAGTAGGTGACAGTAGGTTGATTATTCCTTATTCCGTAGGCGAGTTATAAGAGCCTGTGGAGAGAAACGAGGATTTTGAGCTATGCCAAAAACAACAGTTCTTCTACAACTCAGTAACAATTGACCCTCTCAAATCTCCAACAGAATGTTGACGTTTTGCAAGGAATGTCATCAGGTGACACAACATTTGCGTTATTCGTGAACGGAAATATTTGAAAAACGATCGCCTCTACCATAAGTTTATTATTGAGAACAAACTCATATTCTCTTGCATGATTGAAATAGTATATTACACAACAAGTGTGGAAAGTGACATATTTCACACGAGTAGTCGTTTAGCACGAGCCGCGTAGCGGTGAGTGCGGAAACGTAACGAGTGAAGGAAATGCACTTTTCAACGAGTTTCGTACACTATTTTTCATACGACTCCGAATACTTTCATTTCTTGAGCGGTCTCTAATTTCAGGTGGTTTTGATTCGATATCAAGTACTGTTTATTTCCATATTCAAGATGATATTTGAATACTTCATCGACAATTCAGTACTATGTGAATTACTGCTTGAATAAGTTTTGTTTGGGCAAACAATTTTATTGATATTCGACACCATACGCCTGCTAGCGCCAGTGATCACGCAACCAGGAATACAGAACCACAGAAGTACGAAGTGGGCAAGCGCGTACGAGTTAGTGCGTCCTTGACTCCTTATCAAATGTAAATAGTGCAAACATCTGTGATATGATGCAACATGCAACTGATGCAAGCCGTGCAAAAAACTGTAGCCGTACTCTTTTGAATGATCTCACCTAATGTCATCAACATCATCAGACATGTATAGAAATAGTTCCAGTTACTGTCCCTAATTTTTATCAAAGTGAATTCAGAGATTATGTATCATTGACACATTGAAATAAATAGATGAAGAATTCTCGATATAATTCGAAACGTGATATAAATTTCGATAAATGATATAAATTCGATTTGAGAACGCTTTTATATTGACAGTGAGTACCAACTATAATATACCTAATTATTTCTTTATCAATTCAGGCGAGCGTGTGATATTTTTCATTTCAACACGTGTGCTTTTTCTTTCACATAACAAAACAGTGTGCTATATGACGTTTTCATACGGGGTCGTAGGAAAATAGTAAATAAAATTTTTTGTCTAGGAACTGCGTCTGTAGCAAAGTGTCAAAAGATCACTATCTTTTTTGATCGGCAATCTATCACTCTGCGTAAAAAAGTTAGATCTGCTTATTTCGCGAATTTTTTCATGCAACAGAAAAAATATCTCATATTGGGCCACTCGGGAGTTGAAGCAAAATTTTCGCAGCGTGATTTTCAAATTGAAAGGCATTCGAATTCAACTTCGATAATCTCAAATACCTCTTGGATGAATTGCTGTTCCTTTCAGCAATTTGTTTCATAAGATAATAAAAAATTAAATATGTGCTGTACCAAAATATCTCAACTGTACGCTACTGTATCATAGTACTTTCTTGCCCTTCACCCCTCTCATCAATACCCTCCTGATACCAAACAAATACTACATGATGCCGGATCTAGCGTAAGCAATATGATCTAACTAATCTATAACAACCGACAGTTGTCCAATAAGGTGGCGCTTAGTGATGATTTTTTACATAATTTTCAGCCATAAAAAATCAGATGTAGTGAAGAAAGGGGAACAAACTCGATATACACAAATGAACCTTATTGAAAATGATGAGTGTATAGATTGACACATCATGAATTTTAATACACAGATAAAAATGACTTCTCATCGCAAGAAAATATATATTATCTTGGCTGTTGATTATCTTCAACTGAGGACATATATCTGATTGAAACTCATATATTCTTTTCAAAAGAGATTTCATGTTCTTCGCAAAATTTCCTAATTATCTTGACGAATTATGTCCTTGTTCTGAGGAAACCGTCTTTGAGAATGAGACGTCATGTTATCAAGATAGTACTTCCTTGATTTCAAAACCACAAATGCGCTACACGGTCGGTGTGTTCCTGTTCGGTTGGGATCGGTTCGCACGTTCGTACTTAGCATTGTTTTAAAGTTTTTCCTGAATATCCGGATTATCATCATGAGTGAAATTATTTATCCCCTGAAACATTTCAATTAAGAACACTCATGGCCAAAGTTTGAAGGTATGTCTGTCTGCATTTATTTTTGAATTAGTTTTGCCGGTATATATTATGCAAATATGCATTTTTACTCTGTGATTGTTACTGGCACTGTGAGTATCTGCTTGCCTTTATAGCTAATTTCGTGCTCATTTATGTAATGTATTTTATTGAAACTCAATACATTCTGATGACATTTGTGTGAGTTAATGTTCTTTTTATGAATAGTCATCACAACGATCAAAATGGAAGATACTTTTGTTACAGCATCTTCCTTAAAATCAATATTATCTCAGCATAAAATAAAATTATTCATGGTAAGATCAAAATCTCAAACTGGTGATGCCACAATAACAAAGTTTCTCACTTTTTTACAGATACATCCATGGACAATGTTCTTCTGAAATCAGACGAACTCAACGAGCTGAGGCAGCACATCACTACATCGTTAATCTTGAGATTTGTCAAACATCACTGTATTTTTTGTATTTTCCATTCAATATATAAGTTTGTTTTCGAGATTATCGTTATTCTATCTGAAGAACCCCATTTATTTATTCCTTTCAAGAACATGTCTTCGAGGTTAGTAACTTGATGTACATTTAGAAAGATCATTCGCCTTCGAGTCGAGATTATAAGATGTTTGGATCAAATAAATGATTACCTTCGGATTAACTGATCGATATATTTGCTATCTCAGATCAAGATAACGAATCCTTGAAAATAGGTCATATGTCCTTATAATTGGAGATTTTCAATAGAATAGAACCAAGGATGTGGTTGATTTTTGTCAAGGTAATATTCATTTGGCCATATCCAAAGACTTGGCGACCTTGGCTCAAAAGCGTTTTACTTTAGGTTAAGATATCCTTTTTATCTGTGTAATTTTCAAATAAAAAATGACAGTCACAATGAAAATACTCATCACATAATTTGTTCAACTTTCAAGTTATGTCTTCACCACTAACGGAATTCAATATACATTTATTAGTAAAAAATTCCTGTGGGACTTCGGCGTCCAGACTATATCAGAGCTCAAACCGGGAAGAACGCAAAGGTGGAAAACATTTCAGGAGGAGATGGAAGAGCCTCAAGATGAAAATTGCATGAGGGAGGAGAGATTGCTCGAGGCTTTCACTGAAAGCATTCTTCTTTCCGCAGGAACTAAGCAGATTAGAATTCGTCCGTGAAATGTGTAGGTATATACGCAACCGTATATCTTTGAATGCATTTGCATTAGATTGAATTGATACGGGTGATTCCTGATGCTTTTTGGTCTTGAAGCGGTCCAAAATGAGGGAAAAGTATGATATTCAACGAGCGAATAATGATTGATATCACCTACGAAGATGAGAATTGTTAATCTATGAGCAGACAAGACAACTGGGAAGAAAATAAATCGTTAATTTTGCAATTATCAAGCGATCTATATTTTGATGAAAATTTTTGTTGGTACTTACGTATTTTGACCTGAAAAACACGAATTCCATAATATTAGCGTGAACATATCTCTAGTTTTCGAGATAATCGATGCCAAAGTTCGAAATTTCACCTTCTTTGTATGGCAATTTTTGGGCAAGTATTGTATCTTCTTAGATCCCAGGACATATTACATGCATTTACCATGGTTAATTATTATTTTTGTGTAAGAAAAACATCATAAATATGTAATTTTTCCGTATTTTTCCTATTATTTCACCAACTAGGCTATACTTAAACAACGGCCATTTTGAAAATCTCAGTGCGAATCTTGAGCGAATAAAGGTGGATTCATAGCTGCCTTATAGCAACACGAGTCAGTGATATGTGTTCTCTCTCTTCAATACATGTCAAAAAGAAATATGGATATCTGTAAAAGAAGGTGAACTTTCGACCTTTGGCATAGATTATCCCGAAAACTAGAGATATGTTCACGATAATATTATGAAATTCGTGTTTTTCAGGTCAAAATACGTAAGTACCAACAAAAATTTTCATCAAAACATAGATCGCATGATAAGTGCAAAATTACCAATAAATAACTGAAATTCATCAGAAAGGTCCTTTTCCTTTTTTATATATATAGTTTTATAGTGAAATTAAACATTTCTATATACATCGGAATATATAATGAAATTTAAAAAAAAAAACCTATTGAAAAATATGATGTGACAAACATTGTCAGGCCTTTTCATTAACATAAAGATGGATGGTATAACATTATTGAAACTACTGTTGAAATCAATTCCTGCATTCTCAGACATGACATAAATTTTGGTGGTGATACTTTATAGATAGTATAGTACTCATTTCAAAGCTATCGATACTGCGTTTGGATCTCAGAGTTTGGATAGTGAATGACTTATCACTTTCCTTTATTCCTTTTATTATTTTGATTTCTCTTTTCCAGTTATTGGTTGAATTATCGTCAATAGATAGTATTCAGCGACTAGAGGCAGATTTCCATCCTCCAATTTTTTTGACAGCTGTGATATTACCACCTCCGCTGACACATATCCTGTCAGATTCTCAAAAATTCAGGTCTTCAACAATGCTACTGCCAATACGCAACTAAGATAACTTATGCAACCAACAATTCATCAGCTTATTCTTCTTCAAGCTTTCACGTTTTTGCATAGTTTCAACAAATAACCAACTAAAAAACAATTAGTTTTCGTTTTTTCACAAACGGTTTTTTTTTGCTCTAGTAGAACCTATAGAAATTGCTATAGATTCCTCATTATCTTATTTGAGTTTGACAAGACGATGGGATGTCACAATATTACTCAATCGTACTGTAATAATTATTACTTGATATATCAGTCTTCATAGCAATGACTGTCATTGACTGTTGAAAATCGAGAATGCAATGAATGATATACTTGATATTTGTATAGATGAATAGGTTTTTTAGTTTTTATTCCAATATAAGTAGTTTTCCTCTGAAATTCGACCTTTACTGACTGTTTTCTGATTCGGTTGACATCTGTCATCTTCCAGAATGGTCAGGTTGAAAGGATCTATATTAAACATAGATGAGAATAATAATAAGTTATATAACTTCATTCATATGTTTGACAATTGAAATTGTGTGAATATAAAAAATCATGTGTACCTATATGAATACAAAAATAAAATAACACCTGATGAAAACATAATAATTATACACTTTTTTCGCAAGGCATATTGTTGATGGAATATTCAAGTTTTGTTCGGGTGAACACATTTTATCTCACCTTATGTTTGAGAAAAAAACGCCTGCAGGTCATCCTTGATTGCGAGCAACAAAAAATTCCTTAAAATTGCAACCGTAACTCACCCTAATGGATTCATAATATCGGGAGTAACATCCATCTTTTTGTAGAGCCGGCTAATTTGAAATTATAATGGAGGGAATGAAGTCGGAAGTCCGTGTTTTTCCAGCGGCTGGAAAAATGGGAAATCCCGCAGAGTTTGCGGACCGAGACGAAATTTTCGATGATGGAAAGGCTTTCTTTGTTAAAGACGCCTGCCTGTTATATGAGGATAATACAGTGCATATTATACCAAACATAATATTATTGTTCGTTAAAACCTTAAACTCCTTCATTTTCTTATTCTCTTCAACTTGAATGATATTTTATATCGTTCGCTTGAATATTTCGTTCGGCAGATAAGAGGATGATGCTGCTGACTTTACAATAAGAAAAATAAAATGAGATAATAATATACTTACCTAAATGTTTATTCGGATATATACAGAGATGGGCAAGAGTGTGGAACCAAGTGAATATCTCGGTATTTTTGTGAAATATGGTATGGATTCGTAAATGTTATCGCCAATGTTGCCACGTTTTCATTATTCCCGAAATTCCAGTCAACTTTATTTTTTCGAAAGAATATGAAAGAGAATATTTTATCAAATTCATTGAGGTATCATTTGTTATTTTTACTTTTCATAACAACAGAGATCAGTTTCAGCTATAGTTTCGATAATGGGGTTACATCGTTCGTTTCTTTTTTTGAGAAATATATCTCTCTTGGTTGTGCATATGTAGACGAAGATCATCTCTACTGAAAGGAGCTGAATTTTGGGTTCAAGTATCAATTAGTTAGAAAAAGCAACTCATAATGAATATGAATGTGGTGTGAGAAACGTCTATAGTTACAGTGAGTATCAACTAAAATTATTTCTATTATATGTGAACGTGCGCTTTTTTTGTAATTTCTTCATGTTTGTTTTTTTATTTCAGATGATAATGTCATGGTGATATATGAGCTACATTCCAAATAAAAGACAGTGACGTTTTCATACATTATGCTCGTAGGAGAAAATAATTCACTGATACCTTTTATAGGTAGCCATGAGTATGTATATGAGTTCAAGTTCTTTTTGGATCTCCCTGAACTTCCATTTTCACCATCACACCTGACGGCAACCGGTTCTCTTGAAAGTTCGATACTTCCAGTACGATTATTCCTTCTCGCTTCAAAGCACAAAATTGCAACCGTTAAAAGATAACGCAAACAAATACGCCCGAAGCCAGAGAGTACGAAATTGTTTCGTATCAAAGGCGGAGGTAAACAAGTCCGCGGTTTATAAAATCGGCGGCATATCATCTGGCAACGATCAAGATTCATCTAGATGCCTGCGGGTGTATAAACAAACGCCTGTGATGTGATCCCATCAAACACGGAGTGATATAAGTATGTCATTAACTTCATAATAATTTGAGATGGGTCGGACGCTTCAAAGAGAAGTCGCTGGGAAATTCGATAGCTAGATGGCCCTGGCAAATTTCGCGTGTCATCTGCGGTTCCACGCTCATCGTACGTCATTGCCATCATGGTAAATATTCACAGTGTGTCGAAATATTGGCTGAATTCCTCGAAAATCCATAATCCTCCAAAATGTTGAAGGGGGGGAAGTGATGAAATTTATTCACAACCGGCAACGTCGCTTACTTTTCATTCTCTCAACCTTCACTGTCAAAGTATCGTCCTTAATATTGTGCACAAAAAATTGAGTTGTGATACTGTTTGAAAAAATAAGTTCACAACATTTCTGATAGGAACGGAATTTTTTCAATTCATTACACTTATATACTACCTACTTATATGTTTCTTTGCATCCTACGTCCGAATTAGGCTTGAATCAGTTGAATCCTTCAAAAAAGCCCATGACTTCGTAATTAGTCTTATATTTGTTCGAAAAAAAAAGAACTTTCAGCATACATATTTCAAATAGAATCACTTTCCAAATTTTTTCCTCACAATTTCCGTACACCCTGTATATGCTATTACTACATAGACAGATGGAAATTACTAGTTTTCATACATCATTAACTATCTAAAGAACGTGCCTACCCTACTACTGCAGCATAAGAGGTAATAATGCTGAACCTTCCACCATTGCACC
The DNA here is from genome assembly GCA_029955515.1 of Chrysomela aeneicollis. Taxonomy (NCBI): domain Eukaryota; kingdom Metazoa; phylum Arthropoda; class Insecta; order Coleoptera; family Chrysomelidae; genus Chrysomela; species Chrysomela aeneicollis. Next base: position 2,687,663 of record JARUHQ010000003.1, read on the forward strand.
AATATATGGTGTAATGAAAGAAGCCTTCAGACTGAGCCAGACAATAAATTCCAAAGAAGGAAATTTGATTAGATTTTTGAAAATGTTGGAAAACATTTCCCCAATAGAATCCATCCCCAGTTTGAAGTGGTCATAAACAACCACCATATCTGATGTACAGAGAACGGACCTCAACATGGGAAGAGATGCATCAGGATATGATACATTATGATTACAGAGCCAGTTTTCAGGACTGCAAGCAGAATACTATAGGATCTATATGCTATCAGATAGCCTTGAATAGCATTGAAAGCTGTGAAATCATACACTTGTTAGTCTTAGTTGATTTTGGACTGCAAATAACGATCCCTGAGACAACTTAGAGCTAACAACCATCAGGTCACTTTGATGTGGGTTCCAGGTCATAAGGGAGTTGAAGGCAACGAAGAAGTAGACTGCCTTGCCAAAGAAGGGGCAAATACACAATTTCTCGGCCCAGAACCCTTTTATGGACTTTCCAAAGCCCACTTGAGAGAAGAGTTCCGACGCTGGGAAGCATCATCAGATGAAATGAAATCTCACTGGAATAAAGTGCCAGGACAAAGACAAGCGAAAAGGCTATATATACTGAGCCTTTTGCCAAGGAAAGCTAAACAGCTTCTCGAGTTGGACAAAACTGGTAACGGGACTCCTCACTGGACCTCACTGACCTGTCCCATTACAATGTTATTAAATTTATTCAATCTTCCTGAACATAGAATCAATCACTCAGAAGATATTGAACCTGCCATTCCTCATCATCGAAGATTCGATGAATTCATCACCCCAAAAATGTTATTGCCAACGACTGTGTCAACTGTCAATCTCACCCCCTCTATATCTAATCTCACGAAAGCGAACTTCGCGCTTCAAATTGATATATGTCGAAGGCACGTCACCATGGCAAAACGTTTTTCCTTGCAGACATCCATTCTTCCACCCCTCCTCCTACCCCTCCCACTTTCCGTTCGTTCCTTTTCCACATCCCCTCGCCGATCTGCCCCCCTCTAATTGAGGGGGCGCGGCTTGCTAGGGGCTCCAACCTAATACCGAGGGCATATATTTGCGGAGCACTTTAGTCGGGGTTCCAGAGTCAACACAATAAAATACGCCCGTTACGCGCGCCCCCTGCCGGGAAATTACCGGCGGGGCGGGCGGCAAAAAAGAATTTTATAGTAATTGGCGATGACAGTGACAATCGTTAAGGTGTTTTCGTTGGATGGATATGGAGGGATATTGATTTTGCTGGGAGAAAGGCGTTGGGCGTTTCTCGTAGCAAAACTTGGCTCAACGTTGATTAATTTCGAATGAGTTTTCACCTTTGAACCAGTGGAAGAAATAAGATGAACGTGAAAAATATATTAAATCTCCATATGGGCGTAGCCAGAAAATTTTACCAGAGGGGGCAGATGAAATGAAACTATGTATATATATCGGTCAGATTCTCTATAAGGTATAGTAGTTATCTGAACAACTGTTATTTGGGTGAAATAAGGAAATAAGTCAACAGTGCATGCAATAATTGATATTATTAAAAAACTGTACCTTTTCCACTGAAAAAATAGAAATACTCATTCTCAAGAAATGATTATACAGCCTTATACACGAGATTCTATACAAACCCTTTCAACATTATAGTGACCTATAAACATTCAAAAAGATTTTATTTTTCACATGCCTGAAATACTGGGTGAATCAATGAGCAGAGTGATCCTTTGTAACACAATAAGTATATTCATCCTCAAGATATATTAACCATTCACTTACCTGCCTTACTTATTGTTCACCAACAAAAAATATATGATTATATAACAAAAAACTTAGCAGTTCCATAATAAAAAAAGAGAAGTTACTTTACCTTTTCCGCATTTATTTATCACTAAAAACACACATTCAAGCACTGAGTTGAAATGTAAAATTCCATATAAGAAGAATAGGTACTTTCCTACCACATATAACTAGAGAAAAATACTGGGTGGTTGAAAAAGTTGTTGATAACAACATTACTAATTTATCCTGCACTGTGACTGTGCTAAGCACTTTTTAGGCAATCGGTGGAATATATTTTGAATTGAAAAGTAAAGTCATAAATTAAATAATATTGGTAGCATGATTAAATACAAAACTATATATGGAAAAAGGTGAAAATATAAAAATATACTTATGTGAATTTATGGTGGATTAAGGAACCAACTGTTTCAATATTTTTAACTTTCTTTTCATATATCGTCATATACAGGGAAATTTGTGGAAAATCAGAAGGCATTTACTGAATTCGAACACTGTGAGAATAATATACGACGGGGCTCTAATTATACTTGAGTATTGTGTATATACGAGTTTATTAGAGAACAGACCAGATCAGTCTTCATAAAATTGATCTATTACCGTAATAATCCCCGTATATAGTTCATAAGCACCACAAATAAAGACCTCGTATAATGTGAAAATAAATAGTTGAATAATTTTATGGCAAATATTGTGTTCAGGCAAAATACATTAAATCAGGTATTTATTTTTCATCGCTCTACATATAATAATCAAACTACCAGTAATAAAACAAATTACCGATACCACTGTTATTCTTTTTCTGATTATTTTGGTTAACCTAGGAAACACAATCTGAACTGATGCGTTTGGTAACATGATATAATTTTAATTACGAAGAATAGCTGATATAAGACAAGAATCTAAAATACGGACAAATGCATAAAAAATGCCATTGAAGTAAAAAAATGTTCTTTTACCATAGATAATAAATCAACTCTTCTAGAAGTATATACAGTACGATGCAAATGTATGGAATAAATTCATTATCTCTAAAGTATATCAATTTTAAGGAAAATCCTGAAACAGGTCGATTTTTATTTTCAAATTGACATCTCTTGATATACATACGGAGTTTGTGACGTCATCCGCGTAGTTGTGGTGACGTCATCGATTATTTTTTTAAATAGGAAGACACCCTGTTCAATTTTTTTTCTGGAAGGTATATTCATTGTCGATCTGACCGTATACTAATATTAGGAGTTTAAAGTAATATAGGGTGAGAAAAAGTTATTCATTATTTTATATTTACAACGGAAACCGTTATAATAAATAATCAAATTTGTGACCTTCTGCAAAAATACAATGTGATAGACAGAAAACAAATCATTCTTGAACTTTGCTATCGTTTCTGAATATATTTGTGAAATATTCACTCGTATTCGTTCTTTCAAATTATCTGATCTTTCCGGCTTCCTACATAAACTGCTCTACAGATAACCTCAGAAGAAAAAATCGAGAGGAGTTGAATCAGGAGATATAGTTGGCCATTCGATTGACCCTCTAAAAACCTATTAAGGTAATTGCGTACATTGATAGCATAATGATGTTGTAAATATAAAATAATGTTTTCACACTCTGTATCACTTTATTGTCCTGATATTAGTATATGGTCAGATAGACAATGAATATACCATCCAGAAAAAAAAATAAACAGGGTGTCTTCCTATTTAAAAAAATAATCGATGACGTCACCACAACTACGCGGATGACGTCACAAACTCCGTATGTATATCAAGAGATGTCAATTTGAAAATAAAAATCGACCTGTCTCGGGATTTTCCTTAAAATTCATAAACGTTAGAGATAATGAATTTATTCCATACATTTGCATCGTACTGTATATAGACCAGCTGAGAATGATGTCAAGTCATTTTGAGAGCGATATTAAAAGTGCAGAAATACTTTTTTACGATTCTCAGATTTTTTGGATTCTATGAAAAAAAAGCAAAATAATATCCCCGGAGTTGAAAATCGGCGGTCCATCCGTTGAAAAGTTATGGCGATTTGAAAATTTCGAAAATGTTTGTGACGCTTTCGGTTTTTCTGATTGAAGAACTAAATACTATAGTTAAAACCTCAGTTAAAACATAGGATTTGTTTGCCAGATAACTGTCTGATGTAATTTCTCGTGAAATCATAGATTGATGAAATTTTTCGTTCACATCAGAGATAAATTTATCCGATTAAAAACAGCTCGTGTTTTTAATCAAGAATAAAATATTTTCTGACAAATGGATCATAAAAAAGTTTCTCATACGCGTGTTAACTCTTTGAAACTGTACCTATATAAGATAAAACATGATTTTATATACATTTATTTCTGACAGTGACATTATAAGCTTATATCGTCATAGTTACGATATCTATAATGAGGGTCATAACTCCCTTGGGATATTAAGGTTCAAAAACTCCCTCTTACCTTTTACAGGTGAAAATGATACAAGAAATGCTTATAAACGTTTATATGTAATGAAAACTAAGACATATTTTCCTTATTCACGTCATTACAAATAATAAATGTACAATTTTCAAATGTTCCCTGAAAATTACTTCCGCCGCTGGAAACAATTTCTTCTTTTTTATGGGTGGTGCTGTTGCTGTTCACTACAGTCGAGGTGCCTGCCTCTTCTGATGGCAAAGTAGACAGCATACGCGCCGTTTTATTTCTCAATTCAATACTGTCCTCCAGATACCCCTCTGCCACCGTGGAACTTCTCCAACCTCCGTGTCTTTTTAAGTTTGTCATAGTTGCTCCTGCATTGGCTAGGGCAGTAGCAGAAGTGCGACGAAGGCAATGTCCCGTATAGGTTAGTGGGTTTGGCAATCCTAAATACATTGCGATTTTGCTGGGAATTTTGCCAAACATATTCTTTCCATTTGGCTGAGGGCCGGTTTATCAATGCAGGGTTATCCCGAGGGGTAAGCTGACCCAGGGTTAACTTTATCCTAGAGCTAATTTCCCGTTTGATTTTGATATCGTTTAACCCCACCTCGAAGTGAATGAACATTTTATCCCAGAGTTAGCTGTTAACCTTGGGTTATATTAACCTTACCCTGCATTGATAAACCGGCCCTGAGTTGTACATTTATTTTGTCGGAAGCTCAAAAAAAATCGTTTTGTACCTTCAGGACGCAAGGACATATAAAGTCTCAATAAAGGCAAAGCAGAGAACTCTTTTTCATCCACAACTGTAAATTTCTTCGATACACCAGTTTTACTTTTCGGTACGTTCACTACCATAACAGTATCCCGGTCCTCTATATCTGCTATACTCATATTTAGAAGTTCCTGAGTTCTGCATCCTCCAAAATAACCCATAATTAGAACAACCTATAACAAATAAAACGAAATAAACAAACGAAAAAGAAAATTATGAGAAAAAAATTACCTTATGCAATAAATGAATTTCATTAGGGGCGTCCTTTAGAAATTTGATGACATCTTTAGGAGATGAGACAGCAGACTTTTTCGGCTTATACACCTTACTTTTCCGTTTCAAAAAAGCCTCTAGTTCGTTGAACTTGGTGATATCTCTTTTCTCATATATGGTCACCACCGATTTGAGCATTGACCATTTAGTCCATAACGAATTTGGCCTAAACGTTTCTGACTGCAACGAATAAATACAATTATTACCAAATCGACCAGAAAATACTGAAAATACTTTACCAGTTCTTGAAAATATGCCAGAAAGACAGTTTCGTTGGCATCTTTTGACATAACATTTCTCTGTGTCAGCCACTTCAGATATAAAGTTGTATTCTTTTTGATATAGGGCTTCACTTTTCGATGGAAGTAATGATTGTCTTGCTTTTTCCGCTTTTTTTATAATATCCTCCATTATATCAGAAAAAGATCGTCGATTTGTGGTAAAAAATAAACACGTTTTTAACGGAATAACATTGATTGATAAAGAAAGTTTGCTTATAAACATGTAACATAGCGACAACCTAGCAACAACCAACAATGCTACAATCAACGCTACCTAATTCAAATATACCAGAAAGGTTATGAATTTAAACATTTATTGCGTTCTAAATATGGACATATTTTTATGAAAATCGGTCAAAAATAAAATTATCTATGTACCACGGGAATTATAGAGCCTTAATAACCTCTGGCAATTGCTGTCCCTCGGGCCAGTGGCCCTCGGTAATTAAGGCCCTCATAATTCCCTCAATACATAAATAACTATTTATCTCAATATTTATATTCATCGCTGAATTTCCTATATCCTTTCGTGTAGTTTTCACAATTTGTTATCTGATTCTGATCTGAATTCATCATGTGATGCTGAACTGATTGATCATGAACAACAAATTGTCAGCTTCGACAAAAGAAATAAATTTCAAACTCGACTGGCGGATGGAAATATTTTCCGCCCTGACTCAAGGAGTTTACAGCCGATCGGGAAAGACAGAAATTGCTCGGTTTACCAGGAAAACATGTCCGCTGAATGGGGGGAAACTAACCAGATGGCGATCAATAACATGAAGTGTTTATAACGGAACGGTCACATCTCGCGTTCATCTTCAAGAAAAGTGATTTCACGGAAAAACGAGTAGCTTGGCTGCTAATTATAACACCATCACTAAAACAACATTCGAAAACGGTTTATACGGTCTGTAACGAAAGCAAATTCCTTCAAGCATATACGTAGATAACTAGGTACCTACTTTTTCATGCATAAATAACTATCGTACTCAACATTCACAACAGCGATAATGAAAAGCTGTCCATTTTTTAATGTACCTAAGAAACTCACATGCACAATCTTGCTTTTGAATCGAAACATACCGGGTGTAACAGGATCATGGTACACCCCCCGTATCTCCGTTAGTTTCGAAGGTAATTGATTGAAATTTGGGATATGCTATATATACATAATAAGCATCACTTTTTGGCCCACGAATAATTTGTTTTTCACTTCCGGTTTCGCCGGATTTCGATTTTTGAATGGAACACTCTGTATATTATTGCGTTTCTGATATCTGCAAAATTTTCTGAACCCAATGATGTCACATAAGTGACGTCAACATTTTTAATAATTTTATTATCTTATTTTCTTTCAGCTGTAATTTCCATTGTATTTATCGCACATTTTATTACAAGCTATGAAAAAATTCCTTATTGGTAGTACTAATAAATGGTACCACGGTACCAATATCGTTCCTTTTGAAAAAAATTAGTTTTACCGCAAAATCGACTACGATGAACTTTATTTGCTCATAAAAATTGCAATTTAGTATTTTTGACGGGATTCAGATTTTTCTAGCATTACACGGATCAACGGCACACCTAAATGGAAAACTGAAAATTGAACTTTTTGAAATTTTGCAGTTTGAAATGTCACTTATGTGGTATCATTGGATCCAGAAAATTATGCAGATTTCAAAAATGTAATAATATACAGGGTGTTCCATCCAAAAATCAGTTGGTATCACTTCCGGCGAAACCGGAAGTGAAAAAAAAATCATTTGTATGTCAAAAAGTGATGCTTATTATGTATATATAGCATGTCCCAAATTTCAATAAATTACCTCTGAACCTAACGGAGATATACGGGGGGTGTACCATGATCCTGTTACACCCGGTATATGGAACTTGCATCGTTGTGTTTATAATTCGAATATATTTCAAATACTTATAAGGAGCCCAAAAATCGGAAATAAAATATCTGACTACACCACTGGACATTGACTTGAGCAGTGCCGGTTTTTCCATAGATATATAGACATTATTTCTTCAGCACCCCCTAACTGCAATTAAAATCCATACGAAAAAAAAATCACTGGAAGAATTATTAAAAAAAAAAACGAATGAAATGTTTCTATTCTATATACAGGGCTATTCAAATTCGAGTCTATGCATGGGGATTTTGATAACGGTAAGAGATAGAGGGTTGGTTAAATGGTGGCAAAGTAGCGTATTTCAGAGGATAATTATATGGATGAAAAAAATCTGACCTAGCTTCTTCAGTTCTGGAGTAAGACAGGAAAAATTGAAAAAAAAATTGAAATTTTACTGGTAATAGTTCAATATTTCCAAGACACTCTGTAATTCAGATGAAAATACTACGTCAGTATGATACATGACTCTTGGCATTCGAAAAAATGCAAGAAAAAATACAGGTCCGTATTTGAAAATTAATAGTTGAGGGTGTCCCAATCTATACGATACCCTGTATTTAATTTTAATTCAGATATTTGGAAAGGCTACATAAAGTTGCTATGGCAAAGTGGCAAAATTTTGAAAAAATCTCTTTAAAATAAAAAGATATAGGCAAAAGAAGAATTTCGAAATTCTTATTTTTTCCTGTATAACTCCAGAACTGAAAAAGCTAGGTCAGATTTTTTTCATCCATATAATTAACCTCTGAAATACGCTACTTTGCCCCCATTTAACCAACCCTCTATCTCTTACCGTTATCGAAATCCCCATGCATATAGACTCGAATTTGAATAGCCCTGTATATAGCTTTTTTATCGCGAACTCTTTCATTAGGTCATCAAAGTAAACGATATGTTTTCAGCAATTTCATTTTTTATTGACAATGTTGTCAAGTTTGTACCTACACCAATAGATTGAGATATTGTCAATCGAGATTGAGGTATTGTCGATCGCAGTTCAAGCCTATGAAAACTGATCTCCCCAATCTTATAGCAACCGTTATAACAGGCCTTCGGACTCTCGTGACTATTGCCTGGCAACAAGTTTTCTAAAATCTGTCGAATTATTTTCAATTTATTCTCACTCTCTTGTGATATTACTACTGAAAATTGTGTCTGTGTGTTTTCTTCAGTGGTTATGAAATATGCGTGCATGGAGCAATTCAATTCAACGTGAGTTATTAAAATCGTATTAACTATCATACAATCGATATGCCAATACTTTATTTACTTGCCTCGCATTTTTAGTTTCTCGATTTTGAACACATTGTACCTACTATATTGAAGACAATCTCTATTTTGTGACATTACACATTCTTCACAGTCACATCACTGACTGACGATGCTTTTTTCTATTTCCTGACTTTCTGATCAATGAATTATTGTTATCTAATAATTCTGTGCTTGAAAAAGAAGCTGTGCTGAAAGGAGCGGGCTATTCAAAATGTATTAAATGTTAGGTTATGCCCAGTATGACATTTCTAGTTCAAAATAGTTCACGGTTGTTATGAGAAGATGTCTCTGCCTTACGAAAAAAGTTTTGGCGTTTCTGTGATGGTTTTTTTTTTCAATAATTATATATACTTACCTTCTCTCTTCATGATTTTCTTGAAAAATTTATGGCCACACGAAAATTGAAAGAGGAAAATAAAAATTCATATAATATTGATTCACAAAGTGTATTTATTTTTTCATCACTTCAAATGAATATTACTGATAATTTTACATCTACATATTTTACAATTTTTAATATATACATCGCATACACCCATAAATGCAAAAAGTCTGGATGAAAAATAATAAATACTTAGCTATATAGGAACACAGACAGGAAAACATTATACATTCATTCAAACTATATACGGTAAAGCTACATATTATTCAATCTATTATCACAAAAAGTATAATCAATGCAGAACCGTACCTATACTGTTCCATCATCAGATGGCCCCGAAAATCCAGGGCACCCCTTAAATCAATTTTTAAGAGTGAAATTTCACATTCAAATCACACTCAAGTGGCTAAAAGATTCTGGTTGTTTCCAAAAAATAAACAGTTTCAATCAGTCAATCGACAATAGATAAAACATAATGTATCATTCGGAAGATTGTATTTTCTATTACCCTGTATGATTTGATAAATATATATGCGCAAAATTTCACTCGACAGTTACTCTGGTGGTGACCTGTTTCTCGTAGTCATTCAGTATAAGTACTATACGCATATTTTCATGATTCGCCTTTGATAAAGCCACCCTGTATCTTCTAGTTACTCAGAAATTTTGATTTTCATGGCAGAGATGATAATCGCCAATGTTTCCTCCCTTTTTCTATAAATTCTATTGAGCTACAAAACTTGCTCACCCTTTTGATATAAACCATTTTAAAACAAGCGTCGATTAACGATGTTGGCAACTGAATACAAATCACCCTATATATTGAAAGGAACGCTCTTTTTGTAGCCCACAGAGGATTTGAAGTCCATATTTTCATCTCCACACAGTGGATGGAAACAGTTACTCCTCTATCATGTACAGGGTGTCTCGAAAAATGGTGAACCATCATGAAAACGCTTTGCTGACATTATTCTGCATAAACAATAGTCTCCATACCATCAATTCATTGAAATTAGAACTCCAATAATTACTACTAATTATCATATTTACAATATTTACAATGAAGCCAATAATACACGAAAACGTTGGTGAAAGCGAATACAGAATATACAGAGAGATCAGTAACGTGTTTTATTGTTATTTCAGGCTCAGTTCTATCCCAAATTTTTACTATTCTCAATATACAAATTCTCTAACCAATAAATGGAATATTTTATTCAGCAGATAGCAAAAACAAAATGTTGTGCTACATTGGAGTTCAATAGCATCGTCCATGTTTTCTGCTCTAGAATTTTTTGTCCCTTTTTGACTTCATGTAGTCATATTGATTAATGTATCTGCTGGTCAAAATTGTCCAATAAATCCCCTCATTTCACAATTAGGTACCCTGTGTCGTATTAATTGCACATTACTTATAGTCAGAAAACAGTGTTCTATACTTTTTTCAAAAATCGATCACAAAATCCGAGTGCACACAAGAAAGAAAAAGAACTCGAATAAAATGTTTGGATAAACGAGCTAATATCAGTGTTTTCAAATTTAGGAAAGCTCTGCAGTTTTAATGCTCTGCATCGATTCGTGTTTGAAAAATACTTTTACTAGTTTTCGACTCTTGAGATTTCGTCTTCCATCTCGAAATTTCAACGAATTAAGTCCAGAATATTGGCTTGTAACTACCAAAGGATTTCAATTATATTTTATCTCGAAATTTCAATTTTCATTTCGGAATTTCGAGAATTGTATAACTTCGCGATTTTGTCTTTTATCTATAGAAAACTAATTTTTCAAGTTTCATAAGGGATACGAAGTTGATTGTATTTGGGGAAAAATTTTTCCAATAATCCTGAAAATATCGCAATAAGAACGAAAATCTCTGATTTTTGCTTCCCAATTTTATACCATTAAATAATCCTTCTAGAAATTTCCTATACCAAGGCATTATATTCAAATACTTTTTAAAGGAGAATTCAATCAAATATAGTAGACAAAAAAAAAGGACCTTGAAATATTGAGTTCCGAAATGGCGTATATAAGAAAAAATAAAGTTGACAGGTGTTTTTTTGCCTTGTTCAAAATTATTAAAAAAACGATGCCATCTTCGAATTATCTGTAAAAAAACGGTTTTAATGGGGTTTGTTGAATAGTTCTGAATCAAATACAAAAGTAGGTAAAGCTGGAATTGTGAGATAGAGTTCAATAGTGAAAGAAGAGCTTAAATTTTGTGGAGAACATCAAAATCTCGAAGAAAAAGGAATTTTTTTTGTATAGATGAAAGTCGAGATTTCGAGATTTAAAACGATATTGAAGTCGAAATTTCGAGATCAAAGTCGAAATTTTGAGAGGAAATGGCAGATGAAAGTCGAGATTTCGAGATCAAAATCAAAATTTCGAGATTGAAGACAATATTGAAGTCGAAATTTCGAGATCAAAGTCGAAATTTTGAGAGGAAAAGGCAGATGAAAGTAAAGATTTCGAGATTAAATTCAACATTTCGAGATTGAACACAATATTGAAGTCGAGATTTCGAGATTAAAATCGAAATTTCGAAATTGAAGACAATATTGAAATCGAAATTTCGAGATTAAAATGTTTAGAGGAAAAGGCAGATGAAAGTAAAGATTTCGAGATTAAATTCAACATTTCGAGATTGAACACAATATTGAAGTCGAGATTTCGAGATTAAAATCGAAATTTCGAAATTGAAGACAATATTGAAGTCGAAATTTCGAGATTAAAATCGAAATTTCGAGATTGAAGACAATATTGAAGTCGAAATTTCGGGATCAAAGTCGAAATTTTGAGAGGAAAAGGAAGATGAAAGTCGAGATTTCGAGATTAAAATCAAGATTTCGAGATTGAAGACAATATTGAAGTCAAAATTTTGAGATCAAAGTTGAAATTTTGAGAGGAAAAGGCATCAGATGAAAGTCGAGATTACGAAATTAAAATTGAAATTTCGATATCGAGGACGAGATTTCGGAGATGAAATCGAAATTTCGAGATTAAAGTTGAAATTTCGAGATCAAAGTCGAGATTTCGAGATTAAAATTGAAATTTCGAACATAAGATTTCGAGGATGAAATCGAAATTTCGAGATTAAAGTCAAAATTTCGAGATCAAAGTCGAGATTTCGAGATTAAAATTGAAATTTCGAACTTGATAAGATTTAGAGGGTGAAATCGAAATTTCGAGATTAAAGTCAAAATTTCGAGATATAACTCGAGATTTCGTGTTGAATGTCTGAAATTGAGAAGTCATCAGATAGGCACCTACACTAAGCTGAAACTGGAAAGTTAACAAATAAAAAAATGATGGCTCTTCTGCGATTCCGCGTGATATCGTCCGTCAACCATTAAGTAGAACTATTGCGTTATTCGATAAAAAAATCATCCACATCGACAATAACAATAACCGTCCAACCTATCAATCACCTGTGGATCCAACGCCCACGCCCACGCCCCACCGCCTCATCAGTACTTCTGGCCGACACAGTCGGGCTGGTAGTAGGCGGAGGCGGCGGCCCGATAGCCGGGCGGACTGGGCGGCGCGCCCGCATGCCGGAACCCGCCCACGCCCAGCTGGCAGCTGGGCGCGCCCTGCTCAAACAGCAGGTCGCGGTAGCCGCCACCGCCGCCGGCCGCCGATTCGGGCGACGTCTCGGGACTGTACCAGGGGCTGTAGCGGGGCGTCGCGACGCCTGCCGCCGCTGCCTCGTCGCCGACGGCGTACTGGTGGTGCTGGGGCGTCGCCGAAGGGCAGTACGAGTACATGCCTGCAACGATGATGATGGAAGTTGTTGGGGAATTTTCGAAAAAGGATGATGGTGAAGTTCATCGGGAATTTTGTCAATTTTTCTCTTTACTGGTTCCCGCGGGAAATGCACAAACATAAAAATTAATTCTCAAATGAAAACGATATATTTGTTCAACGTCCAATTCTTGTTTTGAGAAAGCGCCTTCTTCTTCTCAAATAATTTATTTGAAATGAATTTATTGAATATGTCAATTGTAGAAAATTATTTCACTGGAATATCCATTTGGTATAACAAAATGTTCTCAATTCAAGAAATTCAAAGTATCCAGAAAATATAATGAAGTTCTTGAAAAATATATCACGGAATGTCTTCTTTCAAAATAACATATGTAGCATTTAATCTCTGAATAAGTAAATCTCTGGGAAAGTTTCTTTGGATTGACCATAACATTTTCTTGAATATAATTGCGATTCCTTCGAGCCTAGAATGTCACCAAACGGTGTGTGTTGTTTCGGTGCTCTGGTCGTGCATCCATCATTGTTCAACCAGTTCAACCTATTTTATTGGCATAGAAATATTGGCTTGCCATGAAAGAAAAACTGAGGTCTTAGGAGATATCTGGGATATAATTACCACTTTTTGAGGTAAGTTACATGCCTATATCTTATCGACGTTCATTCTTAGGTAGGTATTATTGTGTATTCAATCAATTAACGTAGCTATATCATCTCGAAAACTGATAATTCGTGAAAAACTTGAATAACCAGGATCGGCATAGTGAGTGAAAATTGGGGTTAGGTACCTATGTGCGGATGAACGTTTAAATTTGTCCAAACACTGATTGAACAGTGGAAAAGAGCTTCTTGAACTTGTAGACATCTTAGGTATTTTGATATTGCATATTATACCTAACATATTTTTACATTTTTTTTACCAAATTTCGATCCAAGGAAAATGAATTCAGTAGTAAGAATGTGAACCCAGATTTGAAGAAATATAATAACCATGCATATTGTGCTAATTCAGATTATCTCTCACATTGTACCTACATGGAGTTATGAATGATATATTTTATATTTTGCAGTCGTTTGAAACCAGAGGAATACAACTTTATTGCGAGGTAAACTGGTGGACAAGTTCAGAAATAATCTCTACGAATAGGGGGAAAGGTTTTCAAGAAGAAGGTCTGCAAGTGATGATGTGATTGATGAGAGCCCCAATAAGAGAACGGAAGTTGAGGATGATTCTCATTTCAATAAATCGATATAATTCCTCTAATTTGATAAAATTCTTGATACAAAACAACCTACAGCTAAAACTGAAAATCTGATTCTTTTTGTTCAAGAAAAATGCGAGTCATTGAGAGATTATGATTGTCTTGATTTGAATATATCGAGGAATATATTGTGTTATCAATCTGAAATATTGTTTTATTCTCACGAAGAACTCCATTCATTTACGATTCAAGAAATCTATAACATTGGTATGAGTGTACCTATTTAGTTGGAAACATAATAGTCTTGAATTGAGCAGACAGTTATTCCAGTATTAATAAACAAGCCATACTCTTGAATCATTCTGATTCCACCAGAACGTTCTTGAAGATGCTGCAAATACAATATTATCTCTTATTCAAAAGATTAGCAGCGGTTTCAGCATCCACCTCTTATTCATATATATCCTCGAGTCCCATCAGTAGAACTTGATACATTTTTAATGACAGAATCAAAGAAATAGCTAGATCAAAAAGAATGGTATTGTAATAACATCTGCAACAGCAGTGTCAGTAAGTTTTCAATAGTATATTCTGTAAACTTTGGCCTAACAGGGTATCCTTGAAAATTGGCGCAGAATCATTGCCATCAGCCTGATGCCCTGGTTAAATATTTGCCTGCCCTAGAATAATCGGTAGATAAAAAAATGAAGATGAATACAAAGCTCACACACTTCCTGATCTTACATACAATTGGCGAGATATCAGAGGAAGTGGATTAAAATGATCAACATTTCAAAAGAATATTTTCTTGAAACTCTATATATAGGTAATTCTCAATGAAATGAATCGAAGATCACAAATGATGATGAACAACTGATTGCAGTTTCCTGTGTGCAGATGATGAAGGATGATTAGATTTGTCTAAAATTCAGTTTTTCAAAACTTTGGGTATAAAATAATCATCAGATGAAGTATAATTGTGCATGGTGAATAAATTTATTCAGAACCAGATGTGAGGAAATCTTGAAAATTGAATCTTTGATGAAGTTTTTAAACATAGAGAAGCATTCCAGAATACCTACATGCATGACAGGACTTTTGGATGCAGTACAGCGACGTGTGAATCGAGTTTTTCTTTTTTGACAACGCCTGTCTTTGTGCCAACAAATAATGGCCAATTTAATTCTTCTTGCGTTTGAAAGACGTCGCACCAAAGCACTAGACAGGAATATTTTTCTGCGAAAATTCAGTGTACGAAACAATCGACGACTGCAACTATATTTTGACTTTTTCTAGATTGTAGAGTTTGCTTTTATAATAGGGTTTGTTGTTTTTATTTCATCTAGAATTTGCTTCTCGTTAAATCATTTAATCAGAATTTATTTGTGATATTTGTTCACCAATCATTAATTTTTGAGTTGAGAAAAATTTTAGCCTGCCCTGAATTATTTTTGGCCTACCCTAAGCATTCACCTGGCTACGTCCTGATTGCCAGTGAATTTCAGTAAAATCTGAACGAAGATTTACTGCGCAGTACTGTTCAAGAATATCGGAACATGAGATAGATTGATGATTATTCAATCAATCACAAAGAATGCCTCTAGTAAGGAATGTAGCCGAAATCCCACTAAAAAAACAAAGGAAAAACTTGGATGCTCACCACCAGAATGCAGCCTCGCCGAATTGGAATAGCTGATGGCCTGCTCCCTAGCCGTCATCAAACTATCGACGCTGAACGCCGCGGCGCCATCCAACGCCTGCAAAGACGCCGCCACCTCCCCCATCAAATGGTGCTCCTGGTGCACAATCACCGATTTTGCGCCCATACAGGGCGCGCCCAACTCCGGCTCCCTCTTCGGCTTGCACTCCACCGCCAACGGCTTAACCGCCGCCTCCTCAACAACCCCCTTCCCATCGTCCCGCTTGGGCGACAGCTGCAGCTGCTGCCGCTTCACCTGCTCCTCCTTCTCCCTCAAAGCGTCCTTCTTCTTGAACCGCCGCCTCCTCCTCAAGTACGAACCATTGTCGAACATGTTGTACGAATCCGGATCCAGCGTCCAATAGCTGCCCTTTCCTGGCTTCTTGTCATCCCGAGGCACCTTCACGAAGCACTCGTTGAGCGAGAGATTGTGCCTGATGGAGTTCTGCCAGCCCTGCTTGTTCTCCCTGTAGTACGGAAAACGCTCCATGATGAACTGGTAGATGCCGTTGAGAGTGATCTTCTTGTCAGCCGCGTTCTGAATCGCCATGGCGATGAGGGCGATGTAGGAGTAGGGCGGCTTCACCATGTCCTTGGCGGTGCCCGGGGCAGCCAGTGGGTGCTGCTGGTGGTGCCACGCAGCCGCCGCGTACCCATACCGCGAGTACTGCTCGTAAGCGGCGCCATACGGATTCCCCGCAGCTGGGGAGTACCCGCCACCGTAGCGGTAGTTCGCCGTCTGGTGGTGGTGGTGATGATCCGTGAAAATGGTATGCATGCTGCCCGAAAAACAAACCCCCGGCGCTCTAAAACATCCCCGCTGTTGTTGTTGCAAACACCCGTCCCGTTATTTTGACACACAACATCAAACAGTTTACACAGAGCGCGCGAGCGAAAACAGAATGCGCTGCTCCTCCACCACACCACACAATGTCACTCTATAGCGAAAACACACTGAGCGGACCGCTCGCTGGCATCCCCGCCTCTTTCGCGTGCGGCCAATCGCGTGCGCGGCCACGCCCCCGATCGATGCCGTCGACCATTGAGGCGGAGGTCGAGTGAGCGACGCGCCCCCCACCCATCAGGTTTTTTTTCGCGCGAGCGGAACGGTCGGCGCAAATGAGCGCGGAGAAAATTCGCTGGCGCTGGTGCATGGGTTTTTCGTTTGTTTTCGCGCTGGCGGAAAATAGGCGGCTTTTGACAGTTCGCTACGCGGTTTCGTGCATTGGGGATTGTTGGTGATGTGATGGGCCCGTTTCTTTTGGTTTCGGATGGAGAAGGACGGTTTTGGACGCGGAGCGGGCTGATTAGAGTGCTATACGTATTTACGCAAATGGTAATTAAAGAGATAAATCAAACGTCATACTATGTGTAAGTATACGGAGGGATTCTATTATAAAAGATTTGAGATCGTAAATCATTTGAGATAATATATTTTTTCAAGTTGAATTGCTTCGACAGAGTATATACCATTCGTCTACTTCTTCTGAAAAAATAATTGTCTCGAAGTAAAAGTATACTCCTATTACTGGAGTTTAATTATGATAGGTATAAAATATAGTTATTTCAGCATTCATTCAATGTCACAATACCTATACCTATATATATACTTATTCAAGGAGATCATTTTGCTATAGGTATAGATAAATCTATTATCTTGAAAACACCCACTAAATATATTGATCAAAACGGTTATTATTCAAATGTTCAACCTTTTGGTGCATTTGTGATGCAAATTTGTTGATGCAAATGCCACTTACTGAGAATGAAAATGTGGATCCTACTAGTCAAGAACTAAACTGCGTTAATGGAAAGTGACTTTTAATAATAACAAATAGAAGAATATCAAATACCCATATGAAGCCATTTCTATCACACATCTTTATCGACAACGTGATACAAAAAAATGTCCCTACAAATATTCAAAATGCATTCCATTATTTTCAATGCAACTAGCATGATTGAAGAACGATTCCCAAATATATCACGATGAAAATAGAGAAATAGTTTGCATTAATTGTTATTTTGCGTACCTATAGTACGGAACATTAGATCAACGCACAATTGCACCAAAATAGTGAACATTTGAATAATAACCGTTTTAATCACTAGCACAGGCAAATAGGATTGAAGTACCTACCTCATATTTTGCATGCAATGCAGACTAACTGAAGATAACGGAAATCGTAGAATTTTTTTTCAATAATAAACTTGATTTTTTCAGGTTGAATTAGTTATTTGCAAATAACTCAAAAACGAATGGAGATATCGAATCGCGGTTTTCACCAAAATGTAACTAATTTCATTCTTTTCAAATGTAATGCTACAAATTTGTAGCATTCCATTTGGATTTTTTGAGAAAATCAGAAAAAACTGAACCTTTGGTGAACAACGCCCTCTAGTAGACGTGGTGTGAACTGGAGATCAACATCGAATTGAGCGTTCGAATGATTGTGAAATTATCTTTCAAACGAGCCCAAGTTGATCGAATTTGGAGCAAGGGTTCAGGAGATACAGCGATTTAAAAAATTATTTTTTCAACAGCTTCTTCCACCATTATTTTTCGAGATATGAAAAAAAGTAAAAGAACAAACTGACGCAAATTTTGCTGAACTCTTCATTTCCGTCATTGATACAGTACCTTGATATGGTGATTTTCCGAGAAAAATCGAATTTTCATTTATGTCGTAGTAGTTGTGCCCTCTAGCGGTCATTTTAGGAACTTGAAAATATTTTCCATCAATTTCTCTTGGCCGATTTAGTCCTCAAAATTTTTTTCTAGGAGCCCTAAGGTTTATGGTTTCCATAATACCTTATCGTACCTCGCCGACCTTATTGGGACACCCTGTATATATGGAAGGTTGAAAACAACCCAAAAAAACAAAAATATTGAGTAATATGTTTTTTGGTTCAAGAATTCAAGATGATAGAACGAGTGTTAGAAGCATTCACTCAAAATATCATTGTATATTGATGAAAAGACATTTTAGATTTGATATACCTATACTTATTATTAAAAGCAATCAATATCGTTGAATATATAATTATTTCAGTATACCTAGTAGGTATAAGTAAAGTAACAGTTCATATTCTTGAATTATAACAAATATTTACCTACCTACCTACCTATACTTATATAGATTCGATAGAAGAAATTTTTCATGTGTGTAAGTAACAGTTTTTTTTTCTGTGGTTATTCAGTGAAAGTTTTTTTTTGCTTATTTGAGAACGAAAAAAAATAAAGGTATATGTAAACCTATGTCAGATTATTACATATATAGATAGGTGTACCTACTCATTCCTATATCTATTAATTTTTGCATCAATATATATTATTGTTGGTCAATTATTGAAAAAATCATCTGGCGACGATGAAATATCACGAAAATCACTCTGAACATTGCATTTCTATGGGACAGATTAACTTGTTCTGACTTCCGATGGATAATCTTTTTTCTGATAATAGGTAGATTATCAATGTTTTCGTCGGATAAAGTCCCATCATTTCCGAACGAGGCACGTACCATTCAACCATTCAAAACCCTTTCGAATTCAACGAACCCAGATGGTTCAGAAGAAGAGTTGGAGTGCGTGAGAATGTTTTGTTAAATCTTTTCTACGTTAAGCCGCTTAGGATAGTGGGAAACTTGGGAAACATGTGGTTCGACTTGGGAAATTCCCGAAAATTATTTTTGACGATGAGAATAAGAAGTCGTATGATTATAGCATTCGTTATATATTTCTTTTTCGGAAACGGAATGGGCTATCATTGTAGCAATTTTGTTCTTCGATGAGATACTTTCTTCAATATAGCTCTCCGCTACCGTACTACTCTTCCATTTTCCATGTAATTTTAGTGTTTCAAAGGAAGCACCACCTTGAACAAGTAACGTTGACGACGTTCGGCGTAGACAATGTCCGGTGTAACCTTTCGGGTTTTCCAAATTTAGGTATTTCGCTATGATAAAAGGAACACTTCCTATAGTATTTTTACCTATAGGTAATTCAATGCATTTATTATTTCTGTAGGTTAAAAAAAACCTACGTTGTTTACATCCTTTTGGTCGTAGTGCAATGTACTTTTTAACTAAGTTCAAGGCTCCTATTTCGCTTTCTTCAACAATGGTGAAACTTTTTGAGGTGCAGGTCTTGGTTTCTGGTACCTTGATCAGTAAAACGGCTCCTCTGTCTTCAATGTCATCATCAACTGTCATCTTGACCATTTCATCACGTCTTAAGCCTCCAAATACGCCCATTACCAGAACAACTTTATATAGCAGAAAAATATCATCTGGAGCTTTTCTTATGAAAAGTAATACTTGTCCACCTTCCAACACCTTTGATTTTTTAGGAATGTATCCTTTTGAATTAACTTTTAGAAATGCCATCAGTTGACTGAATGCTGATATATTAGTGTTTTCTTTAACAATCAATGTTGATTTCAGCTGTGAGTATTTGGTCCATAGACTATTTGCACTATATTGTTCAGACTGAAATAATGTAAAATAAATAAAAAATATTAATATTTTTCATGAGATAAACTCACCAGTTCCTGGAAGTATGCCATTAAGACAGTTTCATTTACGGTATTCACTCTGTTTTCATCTTTCCATTTCAGAAAATGGTCATACTCCTTCTCGTATAAGTGTTTGGATTTCACAGGCAGTAATAAATTTCCTAACGCTTTTTCAGCTTTGAGCGTCACATTCTGTGGGATCTCCATAATTATTATGAACACAACAGTTTTTAGTTTCCTCCACTAACAAGCTTGTCAATTCTTACAAAAATGCAGCGTCGTTTTATTAAATAAACAACCCTTAGCAACCTCTTCAATGTTTCCATGGCAATTGCATAGAAGCTCACTTGTGCTCACTTGCCGACCAGAACGCAGTAAATACTACAAGAAAAAATTTATGAAGTAAACAACGTCGTTTAAGATAATTTTTTCGTGAAAAATAAAATTTTGTATGCACCACGAGCGTTACTAGATCCTAACGGCCATCGGGCAACATTCATCCCTCGGGCCAAAGGCCCTCGGGTGAATGTTACCCTCCGGGCGTTAGGATCTATATAACGCACTTGGTACATAATAGGAAAAAATTATCTTAAACGACGTTGTTTACTTCATAAATTTTTTCTCATAGTATTTACTGCGTTTAATTAATTTCTATTTGAGAGAAAATAATTAGTTCCTTTTTTATGTACAGTTATAAATAAAACTTTTCTGAGTAATTAATTTATTGAACTACAGAAAAAAACATTTAGCGGGCGTTATGATTCATAATGCCCTCCATAACGCCCCGGGCGTTATGGGTCTGTTAATAGCAACCGTTGCCAAGGTATTATAAAGCAGTAACGATCAAGTGAAAAATAAATAGCTATATCCTTTTCAAAGTGGTCTTTTTGCAGAATGTATACTTAGTCATTTTGAAATTCTAAATCCGAATAAAAATGCGGCATCATCAGGGATGTGGTAAATTTATTGTAGCAAGGGCGTCGCTAGCCAATTGGCCAGGGGGGGGCAAGATGATGGATAATAGATATGAAATGTAGGTAAAATAAATACATTTTGTAGAGTTTTAATCGATTGCTACAAAATATCTTAATTGAAACATAATCTTCTTGGTTTTCTTGTGAATGTTTCTATTTCTTTATGTTCTCAATAATAATCTTTCGTTGAACACTCATCATTGCAAGTCGACTAAGACGACTTTCTGACATGGTACTTCTGAGCAGAAGCGGCGAGTTTTGTTTCGTCCATTGGGTGGAAAAATAGAGGGGTGTGGGCAAGGTAACTAAAAATGCGACGCAGGCGAAAATTATTTATGGTTATAGGTCGAATACCTTCAAATTTGAAGATAGATAGGAGTAATACTATATATTTTGCATTATCTGTAAATTACCTCGACCAAAATATAATATTTTGTGACTAATAGGGTTTCAAATCTATAGGTAGTTGATATTGATAGTTGTGGACAAAGATGAGGAAAAAAATATTTTTATTTAAACTTTTTTGGCCATTGAAATCATCAGCCACTGTTTTAATATGTTTAATTCATTCATTCGTTCTCTATAACATTGCCACATTATTAGGTCGCTTTTGTAAAATGAAATGAACTGGATTCCTAATTCCTAATACAAACTCAGTTTGAATGACTGGTAGACAACGAGTAGAAAACAACCACTTTACTGGCTAATACCACGCATTATATCTACTCGGAGTCTATATGCAACGATTCACACAGTGGATACAGAATTCAAAACAAGAAAGAGACATATGAAGTGTTTATATTACACCTGTTTTTGAGAAATAAAGACTTTTTCAAAAAGAAATTGATTTTTTTCTCTGATACTAGAGCTATAGAGTTACTTGAATCAAACAAGTTTTTAATTTTGGTAGAGTCTCTAGAGGGGGGCAGCTGCCCCCCCCTGCCCCCCCTTGGCGACGCCCTTGTATTGTAGGGTTGAAAGATAGACAGGGTGGTAAAAACATCACCATAACCATATATTCTTTTCACTTACCTATAATAGCACTAGGTATAGACTCGACTTTAGAGCTTCGATTAGGTATAAGTATAATAACTATACAGACATTTTTTCGCCAACCACGAATATTTTGAAACTTTTCTAAGAAATATTCGTGTTGGAGAACAAATTCACAGTTTTCATTTGAAGCTTTAGAGTTGAGTTCAAAGTGGTATTCGGTAAGAATATTTCACAACGAGATATTGAAGTCTGTGCGTTGAAGAGATATTAGGGAAGGTTCGACCTCGTTACTCATTATGGTCTAGACGCCATCAGGAAAGCATTCAAGTGGTTAGTTGACCGAACGGCTGTGTATAAACAGTAAAATAAAATACAACTTTGATGCGAGATTGACTGTTCAAATCTTAATATTATATTATATTCACTGTGAGTTCCGTTAATCAAGTATAAGTAGTACAATTTCAATTATCGTAAAGGACACGAATTTGATTCTCAGCATTAACATTTGACAGTAACTGGTCCACTATAGCCACCAAATCCGTATCGGCTATTTTGAAATATTATTGTAAATGGTGTATCAACAATAATTCAGTTCATCATAATTTTTAGCGATACCGTCTGGATACATTGAATATACCGAATTATGAAAAAAAAAACTCTGAACCACTGATGTGAGGTAAAGTTGGTAGAAAATATATTTAAGTACGCACTATATGAGTGCGCATCACCATCAGTTTCACCTATATGGAAATCGCTATTAATATTTAAAGTTATATATAGGTAACTGTGAATGTCATTCAACCTATAAACGTCAAAAAATGTCCAGTTCAAAGGCTGGTTCATGCTCCTTACCCAAAGGAAGAGAGAAACATTTTCGAAAATCGTTCTATATAGTTGCTATATGGTTACGATACAAAATATAGGCTTTTTATTGGTCGGAAATGTCAGGTGGTGAAATTGTTTACTAAATACAACCTATTTTCATCTGTATGTGTTTCGAACCCATCTGAATTTATGGGTAGATCCGTCCCTGCTCTTTACGAAAAAACACCTAACGAAAATGGCGTAAAATCTCGATGAATTCAAGATGGCTGCGTCGCTGAAAAATACCCCTATATAGCATGGGAAAAGCAACACGCAATCTCCTGCATGTTGATTGATACAGAGAAGAGGAATGGAGGAAAACAAATATAATGTATGCGATATATAGAAGAAGACGTGTGGCTTCCGCAAACTGTAACAACAATATCCAGAGGGACATAGACGTAGTCAAAGGGGGGTAGATGATGGTTTCAAAATAATCTTAATTATGACAGGTATTTGGACCCATCAACAACAAGTTTGCATCAACATAATGAAGAAAATATATATTCTAGTCAAAATAAATATTATTTTGAAATAACAAATGCATTGTTTGAAGAATATTTGAGTAATACCGCAGTGGAATTAAACAAATGTTACCTATTCTTGATCCAACAAAATATATATCGATGGTTTTTTGGTTCAAATCAGAACATATCGATTATATTCATACAAAAAATTCTCTTTACGCTGATTCAAGAATTATTTTGATCAGAATTATAATATATTTTTTGAAATAAATTATGCACGGTGTTGATTCAACAAAAATTGACTCAATTTGGTCAAATAATATCAATTGTTGTTACAACTAATCTTTATTTTGTGTTGAACCTGTTTTTTCAACAAGGGAAAGGAAAGAAACATGCTTTAAAAAGACAAGGTGGGTGTCTTGATGCAATGAAATTTTGTGCTCGGTCTGAATAACATCACAATGTATACATTTTACTGTTTGGTCGGTTTGTTTGTAGTATATAGTGCGAATAGGATTTTTCATAGTTCGAAAATTAGAATGGTTGGATATGCCCTAAAGTGCATTGATAATATTATTCTATTTTAGTTGTATAATGAAGTCATTGTGCAACGCAAATGCGTGTCGAAATAGCCTCTATTTCGATACGCATTTTTTATTATTCGGAGATTGGTACAATCGAACTGTCAAATGAAAGTCAGAAGTATGTCAGACCCATCAGTTTACTTCTGAACGATTTGGATTTCGTGATTAGCAGTGAAAAACTCAATGTTTTAATTGGTAAATTTCAATTCAGAGTGTAATTTGATTTGAATTGACCAATAAAAACAATAACAACATTTTGAATTTTTACCGCTGGTATTGCAAAAATCAAAATCGCTCAACTGTAAACTGGGCTTTACGCTTGTGCGTCAGATTTTAATTATTTTAATGTCATCATTGTTACCAATCGAAGGTGTTTCTGTTATCATAATTTCGTCTTATAAAACTTGTATCATAATATATACTATTTTGTTTTTTTAATATTGGTCAAGTTTGGCACTTGCTTGCATTTAAATATGTATTTATCCATGAGATATATTATGGATTTATGAGGTATAAATAAAATTATAGTATAGGTATAGGCAATACTTAATATTTTTGATAAAATAAAAAAACAAAAGACATGAATTCGCCATCATGAAAATTAGAACAACAATTGAAGTGAATCACGTCACTTTATTGTATATATATATTATATGAAATAGTAATTTACGTAACAAGTCCGGAAAATACTGTTTTTTGGATGAGTGGACAAAATTCTAGGACGAGCGTAGCGAGTCCTGGAAGTCTGCGAGTCCAAAAAAACTGTTTTCGGGTGTGTTGCGTACACAATTTTTTCGGCATCCGTGTAGAATAACAAATCAAAGAAACACATTTCTTTATTAGAACAAAATTTCGAACATTTCAGTTCTTATTTATTTTAATATTTATATTAAAATTAGAACAATTGTTAATATTGAATGGATTCAATTTCTTTGAAATGCTTGGTATATTTAAGTGCCTTTTGTTGAAGTCAGAACAAGAAGGTAAAGTGTCCGTTTCACATTGATTGTTTTCATCTGATAATTTTTGAATGTTAGCTAATTTTATGTCAGATAGCTGTCAGTCGTTATTTTGCTGCTATGGTAATGATCAACTGCATTTATCAAAACCATACTACCAAGATTTTCATATTTACAATGACAACAACGATGTGATTCTTCCCGGCCTAGTCCGGGAAGTACGTACTTCCCGGACTAGGCCGGAAAAATGCCACTTTCTCAAAAAAAAAATCGTCTGGAAAGTACGTACTTTCCGGACGGTTGCCGAAAAGTAATTTTGTTATGTTTCGATCAATTTCGGCATACTATTTATCTGCGTGTTTTTTTTTTATTTATATCACCGAGTATTTTGTGTTTCCTATATAATGATCATTCATTTGGTAACTTCGTTTTTATTATACAATAATAAGAGACGAGTGTTTTTGAAAATTTCGGAAAATCTTGGCCCCCTTTTCGAACACGTCCTCGCCTAACCTAAAGGAAGGAAGTTTTAACGATCGAAATATCGAATGATTCGAATGGAAGGAAAGAGTTAATCCTGGCCATCATCCTCAGGCGGGTGCCGACAAAAACAAAGAAGCTTGTTCGCATATTGCGTCGCTCGATTACCGGCCATAAAGTGCGGCGTCGCCGTCGTTTTGAAACCGCCATCAATTTTGCTTGATGTGGTCGTCGTCAAATGTGAAATTTATAGCCGCTGCTGATGTCTTAATTATCCGTCAAGATACAAAGACCGAAATGTGTTTCGTTATGTGAAAGGGTGTAGATCTCGGTGTAGATTCAAGAAAAAACGCGTTTTTATATGCATGCACAGAAAAAAGGGATCCCTTGAATCGAGTTGTAACCGGTAAAAAATTTTGAGTGAAATTCAACACAAAATCAAATCAATCGTATGTTAGTTCAGGTCCACACTTGTTTTAGTGACTATTTTAACACAGACCCTTCGAGTGATAGTTATACACAAAACTTTGACGATGTTTTGAGTGAATATAAAGGTAATTTTGAGTGATTTCGAAGGGATTTGAGTATTTTCACAATTAAAATAGTGTATTTTTTACGTTATATTTCGTCAATATTTATTTTAATCTGTGAGAGACCAAAAGTTACTCATCACGAATCATTGTGTTAATATATGCCCAATTTGGAGTATACCTAGGTATAATTTCTTTCGAAATTCGAGTTTCTTCATCACATTGTTTACACAATATTTCGGTAAAATTTACTGAATGGTTAATAAAAAATCACATGATATTTCGCATTTTCCACTCAATATTTCTTCTTCTTTACAGATGCAACAAAAAAAGGTCAGAAAATTATTACTTTTATTCTTTCGAATTGTAAATAGTAGGATATATACAATAAAATAAATAACACTTGACTTAACATAGTGAAAGGGTGGTTAATATATCATCAGTTATTCTAATTATTACATTTTACCTATATACTCGTATTTAAGGCTGGGAAAGGCCAGACACTTTGTCCAAATCCGGGACAGGGGGGGTTTGGAGGAAACGGCAGTGGGCGGTTACCAAATCGTCATAAATCAACGGTTATCCTTGTTCAACGAACGATCTTCTCATCTAGTACGGGTGATATCGCGACTGACGTTTTTATTCGCATTGCTCGATAATCTAATATGCGAGTAATACTGGGATGCTGTCTCTCAGTTTTCGAGAAAACAAAACTGGCGTAGATTCAAATCAGACTTGCTGCGGATCTTCAACTTGATGATTGTGTATACCAAATCACTTTTTACGACATTTTCTCTAGGCCAAGAACTTTTTTATTCTGAAAAAACACAAAAAGTACGATTTTTCTGTAGAACACGTTTTTTATCGTTCCTACCGTTATATTTCTGGAAATAATTGAGCGATCGGACTGATTTTTTTTTCAAATTGAAGTATACATGATAGCGCTTCTTGCCATATACAATATTGGTGAAAAATTCATGTTCATCAATTTCTAGAACTGTAGCAAATTTCAACTTGTTATTTTCGGAATGACAATTTTCAGTAATCGAGAAAAAATTTTATTTATGAAAATTTTTGTATACATGCTGCGAACAAAATTGAGCCAATAGATGAAATAAGTTTCCTGAATGAAAATTTTTCATGTAGCAGATATCTACATGTACTTATTTAATGAGACAATACTACATTATCGCGCGCTCGGCGCTCGGCTCTCTCCTCACACAGTCAGCCAACTGGTCTTTGTGTTCATAATGTGTAGTCGAGCTTTCATCAGTATATCAAATGAGAGGAAAATATACATTATTGGTATGAATAAAGTATCCACCTATTTAATGAGTTGGTATTAAATAACTCCATTCATTTTTTTATGTTGACAAAATAATAGTTGAACACATTGCTGCCTCATGATGGCATATTATGCCTTCTTCCAGTCCAATTCTGGCATCGTATAGGTTAGATAATTCTCCTTCGGTTAGGTATGCCATCATGTGAAATCTGTATAACTTCATAAAACATTGTGTATACTAAATGTTTGTGGTATACTTATCCGATTTATCATGAAAGTTTCATGGTATAATATAATGGAAATTGCATTGTAATTAAAAAATCAGACAAATGTTAATTGAAAAGAAAAAAACACGTAAGTTGCGATATAAAATTTTAAAGAATCAAGCATTGTCTTATATCACTCACTGAATATCGAATTTTTTCGTAAAACTGACAGATGCCACTCGGTAAACATTCAGAGGACAACTATTATGCTTCCGTGGAACAAACAAATCTCTCCGAAATATTCGACGAAAGTAGAAAAATGGCGTCTATACCTATTTGGAACTATGTCTAGTTGGGCAGTATCCCCTACCATCATTTTTTCAAAAAGTTCAAAAGGAGGTACCCATTAAAAATGAACTTATGAATTTCGTGATTTTATTTTCAATTTCTGAAAATTGACATTCTGAAAATATTTTCCTGACTTCTTTAGGTTGGATTTCAAAAATGACATTGTTTAGATTTCGGGAATTCAATAATATTCCATTTCTGGTATTACCGAAGTTTACGGAAATTATTATGGTTGAAACGAGCAATTTGGAAAATCCATGTTAACGAGTTTTCAAAAAATACACGTTCAATGTATTACTGACACCCCTTCAATTGTTTATATTTTCAAACCATTTGTCGTCATTTAAATGCTACAAAGGATATTCAACAATTTATTTTTAATAAGCATTTTGCATGTTTGAAAAAAACCTGTGACTCCACACAGTCCCAAACAATGAGTGAGAGTAGATGCGATACATTCGCCTGCATGTGTGCAGAACGAGGATCGAACACTTTATCTGATAATCGACGGTATATTCACCAGTAGGTAGGTACCTATGATGAATATTTGTATTCTATAAACATTATGAAAAATCAGGGTTGCGACGTTTTGAATCGAATAATGAAAATATAAGTAATTGATTTGTGCATTATTTCCATATTTGAAAAATTATGAAAAATCAATATGAATAGAAAAAATCAATCTTATTTTGTTGATTTGAAAAAAATCATGATGCTTCGCAACTCTTACAAAATTTGGATAATTCTGTATCTATTTATATGAAAAGCTTTTCAAGAGTCATATAAATTACGAGGTATAACATTAAAATAGCCATACGGAGTGATTGGGAGATTGAGAGCTATACTTTCAATAACGTTGATAAGTTATATTCTCGGTTATTATCAAAGACATTCAAATACAGGTTATTATGAATATTATTTATTTACGAATAATAATGAATAATGACTATATTTTCCTAAGGTCTTCATTCTTCTACTTTTTATTCCTTTGATTTTTGAGGACTGCTTTCACTACATATTTTGTATTTTGGATATTCATCTCCCGTTGGTCCCAATATATGTACCATTTTCAGAATCATATACATTCCACATGAGAATACAATATCATTTTCTTCTCCATTTGGATTTTTAGATCTCATTACACCTTTGAATTTCAAAATTTCAAGCTTTTCCTATGCAAATCCGCAAATTCATCATTAGTTGCACCAATAATTTCATAATACTTATTATGGTTCCAATCTATGATATTGTGTTGACTGACTCGTTTTTTCATCTTCATATTTTGGAGTATCACCAGAGGGCGCAAATATCATCGGACAATTCGCGCTCTGGACTTCTTGTGAAAACACCAGTCCATATTTCGATGTGATTTTTTTTCTGTAGGAAGATGGGGATTCAAACTAGGTCCGATACTATTTGAAAAGTGTTTTTTTTTATTATTATTCGCCAAATTCGATATGTTCAGGAATATTTGTATACCTTTTGTATTTCATATTTTTGAAAATAAAATAGTATTTCCATTAGCTGGATCACTTATCTACTTGATGAAGTCAATAAGTCATGAAAATATTGATTACTTTACTTTATGACAAGTCTATAGAGAAAGGGTGCTATTCGTTATTGCTCACTTCTTCAGCACCCTCTACTTCAAAATTTAGACCTTTAGGATATTACATACAGTATGGTGGAAATGTATGGAATAAATTCATTATCTCTAACGTTTATGAATTTTAAGGAAAATCCCGAGACAGGTCGATTTTCATTTTCAAATTGACATCTCTTGATATACATACGGAGTATGTGACGTCATCCGCGTAGTTGTGGTGACGTCATCGATTATTTTTTAAATTAGAACATACCCCGTCCATTTTTTTTTTCGGAAGGTATATTCATTATCTATCTGACGGTATACTAATATTAGGAAAATAAAGTAATACAGGGTGAGAAAAAATTATTTTATTTAATATTTACAACGGAAATCGTTACAATAAATAATCAAATTCGTGACGTTCTGCAAGAATACAATGTGATAGACAGAGAACAAATCATTCTCGAACTTTGCTATCGTTTCTGAATATATTTGTGAAATATTCACTCGTATTCGTTCTTTCAAATTATCTGATCTTTCCGGCTTCTTACATAAACTTTTCTCTTAAAATAACCTCTGAGGAAAAAATCGAGAGGAGTTGAATCAGGAGATCTAGTTGGCCATTCGATTTACCCTCTCCGACCTATTTAGGTAACTGTGTACATTGATAGCATAATTATTAGCTTGTAAATATAAAATAATTTTTTCTCACCCTGTATCACTTTATTGTCTTAATATTAGTATATGGTCAGATAGACAATGGAAACACCTTCCAGAAAAAAAATTGAACAGGGTGTCTTCCTATTTAAAAAATAATCGATGACGTCACCACAACTTCGCGGATGACGTCACAAACTCCGTATGTATATCAAGAGATGTCAATTTGAAAATGAAAATCGACCTGTCTCAGGATTTCCCTTAAAATTCATATGCGTTAGAGATAATGAATTTATTCCATACATTTCCACCATACTGTATATATTTTTTTGAATAGATTTAAGAATTCCTATATTAAAATGCCATTAGGTAGCATCCTGTATATATAGTGTCAATACCCGATTGCAAATTATCATTCAGTTATACAATGTTAAATACAACACGGTTTCATATTTATACTGTTCCCTCTCTACTTTTACGTATTGAGATCTGTTCAACATTCAAATCATCGCAATGATAAATCCTAAATCGATCCCCGGTAAATAGAAGCGACCTTTGTCGATAGGTTTCTATTCATTCATATTGTATACCTTCTGGGTGTATATATAAATATTCTTATTTGAATATCATACATACCTATTCCTCATTATGTATGAGAATTTTTTCATTGTGAACAATTCAGAATATTTTTATTTTCCACGCAATGTATAATTATTTTATACATATAATATACCATATTTATTAGCAAACCTAGCAAACTGATTCATATAAATTTCTATTTCCTATTCTAATTTCATAATATCACCCGTACTATCGATTGTATCGTGTTTATAATCTACTTCGTTGAGTTTCACCAGGGGGCGCAAATATCATCGGATAAATCGTGCGTATTTCTGACGTTGTAGAGCCTCGGCTCTTGACTTCCTGTGACGATACTAATCCATATTTTGATCTGATTTTTTTTGTGTAGAAAGATGAAGGTTCGACCGAGGGAGGATGCTATCTCAAAATTGATTATTTGATGTAGAAATATTTTTTTTTTGATTCGCCAAATTGGCTAAAAATTTGCTATGTTCAGATATATTTTTATATCTTTTCTTTTCGAAATTTCGAAAAAAGAGATAGTATCCTCCCTAGCTTGATCCTTTATCTACATGATGGGATCAAAAAATCATGAAAATATTGATTGGTTTTCAAATGAGAAGTCAAGAGCGGGAGTGCTGCATTCGGTATTCTGCGCGTCCCATTGCCCACTCTTAAGTCATCAATAAGAAACTTGTTTCTGTCTAGAAAAAATAAATGAGTAAATACATTTTTGCCAAGAACGCAAGAAGTATTGTATTTTTCCTAAGAATAATATAGAACAAATATCTATACTGTTTTACGAGATTCTAGACCAAGATTGAATCGGATAAATAATCATAATATATAGGTATAGCTAAATAATAAATGAAGTAAGGAATCGACGGAATATTTAGTCACTTTCACCCATAAATAGGCGAATTCAACATTTATATATGTATTAATAACACACTAGAGATATAGGTATATAGGATTCAAACTGATGATGATCGCGCGAATCCCTTCGTTTCTTAAGAAATCCCATTTTAACTATTCTGTATAAGTATAATCCTCGAAATGGGACAATAAGTAATTTCATCAGCATTTCGAATAATATTTTATACTATAGGATAGGTTTATTAACAGGTAGGTATATACTTTCAGCAGAAGAATCATGATGATGCAAACATCATTGTACAATTGTAATTAACGCGGGAACAATAAAATGAAAAATATAATGATATAAAAGTGCGTATATGGGGTGTTCGAATAATAACCTAGAATCCCTATAGACGAATAATGTTTTCTCAATATTATCAGGAAATACAGGATGGCCAAGTCCTGTATATTTCAGCATTTCAATTGTTTTGAACAGGTTTGTTAATTTGAAGTTTTACACAAACGCATCAGTGTTATGTTTACTCTTTTTTTTATAGAACAAAACAATATCTGAAAAGGGCACCATGTTACGAACAATTTAAAACGACACAATCGATAAAAAATGCACATCAATAGTTCAATTTATAAACTCCTCTGCCGTAGCTACAGTTGACGCTGCAGTTACTGTTCGTAGATGGGAGATGCTAAAAATAAACATCTGTTTATAAACTACGCAGTTGCCGTCGGATATCTTGTGCAATTTTTGAGAAACACCCAGTAGAACGTCAATCATCGGAATCGAAATAATATAGCCGAAGGAATACCATCATCACCCCTCGACTATAGCGACCGCATTATCATCCTTCCGTTTGTTATTCCGAGGAATCCTTTAACTCCCTCCACCGACTGTCCAAATATTATTTCAGGCGATTTCCTTGCCGTAATTAAATTCGCAGTTCGTTTTCCATTCGCCCCGCAGAATGGGCCGCGTGGGCGCGGGGCGTGGGGCGTTGGGCGCACAATTAACCTCTCTCTCCATCTAGAATAAACATCGACGAGAGAATGGCCCATCATGAATGCGGATATATAGGTATATAGACGGGCTTTCTTCTCCTTTTCATTTCAGCACCTCGATTCGCAACTGTCGAGTCGAAAGAGTTGGTATCCGGCTCGAAGGACCAAAGATGATTTTGTCTTTGACAGGGAGAGGCGCATATATACCTTTATTATCCAGCGGTTTTTCAATGCCAACATGGAGAAGGTTTTTTTTGTGGCAACTCCCTGTATATTAGGTTGTATTTTTTTGCGACACCTATCGCAAGTGGAGATAACTTCGTATGGCTCTAGCAGATAATCAGAAAATGGAAATACTTTTTAGGCAACTTATTTTATAAAGATTCACAATCTTATAGATAGACATCATCATCAGGAGACCTAAAGTGGCAATATTTTGTATACTTACTTCTCTGCCGAAATCCCTTTTAATACCAATAATGATGTATTTTTATTGCGCTGTGCGATTCAACTTTTTTTTTAATAACTTGTTTTCCACTACTTCGTTTTGCTGATGTCTTGGATACAGCTCCACATTCGCGCAGTTACTTTAATTTTTCAATAACCATCAGAAATCAAAATTAGCGGAGATATATTATTAATGATAGATAGATAGATAGATCTTTATTTAACCACGTTATGTTAAAAAACATTTGTAGCAAGTCAGTAGCAAGTAAATAAATACAGAAAATAATTATGTACAAATTCACAATCAAAAATTAACAATTAAAATACAATATGAATAAAATATTGCGTGTCACATATGTAGACATTACGATATACCATACACATAGTATGGTGTTAAAATAGTTGGATCAAATCACATCCCTGGTGGGTCAGCCATGTACTCAGCGATAGTGTAGTAACACTTTTTCTGCAGTATCACTTTGATAGAGTTTTTAAACGAAGCTTGGTTTTTGTTTTTTAGTGTGTCAGGAAGAATATTGTAAAGATCAACATTTATTGAGTTTTTGAGAGACTTATTGTATTTAAATCTTTGAGACCTGATCAGATTCGCGTTGCGTGTATTATAGTCAAAGACATTTAAACACTAGAGACTTCATCATCTACGTTTTTGCGCGATCAGTTATCGTTCGATCCTTCTTTTCTGTCTCTTTTCCTCCAATTACATGTTTGCCAGATTATACGATTTATGCAATCTTGCAGTAAATTGATAAATTCACACAAAACAATAACTATACTTTACTGAAGCATAATTGTTTCATTTCCTTTCTATGAATCGGAGTTATCATCGAATCATAGTGTTTTTGATTTAATGATGTACATTCTGATGAAATCAATTCGTCTTTTATCACATTTCACCATACAAATCAGCACTTTCGGCAACGCCGCACTAGAACATTCGACTATTTTTACAAGTTTGACGCTTGCGAGGTTGCAGAATTGCCTTCTGATTTCGTTGATACCGATTTGAGTTATTTTGGCCGTATTACTTTTTTGTGAGTTTCAGAAACAATATTTGTGTGCGAATATGGTGCATTTCTGTGTTGTGTGTAAAAGGGTGGATCATTTTTACTTAAATTGGACTTTTCACGATAGAACCAGAATAGAGGTTATGTTTATTAGACAGAGGCGTCCGGTCCAAAAGTAGGTGCCAGATTCGAAATATCCTGCTCTGACGGTAACGTAACGTTGATATTTCAAAAATATTGACAATGAGCACACATATTATGAAGGTATTCTGAGACCTCCAGTCGAAACCTCACGAATCACATGAGATGATCTCAATCGCACAATGTAAACTGGAAGCACTGGCACATAACATCTCATCCCTCTGAAAATGTTCTTTTCAGTATTGAGGAAGTACAATCTCAAGTACCTACATGCTTAAAGGTGAGTGCTATTTTCCAACATATGGCAAGATATTCAACAGTTGAGAATTCACAATGCAGTATTCTTGCATTTAGCAGCATAGTTTCAATGCAACAAACACCGTTCTAAATACTCTGTTTATCCAATAATAATGTTCCTGAATTCTACACCTTTTGGTCTCACCACTCTTTAACAGAACGTTGGCAATCTAACTATATACTTACCTATTATATGAATATATTATTTAGTAGTTACTATAAAAAAATGAAATGGACTTAAGTTTCATCTATATAATTCCTTCCTTATAATTTGGATATCATTCACTTCCTCATTGTGTACCTTCAGTATCAGTAGTATGTATAGATATATTTTTATTTCAGATGAGCAGTGATGAAATGATGAAAATTAATCATAAAGGTACCTTTACACCTGATGATGTGTATAGAACAGTTCAATGATCATTTATTTTGGTAAGTTGTTTGAATGTTTCACAAAACCACTATGGTTTCGCTAGTTTTATTCCTTCTATTTTCAGATATAATCAATATCATGTTGTTTTTCAGTGTGATTAGCACCTAATTTTTGATGTAGCCAAGGTATACACACTATGCTCTACTACTTACCACTACAGTTGTGTCCAGGGAACCTTTGAATTTCACATTTGCTTATGCTAAGAACTTTTGTGAAACATTTTTTGGTAAGTATTTGAGCAATGTGAATGCATACATACAACATTTAGATTCTGATGTGAACAAGAAACTTAATTCATATTTTGTATTTATATATATCAATACCTCAGCTTATTGTAATGAAATTTCCGAAATCTTCATTTTGAAATTAGTGTCCTTCCCTCAGTCCTTCCTTATTATTTTTTATTGATAGAAAATGAATCAAAATTATTCAATCTGCTATTTTCCTCAATAGGTTTCTGGCTTTCAAACTGTTATTTTTTATTTTCTAAAACATTTTTTAGATACTGCTCAGTAGCCTCGAATGTTTTTATTTGTTTCAGAGTGAAAATGTATCTGTTTTCAATATTATATTGGGACTTGATACCTGTGAATATTCATGAAGAACTGGATGGGGTTCAAAGGATGGTTTCAACTTTAGAAGTAGTCAAAGGAATCTACAAATATAGAAATAAACATCAAGAAAAATTATTTTAAACCTTTATTCATTTATTTTTGTACTCTATTTGAAAGGACCTACTTCAAATAAGACCAATTTGTTTCATTTTTTCAAGTACATCACAAAAAACTTCACATTCACCACTGAAGATTCATCTATAATTTGATTCTTCAAAAAACTTGTTTGCATTCCTCTCATTGATGGTAGCCTCAAATAGCAAATTGAAAGTGTTTTCAACACTGTTGTAAACCTGGTTTCATCTGAAAAAAAAAAGAGATTTTTTAACTCTTCATAAATTTGTTTAAATATTGAGTACACAAAATAGTTGATTGAAATTATATTCATTACATATTGTTTTATAATTGTTTTTGTACATGTATATACTATACAAGATATAATAAATATACATTATTATGTAATTTAGTTTATGTTGATTTATGCTATGTACTTCTATGTATAAATTTTCATGTATTGTGCATAATTATAGTATGATTTATGTGTAGATATATTGAAGCTTGATAATTTTTCACTATGCAATCATATTTTTCAAACTTATATGATTGCTTTGAAAAAACCGGATTAACACATCATATTTGTTATTATATATCATAGGTACTAAAAATTCAATCTTATTCTGTATTTATTTTGTTGAAACTTATTTCAATCTGGATTAAGAGTGAGAACTGGAAAAACAGGTTGAAATTTCATGCTATTCTAAATGAATGGATGGAAAGCTGGAAAAATTACACATACCTGTTATAAATGAGTGAAATCAGTTGCTCAGTTCAAAAGGTATGGTTAATAGGTAACTTATCCAAATGATTGAAATAGAACACTTCATGAAAGAGCATGCATGGTTTTGAACATTCTTCCTCTGGACTAGTCTGGACATAATTAGTTGGCATCATCATCAAATCATCAGCTGGTTCCTACAAAATCAAATTAAAAATGAGAAATAGTTATTAAATGAATATAAAATACTTTGAATGCCCTAGAAACTGATATGAGAATATGTATATTATCTGCACATATGAGATCAGCTCTTAATAGGTATAAATTGAAGTGTGTAGTAAATATTTAAGGAAATATCAAGAAGTTTGTAATTAATGTAGTAGCAATCATATACATTTAGGTAAAATGTTGCCAAATAATAATATATCTATGTAAACATAATCAAGGGCTATACATAATATGTTATTTTCAAGGGTATAATCAACATCAGTTTATCACCAGTCCAAGATTCCTCACAGCAGGGGTTTCAAAAAGCAAAAATACTACTTATTATAATATCTATATCATACAAGGATGAAAAAAATAGAAGATAAAACACTCGAGAAATCAGTTCACTACCCAATACAGTACAGAAAGACTTACCTCGAACCTTTTTAAGGTATATGTTTTCCCATTTCCAGTATCAAAATGGTTAGCACAAGTGCCACAATATTCAGCAGTGATCTCTGTAGATATTCTGATGCTAAAATGAATCATGTTACCACAAAGATTCTTCAAACAAACTATATTAGTATATTTTCTTACCCATGCTTTCCAAAATTGTAGTCAACCATGTCTGGTGTGAAGAAATGAAATCCTATCACTTTATATTGTTTAGTTTTAGTAGTAGGTAGATAATGGAACGGCACAAAGTCGTGGATGCATTTTCGTGGAAATATAAAAGTATGAAAGAAACAAGAAGTATTTTGAAGGAAAAAAATACAGATGTGACATTTACATGACTCATGACTGACACGCCAGCACGCCACTGACGATGATAAGAACCTTCAAACATACATTGTTGCCGAGGCGCCCTGTGCGTATATTTTTCTCTCTTGCACTCGTTGCAAACATCCATACAATGACTGATCGGCTTGGAAACCGATTTAACAATGGAACGTTAAGTCTCCTGTATTTGAATGTCTTTGATTATAGTCGTGGTAATTTGAGTTAGTCAGGAGTTTTTTTTTGTTTTCATGAATCTCGATCAGAGACTGATAAATGAACAGAGTTTGTAGAGGCATAATACTGAGTTGGCAGAATAATGGCCGACAAGAATCCCTATAACCCGCACTACAGATTATTCTAATGGATTGCTTTTGAATTCTAAATACTTTCTCAGAGTGAGAGGAATTTCCCCAAAGGGTCAATCCATAGCTGATATATGATTGGATAAGAGCGAAGTACGCAGAAAGAAGGGTATTTTTATCAACAAACGATTTCAGTTTTCTCAGAAGGAAATTGTGAGTACTCAATTTGGAACAGGTATTTTCGATGTGTGGTTCCCAGCATAAACTATCGTCAATAGTTAATCCTAAAAGTTTAGCATGGTCACCTACTGTTACTTTATTGTTTGTCGAAAAAATAATATGTTTTGTCTTATCTTTGTTTAATTTTAATAAGTTGTGGGTAAACCATTCTTGGGCAAGGTTTTCAGCTGATTTCATCGAATTTAATAGCGTCTCATAACTGTTTTCAGAGCTTATAAGAGAGCTATCATCAGCAAAAGCAATACCTAAATGAGGCAACATATGACAAAAAAAATCATTGGTATAAATTATGAATAGAAGTGGCCCCAGAACCGAGCCTTGGGGTACGCCTGTTTTAACCAGATTAAGCTGGGAGGTTGTTTCATTGATAGTAACACATTGTCTCCTATTTTGGAGATAAGACTCAATTAGTTTTAAAGATACTCCTCTTACTCCATATTGAGAGAGCTTATTCACCAGGATATTGTGAGAGACACAGTCGAAAGCCTTGCTCAGGTCACATAATGTTACCCCTATTTGTTTACCCTGTTCAAAGCCCTCGACTATCTCTCTCACAACCCTTGCTATTGCATGAGTAGTAGATCGTTGTTGACGGAATCCATATTGATTATTGCTTAATAGTTTCTCAAAATATTTGTTCAACCTTTGCTTTAATATGATTTCAAAGATCTTACCAATATAGGGTACAATAGAAATTGGCCTATAGTTCTCAGGGTTTTCTCTATCACCCTTTTTGAAAATGGGTATGACTTTGGTGAGTTTCAGATCGTCAGGAAAAATACCATCCACGATACATGTATTGAATAAATCAGTGAGAGGATCAATTAGTAAAAAGAAATTTTCTTTTATTATTTTGCTGTTAAGTTCATACATGTCAAAGCAGTAGGTATTCTTCAACTGGTGAATAGCACTTTCTACCTCTTGAGGGAATATAGGTTCGAAGAAGAATGAGCCTGGCACTTTGGGCTTCAACGAATCAGGAATTGATCCATCATAATAGCAATTTTCATCGTCTAAAGGCAACTGTCTAATAATTATATCAGCGACCTGCGAGAAATAGTTGTTGAGATGATCGGCTGATAAACTTTCAGATACATTTTTGGTGGAGTGTTTGTTTCTTTCAAAATTAATAAGTTTCCAGCTGTCCCTTGTTTTATTTGAAGAATTATTCAAGAAATTATTGAAAGATGTTTTTTTTGCAGTTTCAATTGCATGTTGGTATTCTCTGGTCATTTGTTTGTAAGTATCATTAAAGGTTGTATTATTTGTGGAGTCACGAATGATTTTGATAGTTTGCAGGGTGTTTCTCATTTTCCTAAGATCGTCGTTGAACCATTTTATGGGGTTTCCTTTTTTGTCATACGTTTTGGATAAGGGAAAATGGGACACGGAAAGCTCTTTGCATATATGCAGTATAAATTTAGCTTTGTCAGAGGCCGTTCTACAACTGTAGTATGGGTCCCAACTTATATTTTGTAAGGCGTTTTTAAAATTTTCCATGCCAGCAGGAGTGATTTTTTTTCTGAAGTTTTGTTTGGGAGTTACAAAAGAAACGTTTTTAATGGTGATATATTGGGCATAGTGGTCAGAGAGGCAAGGATCAATAATGCCACTCTCGTATGTTTCACTCTCAAGATTCGTGAGAATGTTGTCTATACAAGATTTAGAGCCGTTATCAACCCTGGTATATTGAGATATGGATACATCTAGACCGAAGGAGTTTGTTAAACAGATGAGATTCGACAAATTTAACGACGATTTGAGAAAGTCAATGTTGAAATCTCCTAATAAAATAACTTTTTCAAATCTTCTGCAGACATTGCTCAGAATTTGCTCTAAATTGGTAAAGAAATCGGTGCAGTCCGAAACGCAAGAGGATCTGTATAGGGTGAGGACAGCAATATGCAAAGGAAGTAACTCAATGCCACATATTTCTATGTCTCTTTCTTTACAAAAATCTGATAGTGATAAGGGTCTACATTTGACTTTTTTTGATGCAAACATGGCAACTCCACCATGGATGTGCTTCGTCCTACAATAATGCGCTACCAACTCGTAGTTTGGTAAGGTACAGAGTTTTATACTACAATCATCTAACCAATGTTCTGAAATACATAATATGTCAAAAGAATGATTTTCAAGAAACAAAGAAAATCTGTCAATTTTGTTTGATAGTTTACGTACATTCAAGTGGAATAGAGTTAGATTTTCTCTTCCTGGATCGGATATCGGATATTCCTGGATATAGTTGATGACAGTGGATATAGTTAATGACAAATGACAATTATCAAAAAAAAGTACAAATAACTTTTAGAATGTTAAATTTCCTGTAGATGGTTATGAAGGCCTTCGAAAAAAATAATATGAAGAATTCTAATTATTATCTCGATATCTATCGCAGTTTTTCACTTGTTTCTGGAAAACTAGAACACTCTGTATAAATAGCGATCGGAGCAAAAAACGTGTTTATATTTAATGCTCTTTTCATATGGTTTTCTCGAATCTCTATAGTTTCATCTGATCATACACTTGAAAATTTCAAAACAAAAAATGTGGGAATTATAATCAGTATGTTGGATCTGTCCCAAAATGTCACTGCCCTCAGACCTTATTATATGCTACATTAAATCTTAGATGGAGAGCTTATTATGTTCTCTCAATTAGTCTTAATAATCGAACAGTTCTTGAATATAAGAACATTATGAATTACTTCAATCAGATATCCTCTTTTTTTTATTTAGAATTCGAAAAATATAACAGGAATCGAAGCAAGAAACTTGTTTATTTGCTCTTTTCATTGATTTTCTCGAATATTGATTCTCATCTGATCACGCACG
The DNA here is from genome assembly GCA_029955515.1 of Chrysomela aeneicollis. NCBI lineage: Eukaryota > Metazoa > Arthropoda > Insecta > Coleoptera > Chrysomelidae > Chrysomela > Chrysomela aeneicollis. The sequence goes on from JARUHQ010000003.1 coordinate 2,728,471, forward strand.
TAAACATTTCAAAACTGTTGTGTATATTGTGTATATTGTTGTGTATTTTCAGTTTACAATATTCTCTAATATTTTCTTTATCATTTTGACACAGTCGTTACAGGTTCCAGGTTAAAGGTTCACAGCTCACAGCATGAAACTTGACAAGTGACTGATTATATTTGTGTTTTCTGCTGACCATGTCAGTAAATGACACAGATCGTATCATCTATGGTTGTACAGTGTTCGTACTACTAACTAGCTCGTAGTATTATCGTTTGTTGTATGTCGTAAAAAGTATACGCTAGAAGCTGTGTTATTGAATCAAAAACTATAAAATACCTTGATCGAAGTAATAAACTTTCAAATCATTTGGAACAACTGAATATACCCAAAGCTTCCACAAACCATCAGGTGTGTTCCTAGAAATAAACAGATCATATTTTCCTGGAAACAAAAACGAAAAAAAATGTTGGAACAATAATTAGTAATTAACAGAGCTCATTGATATTGGCAACTATATTTATTTATTTATTCATTTACGGATTCACCATTAGAAACCATATAGATGACAAATTAAAAAAGAGAAACGACTATTCTAAGAAGTTACATATTGAACATAATATAAGACAACAATAATATTAGTCTAACCGTATATCACTAATAGATTTTTTCAATTCACTCAATGATTTTACAAGAGGATCGACATTGTACTTATTGAACCATCTCATGCATCATCTGGACATTGGTGTGTTATAACCATAGTTAGTGTTATGATTTTTTATGCAAAAAAGTAGTGGATATCTTGTATTGTAAGAATATACATTGAAGTAAATAATTTCTAAAAGATAAGGACAGTCGACTTCACCAGACAGTAGTTTGTAAATGAATGTCATATCATGTTGAACGCGCCGTGTGGCAAGTCCAGTTATTCAAGGTATTTTGACGATTGAAGTTGGAATACATATGTCTTCATTTTGAAGGATATACACTCTGTCCAAGATAAGAATGAACAGCATGGGGATATCGGAAACAGTAAGTGATACGGGGTCGACTAAATCAGAGAAAAGTAGCGCATTTATGTGCCTAATAATATGACATTTAGAAAGTTTTAATATTCCAAGTTGTTTCGGAGATTTCCGAGAGAAATTTGAGAATTTCGTTTTTATTTTCTCCTAGCTTTATTTTCAAAGGAAATGTAAAACAAATAGCACTTCGCCATGGCCACTTTTCAAGGACTACACGATAACATAAGCAGAATTTTTCTGCGACGTCTTTTAGAAAATATCATCAACTTTGTATTTTCATATGGGCCGAAACTAAAGTATACCCTGTATACGATTTCATTTTTCATTGTTAATACAGCAATATGATTTCGGAACCATTTCTCGCGCAAAATGTAATTTAGTGATTACTTAATCTGTTTTTCTTCAATTCTAGATAGTAGGCGCTGGAAAAAATGACCACATTATGTTCTGTTGTCATAATAATACTGTAGTTTGGTAGAATTTTTGACATATTACCGTTCCTACTCTTACATCTCGTTACCTACCTAATTTGTGTTAAAAATGGAAAACGGCAGCTTTTCGAATACTGAAAAATTTGATATGTTGTCATGTTACATTTTGTGCCAAAGAAATTTTGTTGATGATGAACGTGCGTACTCTAATAAGTATCCAGAGAGGCGACAACCTGGTAAATCAATATTTAGACGCCTACTATCTAAAAATTGAAGAAAAACAATGAAGTAATCACTAAATTACATTTTGCGCGAGAAATGCTTCCGAAATCATATTGTGTGATACATATTGCTGTATTAACAATGAAAAATGAAGTCGTATACTTTACTTTAGTTTCGGCCCATATAAAAATACAAAGTTGATGAGGTTTTCTAAAAGACAAAACGTCGCAGAAAAATTCTGCTTATGTTATCGTGTAGTCCTTGAAAAGTGGCCAAGGCGAAGTGCTATTCGTTTTAGATTTCCTTTGAAAATAAAGCTAGGAGAAAATAAAAACTTTCTAAATGTCATATTATTAGGCACATAAATGCGCTACTTTTCTCTAATTTAGTCGACCCCGTATCACTTACCGTTTCCGATATCCCCATGCTGTTCATTCTTATCTTGGACACACTGTATACTTTAGAAATCTAATTTCAATATTTTCAATTCTTTCAATGTCACATCTGTAATAGGGGAACCATGCAACTTACACATATTCAAGTGCTGATCTAACTAAAGAACAATATAAAGTTTTGAGGGTATAACATGATAAATCTTTGCCATTTCTCATTATAAATCCTAACATTTTGCTTCCCTTCGCAGAAACATTATTGAATTGACTTTTTAAGTTTAGTTGTTGATCTATAGAGTAATCCCAAGGTCTCTTATTTCGTTTACCCTATCGAGTAGGTACTTTTCCATCAATATTATAGTACAGTATAGTATAGTATAGTATACAGCCACGCATCAAGTAGTAAGGATGATAACTTGAATGAGTCGTTCGTTCGTTCGTTCGCCTAACCAAGAGTTTATTTTCCCAATATCTTGGAAATATATTATTGTTTCGCATACCTCGGCTAGAAAATAAACATGGCAGCACAGGTGGTCCCGTGTTTTCGTAGTTATCTTAGGTCAGTCAAGTGCCAAGAGAGTTTACCCGATGTAATCGGTGATATGGACCGCTCTTCAAGTATTGGCCCTGGAAATTCATTCATAACTTATCAGGGGGGTATTGTGCTTTGCCGACGGAATCGTTCATTCATAAAATAACCGTCATCCTCATCAAACACGGGATTATTATCCGATATGGTACTGTAGGTCAATAAGTTTTCCAATCTTTGGAAATGTTCGCATTTATATAGAAACAGAAGCCAACATAATTTTCCCCATCATGTTGCTATAAGAATGAACTCGAGAGGTATCTTGGAGATTGTAAAACATTATCAGCTTTCCCATTTGCATGAAATGAAGAAAATTTAAAAAAATATTGTTACTATGCTGTACACTCAAGGGCTGTACATAATATTATTATACTTGGTTCATTTATTATGTAAAAACTTATTGATATATGTCTTGGTTGAGTGGCAGAGCAGCACTTTTTTTACGTTATTTTTCCTAAGGACCACAACTATCTCATTCTCGATTTCGGTGGAAGTCATTTCAATTACATACTTCGTTTTTTTTTTCTGGAGGTGGTAGAAATCTTGCATGGACATCAAAAACTCTAACCCTTAAGTACGTAGGCTCGTCTGACCAAAGTCTACGATGACACTTAGACCTAATTATTGTAGTGTGTACTCGACCTGAGTGTAATTCATAGAAAACCTCACTGTAATCCCATGTCATATCTATTGACATGACTGTTCTATGTGATAATTGTCATCTGTCACACATATTATATTTTGGCGCAAATGTGCGTTTCTACTTATTATTCTTCCTGTTGTAAGTTGTAAGCTGTATGTTGTAGATTGTTGAACAGCACTTGAATAAAATCACACTTTGACTTGATACTGAATTTTTCTCAGCAAGTACCTATATATAACTGCCGATCTTATATAACAATGGACTAAACCAAGACGCTGTCAGATCAAATCCAAGATGGATACCTTGGGGCATACAAACCGTTTGAGTGCATTAAAACTCTAGCTATTTGAACCTTGTGAATTTAATTTGAAATTAGTTTTAACTCCAGAACGAATTTAAACATTCATTTGTGAATATTCTGTGTTTAGACTATATTGTGATTTGAGAATTTTCTCATAAAATTGAAGATAGAGCTACAAAAACATGCCACATACTTGTTGTGTTGTTAAGTGTGGGAGTTGAGGAAATCGTGATGATGCGAAGCTTTTTAATATACCCAGTGTACTACATTTTGCACACAAAACAGAATTGAATAAACTCTCAAAAATCCCAAGAGAAAGATGGTTGAAAGCAATCAAAAGGGAAGATCTCACAGAAGTTAAACTAAAGTATGCTAAAGTATGTGCGCTAAACATTTTTTGAAAGGTAAAAAGTTACATAATTTTTCATGATGGTATTTGTTGCGAAATTTTATAGAAATTTTATAGAAATAGTTCGAGACTAATTCCCATCAAAGTGAATGCGTAGAGGTTATGTCTCATTAATACATAGAAATTATAGTTACAAATTCTTCTTACAATCCGGAAAGAGAGCCACATATGAATGTGGTGTAACAAAAGCGCTCAAATAGGGACACTGGGTAAAAACTGATATATCCAATTGTTTCTATCATCCATACATGATTGGAGCGTGCGATTTTTTCTCCATTTCACCACATGTGGTTTTTTTCTCTCAAACAAGGGGCGAAAAGCTTCAATAAAATGCTTACACCTAATTCCAGGGTGATTCTAAATAAGCTAAATTGCGTGTACCATCATGAGCATCGTCCATAACCTAACCAAAATATCAGACATCCCCCGAAAATAACGCGCGTGTCAGGTTTCCCGGTTATTCGATCTAAATGCAGCGTTAAATTTTGACATCCCGACGGGAGGTATATCCTTCTCTCGAATCTCGCCTTTTTCCTCATCGGTCCAGTTTCAGATTGACAGTGACGTACAACATCTGGAGGTCCATATCATACGGAGTCTGCTGCCAGCGGGATATCCGGATGCGGACTAGCAAATATAAACACAGTTATGGCTGATGAAGACTCTGACGATGATGGTGCATCAAGTATAGTCATTTATTTGCGCAAATTATTGCTTGACCCGAATACATTTTGCTTAAATCGACATATTTTTTTAAATTTTGATACACAGTTTGGCAACGCAACATATACTAAATTAATCCTATATGTTATAGGTTAACACTGAAGATATCAATTATAATAAGATAACAATTTCATTAGAATGGCCGAGATAGGAACAAACTGGAAAGGTTTCTGAAAAAGCGTCTCAGCTCTCATTCTGTATGAAAATATATCATATACAGGGTCACTCACGGTCGATGGTAGGTTATAGACGTTTCTGAAAAATATTGGACATTGGATTATTCTAAAGATTTGTTTTCTTTAGTAATCAGTTTTGTTCTATCGATCTAAAATATTTTCAGCGTTGCGGCGGTTCCGCTTCTACACAGATTAAAATGACTTCTTATCACAAGAATATATATTATCTTGGCTGTTTATTATCTACACTGAAAAAATTTTACAGATAAAATCACAGTGATTAGCGTTGGTTATGTGATGCCATAAAAAATCGAATATTTTTACACGCTACATGTTTCAATACATTTAGCACGGAATATTACATGTTGAATGTATCTGCAATATTACAGTTTTGATGTGATATAACTTCCGGTTATTACGTGGATTACGTAATAAATGTATGTAATATTACATTTATATTGAAAAATATCTTGTTAATCTTACACATTATATCAGTACTTTCACACTGTGAATATCACAGTTATTTTTACTGTTAGTGTAATATTATGTGGATGAAAATGGGATGAAATAACTTCTATTCATTTTATAGATATCATTTATTGATAATACTGATGAGTCAAAACAACATATAATATACATGAACATTACATGAACTATATTTTTAACCTGTATACAACATAAAACAACAAAAAAATATAAAACTCAAATACCAATTCTTGATGTGAAGTATCCAATAATTATCCCAAATAGATAAGGTGATTAGTACGTACAGAACATATTTCTTTCTAAAACAATGACGTACTGCTTAGAATCTGAAAATATAAATTGATTAGAAAATTTTCTGCAACAAAATTTACACATTGAATTGAGGGAAATGGAAAGTCGATCGATTAAGCTTTCGCCATTTTTTAATTCATCTTATTTTCGGTATTTTTTAATAAAAAAACTCCCATGTAATTTGAATTATCTATTGATGAAAAATGTATTTCAGACGTATTAGCTTAGAGATGACTTTGATTTTGATAAACAACCTAAATAATTGTATTGGTTGATTATATAAGAAAGATTTCCATCAGATTCTCGAGTTTGGCTTATCTGAGCTGGTCTAGTTTGCTTGAACGGACGTGATGTTTAAGAAAATATCTTAGGGAAATGGAGATACCATACCCACTTTCTTGTGATTTTCCATAGGGTGGTGCAGAAATTGCTTATCTTCTTTCGATTTCGAGATGTTTTTATCTATTTATTTCTGGGACTGTTGTAGTGGTTATCGAAGAATATAACAAGTGCATCTCTATAAAATGGAACCCTCCTCCAACTTTTTTGTTTTTGAAGATATGAAAAGATAAAGATGCTAAAAATAGAAAAGTTGAATTAAATGACTTAAATTTTGATTTCTGTTTCATTGTCCAGAAATTGATATAAACTTTGGTTTTTTAAATAGAACAATATCCTTTTTTTTTGACAGATCGATAGAAATTCCTTTTATGAATTCATTGATTTCAACAAGTTTAGCATATTTAGATGGATAATGACTGAGTTATTGACGATCAAAGTTGATCAAAATAAGCTTCATGAATCTCATTATCATCTATATATCACATAATTAAGATTAATAACATGGGCGTTTTAAGTAAAAACAAAATGATACATCTCAAACCTCATAATAATTCACCAATAAAAATTCAAGGTATTTATATTTAATTGAAACAAATACAGGGTGGTCCAGAATTTTGAGTTTTGCACCACCCTGTATTTGTTTCTATTTAATGTCAGTAGATATTAAATAAAAGTTAAGATAGGGACATGTGAGCCGTTTTGAGCAAAGATTAATAGTTTCGACAAAAAAAAATCCTTATAATCATTCTCGCTATACCCCAAGTATGATAGATCGATGGAATCAGCTCTTCAGGAAGAATCTGAAAATAAAATAAGATACAGAGTGTTTCATTTGAAATAAAAAAAATTGTTGATACTTTTCGATACACAGATAAAAAGGATATCTTAATCTAAAGTAAAATGCTTTTGAGCCAAGGCCGCCATGTCTTTGGATATGGCCAAATGAATATGCCGAGCTTCTCCCTGCCAAAATTATGTTTTCTATCGAACGGCAAGTTGAGGATCCCGTAACCTATAGTGGAATCTTAACTTTAAAGAAAAATACAAAGACCTATATATGTAGCCGTAGGCAATGCATCAAAAGCGAGTCATTTGTTTCGTTGCAAAGCCACCTTGTCACGGTCGAACCCTCATACCAGACGCGACGCTGCTATATACCGCGACGGCGACGGCTGAACAAACAATCTTAGAAGGCTTCGGCTCGTCCCATCAATTGACAAAGGATGAGAGACTTTCCATTTATTTCGGCGTTCTAATGTATACCTACTACGTTACGCGAGAAGTCATTTTTTTCTTTTGCAATCAGAGTAACTGAAGCTACGCTAATAATGCTATCTTCTGGGCTGTCAAGAACTTTTTCCATTTCGACAAATTATGTCGAAATCATACCTAGAAAGGTGGCACTTAAACTATCCTACCGACTGCGCCAACTTTGTCACGCTCTTACGTCACTAGTAGTGCGGCAGTCTGAGTCATGCACCTCAAATTCATCCATCAAAATCTCCATCACCCTCTGCCATTACGGCCGAAAAAGTTCTGACTCCACCGGTTGCATAAAAGTTCACAAACTTTACGTGGGATTAACTCGCGGGCCAAGGCATGCTCGCGTTGCCATGGTAACACACAATGTAAATATTAAATCGACTGTTAAATTAATAATGCAACCAAGCTTGAGAAAAATACAGAAAATGTCTGTGGAATCTGAATGTTTGAAGTGAATAACTGCCTTTATCGAACTAAAAGTAAAACTGAATTTGGTAAACTTAATGAGTTTCAATATGCATACATTGAAAAACAAGCAGGTACCTAATGAAACTTGAAAACTGCATCAGACATAACAAATATTCATCTGATGAAATAAGACTCATCTGTGATTCTATATATTTGTTTTCATCTCAGACGAATAAAAAACATAGACTGGTATTTTCATTTTCCATTATTTTCATGATGCCAACACGAACTGTCAAACCTTCTTGTTTCCACGCTAAGAATCTATCGTTCGGGTTTCTTCGGACCAAATCGCCGTTTTCGTGTTTCGAACAAGTTTCTCAGATTGTTTACGATTCATGACGTGGTCATTCGTGTGACATCAAAGCGTTGATTTGTGCGTTTTTTATCGATTGATTCCTTTATTCGTGCATGTATTTAATAAATTGATTGCTCTTCACTTAAAAGTGTAAAAAATTGTTTTATTTGTGGATAATAGCAGGTGTCAATAGTGTCATTTCATTGGTGAGTACCAAGGTGGATATAGGATGGTGAAACAGCTCCTCAATTGTTTCTGCGAAAAACTTGTAGACCGTTTGAGAAGGTATTTCCACGACTTGAATGAAGATGGCGGTGAGATCGATTATCGAAGAAGATTTCTGTTGCTTACGTATTTCTGTGGTTCGCATCTGACAGACGTGAGTTGAAACGACATCAAAACACAATATTTTCAGTAGATCTGGAATTATTATCGATATTTTGACTCTTCTCAGTCATTTTTCATCTAGAATAGATGAAACTGATAAAAATATGACAGTTGCAGAGTTTCTGTTTTACCGACACAAGGTATGTCGCCATCTCTGTTAATTTCAGGAAATATTACTACGGTATGAAATCAAGTAGGCAAAGGTCTACAGTTTATTCTAGTGCTTGTTAATAGGAAGCTGTTTCACCATCCTATACCCACCTTGGTGAGTACCATAGTCGTACGTTCGGGAATAGAATAATGTGGAATAATGCATGGATATTTATTCTAGAGATAGTTAGATCAGAAGGGCCAGTCTATGTATTTTATTAATCTGAGGTTTTTATAGTGTCTTCATTGCTCATTGCAAAATCAATGTCATTGTCATCGTCCTAAATATCATCATCACATCAAATACGAGTGGAGACATTTATTTCTTATTTTATCCAACCAATTTTAATAATCTCCGAAAATAGTATCTCCGTAGTGGGAATGTGGATTTCGACATTATTTTGTCAACAAATAAAGTTACGTTTTACGTTAACTATGTAAACTGTTTTACGATTCACAATTTTCAACGCCCATCACAATGCCTACTCGCTTGTAGGTGCAATTTAATTTGTCAGAAAAAGCCTTTGTCACGTAATAGAGACATACAAAAGGAAGAGAAAGATAATGAGAGAAACGCCAAAAATGGGCATCGAGGTGTTGAATTGTTAATTGTAATTTCTGGCAAATATAGACGTCGCGGCGAGGAGCGTGTTTTTATAAGGTCGTATATAAGGGAGCGGAGGGACGGTCCCGGAATCCATAGGAGTGTCTAAGGGGGCGAAATGAAGGTACGAATGAATAGCCACCATCAGGGAAAACTTGAGGGTTCAGGTGTCATTACGATAATAATTCTTACTTCATCTCGTATTGAGTATACCTTCTATCAGTTGGATAATAGTATATTATGATACAAGTTTTATAAGACGCTATTTTGTCGCACGCGTTGTTTGGAGTACGACGAGCAAAGTGCTCCAAGTGAACAAGTGCGACAACGTGTCTTATAAAACGTGTGTCATGTGCAATTTTTTCTATTTTGAATTGATTTGAAGAAAAAAATGGATTCAATATCAATAAATCACAGAAACATCTTCGATTGGTAACAATTATGACATTAAAATAATTAAAATCTGACGCACAAGCGTAAAGCCCAGTTTACAGTTGAGCGATTATGATTATTGCAATACCATCAGTGGTAAAAAATTCAATGTTGTTATTGTTTTTATTGGTCAATTCAAATCAAATTACACTCTGAATTGAAATTTACCAATTAAAACATTGAGTTTTTCACTGCTAATATCGCCAAATCCAAATCGCTCAGAAGTAAACATGGGCCTAACTCTTCTGACTTCCATTTGACAGTTCGATTGTACCAATTTCCGAATAATATAAAATGCGTATCGAAATAGAGGCTATTTCCACACGCATTTGCGTTGCACAATGACTTCATTATATACAACCAAAATAGAAAAAATATATTAAGTGCTTCCATCTACAGTACAACTATAGTTGTATGATGAGATAAGAAAATGTTGCGTTTTTAAAAAAACAACAATGCCACTTTGAATTAGGATACAAAGTTGCGTGGAATACCTTCAAAAATTTAGAAAATATCGCAAAAAAAAACGAAAATTCATGATTTCTGTTTCTATATTTTTTTTTCCAACTACCTATCTAACAAATACAAAATTCAAACACATTCAAAATTCGAATAAGTATGTGGCATTATTTTTTTGATAAATTTGAACATGGCGAAAAAGCACCTGTCAACTTAATTTCTTCTTATGAACGCCATTCTATGGATTTCAACAATTTTAGATAGGTTTACCTATACCTATAACGTATTTCAAGTTTCTTCATCATATTTGAATTCTCCATAAAAAAGTATTCAAATAATGTATTGGCATGATTGAAGATATTGAACATTTATTTTCAGCGGAACTTTGCCCAATTTTTTTTCCTCCCTATATAAAATAATAATATCGTCATTATAATTTCTACAAATGATTTTCTTCACATGTATATAAAGATAGTATACTATCTACCGTCTATAGACGGTTTGCTCCACTCGAGACGATATATTCAGTTTGATTCAATATAAGTAGAACGAGAAGCATCATCAGAATAAGTTATTGATGGCATACCAAAATTTAATGATAATTGCTCAATCCATTGCCTCAATATCATCGAGAGCGTCATTCATAAATATATTTAATATAAATATAGCACAACAGGTATAATATTCTTTATACACATCGATATACCTACATACACGGAAAAAAAAGTAAAAAACCTCAGAAAAACCGAATGTGCGTTATGACTTATATTTGTTCATTCAATTTCTGACCCAACATCCATCATGTTCAGATACCCACCTACATGTTTGTAAAACACTCGTAGTGCTAATGTTCGAAATTGTTTTAAAAATAAATACGGTTGTAAATCGATCTATTTACACAATATATTTTCGTATTTGGATAAAGCAGGGACACGCCAGCTTGATGTGTGTGCTCCGTATCTACGATTTGACGTGGCAGCACTTATGCACCCGTTTGTTTCCATTTCCCATTGAAAATATACAGGCTGTCAGCCATCCGAGATCATTTACCAAAAGTTTTGTTAGCTAAACTACAGATCTAGGTGAATGAGGGAATCCCCTGTGAAAACAATATAGTATTTATGGCGAATTCCAGAAAAGCATTTGGTATAGTGAAAGGCTCTGATGGGACTCAAAAAAGTCCACATCGGGATAACATGGGAATTTTTATCGAGAAGTCAAGAGGATTACCATTACCTACCCTTGAATATTGTACATATAAATCAATAAAGCATTTACTTAAGAAATTCGTGAAATCAAGTATATACCATCACTGAAAATTAATAAAAGGTAGAGGGAAAAAACTTTTAGAAATTCATGGAAAACTCTCAGAAAACCAGAGTATAATTTCAAAAATTTATGGAACCAAATGAGAGAGTTATATTATGTGAAACTAATTATTTTGATAAAGCATGATGATATAAAGCTAAAAGCATTGAAACATAATCGTGTCAATTCTGTTTGAATCTTGGTAAAATGACCATATTGTTATGTTATGTTTATGAAATTCGCTTCTATGACTGAGATATTCAGTATAAGCCAAGATGTAGACATGAAATGATAATGTTTTATTGAAACTGATGAATTATATAAATCAGGTTTTTGAAAAGTAAATTTATCAAATCTTTGCTGTGATAGCATCAATCTTTTCTGTAACCATCATATTGCTATTTGAAAACAGAATAATAGACCTGATTACCAGTTCGTTTGAAAAATCTATAGGTATATAATAAATTTCGGAAATACCATATGAAAAAATTCTTGAGAAATGATTCAGCTCCAGAAATAATTCATCATCACCCAAAATTGTGGAAATAATTAAGTAAAAGTATAAGTATAGATAACACTCTGATTTTCAGTTAATATTATAGATATTCGAATACAATACCAGAAACACTGCTACAATTTAAGAAAAATCTAAACAAAATTACAAATTTGAAGATATCACTAATGGCGAAAGTATTTCAGTTTATAGGATTAATTCAGATGGCAGAGGTTCATCTAAGCAGAGGTGGATAGATAGACTGGTGAAATCATTTCCTATCCTGTGACTGGTCCCAAATCTCTTGATTTCGCCTACTTCGATAAAACCTGTATAACGTGACATGGCGTGGGTGAATCTCGCTAAGTGAAGCTGCGATTTCAACCAAATTTACAGGTTACTGCAGGTGTCAACATGAAAGTATGAATATTTGATTCTGAATGACTTCTAATCGTTTCTAACAATTTCATGGAGCCATTTTCCACTGAGTTTTAAGCGAATATGATTGAAAGAAAATTCTTCAAAAATCTTTCGACAGTATCGCCATCTATTGTTGTACATGAGAACCCCACGTAATGAGCTGAAAGTCAATTGTTCCAAATCAAGGATTTGTCTGCTGAAACAATTATTGAAGAGTAGCGCCACCAGGTCTTATTTCCATCATTATCTAAGCCATTCTAAGCCAATCATCCGCCATGTTTCTATTACGGTCAATATTGACCAAAGTGTCTCTTGTGTCGGACCTTCTGGATGTTTACATTAAATTTCGGGGGTCAATGATTATTATTCTGGACCTCCTCCTATTCTCACCTTAAACTGATGGGTCGGCAATGAGAATGGTCAGCTAAATCGACTGAAATAATAATCCCGGACAATGGATCTCAAAAGGTGCCTTTGGGTGCATAAAGCTATTGATTGCCTCCCTCAAAAGATATTGGCTGTCAGGCAATTACTATACTTACCTGTTGATGACAGGGCGATAGACTGATAGTTCCCATTTGTTGAGCGGGTCTTGCAAGAACTTGATATAAAAAGGAACTGAAAAGTAAATAAAGGAAAACACCTAATACCTATAATCTTCTGAAAGTACCGAAAATGTTATCGAAATTTTATTTGTTAGATTTAGGAATTAACATGTACCTATATAAATAAAAGTAATTCGAACACACCTTGTATTTATTCATATTCAGCAAATTGCAGCAGGGGTTTCAGTAAACATTAGTTATACTGGTAATTCTTCCGTTAGGTGGCGATGTCTTTTTTTTTCAAAATTTTTGGCTTTACTTACGTATTTTGGCCTCCTGATCACGAATCTGAATACACTGAAAAAACAATTTATTCATAGTAAACTAAATTAATCATCAGCTAATAAATTATTTATTCGAATATGGCGGAATAAACGTTTATTTTTCAAGAACAAATAATTTATTTAAACTATTCAAATATACCTCATTATTACCAAATTCAAATTTATTCCCAATAAATATATAGGTCCCGCTATAGATCTATAGATTTATCAATTGTAAGTAAATCATTATTTATTATAAATAAAGAATATTTATTATTATTATACATTTCGTTAGCAATTAATAAAGAAAAATTTTTATCAATATGTTCTGTTTGTTATAAAAAAATTATATTTATTATTAATAAACCAAAGCGAGACGCCTCTTCTGCATGAAATCGAAAATGAATTCAATATAGAAGGAATCGGAATCAATTCACCATTTATAAACTTATCTTGATATGTACTTATCAAATCAACAAAATTGATATCCCTCAAAAACTTTTCTAACCCCTGAAATTTGTCCTCCTCCATTTTGGCTTGATTAACTGCGTTATATACTGATATATCTTTCACAATACAATCACTGATTCAAATCACTTATATATAATTATAATGAACCTACTGTTATCGTGTTCTAGCATAAATAGTTTGATTTTGAATTGAATTCATCACACATCATGCATGCCACTTGGCCACTCGACAAACATAACATGAACTATACAAACGGCACCACACGACTAAACTATAATTTCAATGGATATTTGTTATTTGAAGACAAATAATATATTTTCCAATGAAACCAATGATTGATTCATAACAAACTACACTGAAAAAGCAGAAAGTAAATATTTATCATCTGTTACTATGACTTATTCACTTTAAATAAACTTGTAATTAATAATTAATACATTTCCAGTAATATCACCCAATAAACTATTTTATTAGGAATAAATTTATATTGTTAATAATACACAAATCGACCAAAAACAAACTATCTATTATTTATTAGTTGATGATATTTTGGCGATTATTATTATTAAATAATATTATTTAATACTGAATGAATTTTTTTTTTCTTCATTAATTGTGAATAAATGGCACCCAAACAAATATTTATTAACTATTAGCCCTATCTTTTTTTTCAGTGTACCAAATTGTGCGGAAACCAATACTTTTCGAGATACTCGCAAAATAAAGTCATTATAACCCCATTATTATTTAGCAACACTTATTCAGTGATTCAACCTTTATCATCCTTCTTTAATTGTTGTTTGAAGAGCTATATATACCTTCCTTATTAACTATGAAGTGATATTTCATATGAGAAACGGCATTCTATTTATTAATTTAACCATTTATTTCAAAATTACTATCAATGCTCATATTAACATCTTCCATGACAAAAGGTTACATTGGTGACAAACCTCAGCACAAATTTTCTCGTGGAGCATTCAGTATTTCTTTCTATCTGATTCGTGACGAAAAGAAAGACAGATATATATTGAATGAGAATTCCCTCATGTGAACGGACGACCACTGGCAACATTGCCAGTGTTGTCTCTGTTGACAGCTATCATGTCCGTTATTTAAAAAACTACATAAATATTTAAGGTAATATCAAATTTTAGCAATCTCGTTTTGTTCTTCTGATAACTGAATTATAATGAATATGGTATATATTTTCCGTGAGCACTTACACCGAGTTTCGTGTACAACAGACAAGCCAGTGATGAGCAGTTGAACAATAGCAAAAGAAGGATGATGAAGGTTTTATTTTGCGAATATCTCGAAAAGTATTGGTTTCCGCACAATTTGGTTTTCAGATTCGTGATCAGGAGTCCAAAAGTAGACATCAAAAAAATGACGCTTATCGCTTATTCTAGCTTTTAACCTCAGTTCATGTTGGAACGAATTCCGCAAATAAAATGCGATTAAAAATGGCGTCGCTTTTGTCGGAAGAAAGTTAAAAAAATTGAACTTGTACTACTTGTAGGTACGGATGGTTTACCTATAGCACAGAGTAGACAAGGTATTTTTGCGAATCATGCAAATCCCTTTTGAAATACCATCACAAAGACCTTGAACAAAGTCAACAAGTAACCGAAACAAATACAACGCGGCTGGGTATTTCGATATCGAATATGCACCCATCATGCACATCCCCTTAATCCCCGCAACATTCTAAACAAAGCCGGAGCTCGAAGCAAATTGCGGGAACTTATTATACGGGTGTTTCATATTCGATACTGAGCAACAATGGGATAATCTCTTCACTGCGAGTCTTGATAAGAAATATACATTTCGAACGTCAATAATTCCACTCGTGCGGGCATATGGTCAACGAGTTTTTAGTCGGGGTAGAATCGAAAGAAAGGTGGATTTTTCATCATTATCGAAAGCTAGGTTACCTCTATGGATGCATTAAAATGTTCAATCCATCACTACCTACTTGGATGACTGACGAATCATTAACGATGATGTAAGTACGTATACTTTCCAGACGATTTTTTTTTGAGAAAGTGGCATTTTTCCGGCCTAGTCCGGGAAGTACGTACTTCCCGGACTAGGCCGGGAAGAATCACATCGTTGTTGTCGTTGTAAATATGAAAATCTTGGTAGTATGGTTTTGATAAATGCAGTTGATCATTACCATAGCAGCAAAATAACGACTGACAGCTATCTGACATAAAATTATCTAACATTTCAATTTTTGAAAGAAATGTGTTTCTTTGATTTGTTATTCTACACGGTTGCCGAAAAAATTGTGTACGCAACACGCCCGAAAACAGTTTTTTTGGACTCGCAGACTTCCAGGACTCGCTACGCTCGTCCTAGAATTTTGTCCACTCATCCAAAAAAACAGTATTTTCCGGACTTGTTACGTAAATTACTATTTCGCGATACCGCAAACGCCAAAAAGAACCGCGGTCGCGAAAGAAAGCAGTGAGCGCGGAACGCGGAACACGTTGGTGAATCTTCTTCTTTTTTTTTTTGGAATCTTATGTATCAATTGCCAGTCAAAACTCTGATTATGGAATAATCATGAATTGAACCATTAGCATTAAGTATTAGAAGATGATTCCATCAAATGTTTTCAAAAGAGAGAATTTGTATTACGTCATTGTGAGAGGGTCAAAAGAAGGTCAATTGCCAAGTTGACTGGATCTTCGTGTTTTTTTTTCCACGTGCACCTATAGGGAAAAATCACGGAGTGGGCGACATCTATAATTGATCGCATGAACTACTCGAGAGGTGAACAACAAACTAACCTCCATATGTTCATATGGGTAAAGTGTGAACTTTATTCATTATTTTCAGTGATTTAAGCATTGAAAGTGTTGTATTTTGATGATATTTTGTGAAGAATTGTTGTTAATAGACCACACAATCTGAAAATGCAAGAGATTAGAAGAGGTGATATGGAGATAAAATCGCGAAAAATATGCTTCTTCCATAATGCTCTAACATACTCAAGGCTTTGCATAAATTTCCTTCAAATTCTAAGCAGAAGATGGGCAGGATTTGGGAAAACCTAAATCCTAAGGCAAGTAGCCTAGAAATGGAAGATGATCTAGAAGATAGAGAAAGCTATCTCGGAATTTATGTTTGTAGCAAGCACTCATGATGATTGTTTCAGTGGTAAGTTCGATTTTTCATTATTGTTGTCACTATGCTACCACCTCTTCTCCACCTCATTTGGTTCATTTTAATCATCTTGTAATTTATTATAATAATAATAATAAAAATAATTTATTGCACTTATTACATTTTAAAATGTACAAGCCAGTCACAAAAAAGAAATTGATGTAGGTGATATTAGTATCATTATAATGTATTGCGATTCAGGTAGTCATCAGTTGTATAAGGTTCAATATCATAGAGTAATTTCAATAGTGGTTTCTTTACTGAATTGAAGTCTGTAAGTGCTTTAAGAGATGAAGGTAAATGGTTATAAAATTTAATGCAGGAATATAATGCACCTCGTTCAACACAGGATAGTCGGTGAGCGGGTAAATTATAGTTGTTATGTCTGGTGTTATGTAGGTGTTGTATTTTGTATTCTTCAAAGTAATGCCTGTTACGAAATACAAATTTAATGCATTCGAATATATATAGTGCCGGTATAGTAAGTAGTTCCAATTGTTTAAAATGACTCCTACATGAATCCAAATACCGGAGTTCTTTTATGATGCGAATTGCTCTTTTTTGTATTTTGAATACCCTATCAGCTTCACTACAGCCTCCCCACAGAATAATGCCATAGCGTGTATGAGAATAAAAATTTGAGAAATAAAATGTTCTGACTGTACTGATATTTGCATTTTTCACTAATACCCTGATGCCATAGCAACTCCTACTTAGCTTCGAGCACAAATGATTCATATGGTACGTGTACTTTAGAGTTTCGTCCATGATAATACCCAGAGATTTGATATATTTAGATGGTATAATTTTTTGTTGATTGAGAATGATGTTATCAGGTGTAGGCAAAGTTTGATTCGTTTTGAAGAATACTATATTAGTTTTATCAGGATTCATCACTAATCTGGAGTTTGAGAACCAGTTCTCTGTTTCGGTTATTGAGGCGTTTGCATTCGAAATAAGTCTTGGAAAATCAGGTGCGGAGAGAAATAGGGTGCTGTCATCAGCATAATTGATTACAGTTTTATCTTGATTAGAAAGTAATGTAAGATCATTCAAGAAAATTATGAATATCAGTGGACCCAGAACACTACCCTGTGGCACTCCCATGGACACATCCATAGCATGCGACCGCAGAAAGTTACCTCTCTCATCTCTAATTTTCACTGAATGTTTCCTTTCTTCTATATAGGATTTGAACCATTTCAAAGCAATTCCCCGAATACCATAGTGTTCTAATTTAATTAAAAGAATTGAGAAGTCTATACAGTCGAATGCCCTGGACAAGTCCAAGAAAATTCCACAGGCCACATTTCCGCTGTCTAAGGAATTGTATATATTATTAGTTAGTTCGAATAATGCCGTTTCAATACTTTTACCACCCAGAAAACCATGTTGGCTATTACTGAAAAGATTTTGATTTTTGAAGAAATATACAACTTGTCTAGATACAACAATTTCAAATAGTTTTGAGAATGAGCTAAGGAGGCTGATGGGCCTATAGTTTTCAAAACACTCGACATCGCCTTTCTTCAAGCAGGGCTTGATTATGGCAAACTTCAAATTTTTAGGAAAAACTCCAGATTGAAGTGATGCATTGATAATATGACATAAGGGTTCAACAATAGAGGAGAAACATTTTTTCAATAAAGCTGTAGATACTTCATCATATCCGGAACTTTTTTTGCTCTCAATTTCATTCATTACTTCTTTTAATTCTTGTGGTGTGATTGAGACAAAAGTGAAATTATTATTATTATAAGGTATATCGCATGAATAATTATACGGTTGTGGTAATTTACCTGCAATTAAGTTAGATGCTTTTTTATTGAAGAAATCATTATTGAATTTGCGCCTCCAATCAGGTTTTTAAAAGTTGGCTGATCATTTTTTGTTTTTCTGCTACCTGTAATTTCACTAATTATTTGCCATGAAGTTTTCGATTTATTTTGTGATTTGGCCAGTCTTTGCTCATAATATTTGTTTCTTTCTTCACTCAGTAGTTTATTATATCTGCATTGTGCAGCTTTGAAAGCATTCGCATATTGCATAAAATCAAGAGACAATCTTTGAAGTGTTAACATTTCATTTTTAGCAGCTAATATATCTGAACTTCGGAAAATAAATGTGTTTTTTTTCTCTTGCATTTTCTTTAGAGGAAAATGTTTGTTAAAGTATACTAAGAAGCTATTCATGAATGCATTATACTTAGCGTCAACCGATTCAGCACTATATATATTTTCAAAGCATTCATCATTCAAATCAGTACAGAAACTATCTATGGCATCATTTGAGAATAATCTAATTTTATGACATTCTGTGCTCACTTTACATGGTGCTTTAAATTTTAAAACCTGTGCCGTATGATCAGATATACAAGTTTCCAAATTCTCGATTGAGAATTCATTCATAAAATTGGTTATTATATTATCCAAACATTTATTACTGACTTTACGGGTAACTTCTTCTAAAGTGGCAAAAGCATTATAAGAATTCAGTATATCCATGAATTCATTAGAAGAATTTGATGGCACTGACAAATCGATATTGAAATCGCCAGCGATGAAAAAATGTGTTTTTTTTTCAGCTAAAATTTCTAGAAATATAGCAAATTTCGAGAAAAATATGTTCACATCACTATTTGGTGTGCGATAGATACAAATAACATGAAATTTGTATTTATTAAATGAGAATTCGGCGGCACAGCACTCAAAAATTCCGCATTCAGATAAGTCGTTAAGTTCACTAATAGCTTTCACTTTGAAGTTTATATCACAATAAATGCTCACACCACCATGTTGATCAGGAGGGCGGCAATAACACGATATGAGTTTCAAATTTGGGATTCCTAAAGAGTCGAGTTGATCGTAAGTTTGCCAATGTTCTGAAACACATAAAATCTTATGACCCTGTATATTTTCTAAAACTGCACACAATTCATTGACACAATTTCCAATTACAGGCTCAGGCAAATATCAAATAATCATATGCAGTTGGAGCAACATGGAAATGAACAAGTAGGGAAGATTTATAACGAAGAGAGTTCCACTGTAAATACAAAACCAACAACAACCTATATGACACACAACAATAATGTTCCTGATAATTATATGAAGTTTTGGGTGATTCTGGTGTTGTGTATTATCATCTGCTTGCTTGGCAGTATTATTTGGATTTAGGAATTTAACATGTTCAAGAATGTTTGTTATTGCATTTTTTATGAGTTGTAGTCTTTCTCAGTCTGAAGGGAATCTATTTCATTTACTCTTATTTACCCAATAAAACTATGTAATTTTTAAATCATTTATTTGAACACTATCATTTCTTCTAAATGAGTTTATCAAATCTCCACAAAATGATGAATCTATATCAACTGTCACTTCCTGGTAGTTTTTGCACTTCACTTTGTTCTAATAGGTATATCTATTTGAATACATTATCATATAATCTAGGTTCCTTAAAATAAAAACAAACCAACATAGAAAAGAAAACTGATAAGTCAAAAAGGTGGAGTTTATATGCTTCCAGTCAAAATGGCCAATAAATCTTTTCAAAATTGAATTATACAACATTAACAATAAATCTGCTTTACAGGAACATTAAAATAAACCCATATCATATCTCATCTAGTTTCATGGTGATTTCATGTAAGCATTGTGGAGGATCTCAACACAAAACTTTTTATGATTTCTTCATTGAGGCCTTCAGTTCCAATATTGTGATTGCTGAAACACTTTCACTCCACATATAATATCCGAAATTGACATTTCGACTTTCACACAGGCATTTTAAAAAGAATTTCAGGAACTAAGAACTGAAAAACTTCGAATAAAAACCGAAATTGATACCTGGACTTTGGTGGCATTTAACAAGAATCCAGTGACAATAAAACGGAAACGTCGACAACAAACCCTAGATACAACTTCAATCCAATATTCGAGTACGAAAAATCGACTTAAATCTATTCTATTCAATAAAAACTTTGGTTTAACAAGAGATCAAATGACAGATTATTTGTTGTTCACCCCTCGATCCGACATTTTGACATTTACAGCACCATCTGGCGTTTCGTGATTTTTCCCTATAAGAAACGAAACGATTTCCTATCGAACATTTCGATTTCGTGATTATAATATTTACTTGTTGCATGTAGACAAAATCATCTGAAGAGGATAAAAATGTATCTGTCTAGGTACTAATAAAGTAGGTAATAATTTGGCGTTGATAATCAATGTAAACAAAGATTAGCGGCTGTTAGAATGCGGTGGCTGTCTGATTTGTAGATGGCAAACGGGAACACGTGTCCTGGCTTGTCTTTTTCGATGCGGTGGCAATGATTGATGATCATCCGGCTTACTTCACAGGGATTTCTGAGCTAACTGAAGAAATTGATGCTCTACATTCGGGTCATTCTAATTTGTTCGAGTAGGGATTATTATTCGTATAGGTAGGTATACATTGATTATATTCACCAATTATAGTGTTTCGAAAGGGGAATTTTGAGAGATTGAGTGCATGAGCAGGTATAACGCCCTTTCGTCACCAGAATTAATCTGTCACTCCTTCAACACGGGGCGATTTAATTTTAGACCGAAATGCATTTGCGTTGACGTAATGCAACTGTTGTTTTAGAGGGATTTCTTGGCTCGTTACTTCAACGTGGATATGGAAGGCGAGCTTTCACCACAATGTTCTCATTTTCATTTCAACTCAGTCATTGCGAAAATAGTAGGTATCTAGAAATTTATTCGATCGATATGGATTATAAGTATATGGTGACATTCTCTCTCCCATAGGTACTCTATATTTCTCTTGCAGAGACACAAAGACTTTCGTTAAAGCATTTTTCCTGTCCCATACTACCACTCGCCACTCAAGTCCAACGAGAATAAAGACCAACTAAATAACTAAAAGCACCGCTATGTCATCGAATTATCTCCATTGTTGCAGAATCGAGGGCCCTGAGAACTCGCGGATGGAGTTTCAACATGGCGGCTGCGACCAATGACAAGAGGGCACGGACAATAGACGGGGGACGTTCTGCGGCCACTTCAGCCTTCTCAGCGTCCCAGCGTCAATATTATTCCAACCCGATGGGGGCCTCAATCAACCTCAATAATAATGCTACGCCTAAAGTGATGGACACTATTGTCCGATTGTCACCGCTACATACCGCTATAGGAATGTAACAAAAATACAGAAGTTATATTATACTTATTATACCTACTTTATAATCATGCGAGTTTCATTTTCTCGATAGAAACCTATAACAAAGGATCCACCTTGCCTATATTCTACCGATTGTTTCATAGGTATAAATTGCTGAACACGGAAATAAAACGGTAAAATCAACGAAACTATACCTATATCATTCAAACAAATTTGTAAAAATTGCCGTAAGTATGTATTTTCCGTACCTCTCTGAAGACGGTTGAGTTCCAGTTACTGATTCATATCTATTGCGCCATCTAGCGGTAATATATCTAACACATGTTCGCTCTGTTCGGAAACGGTTCAGATCTCCAGGTTCCGCAAGTAGAAAGCTGAAGACTGAGTGTCTAATTTTTAAAATTTCGGAATAGCATTATTATATTTTGAATGGGGCTAAGGACCCTCGTGACACCTGGTTCGAAGTTTCAGAAATAGTTGTCTCTATAATTTTCACAGGACGCTGTAATATTCAACGAGACAAATGCACTGGATTTATGACATTTATGTTTGACACGGTTTGACATTGACAGTTTACCGTCAGCCAGCTGTCAGCTTCATCATAACATCATAACCTCAATCAATCCTGACATAACTGGTACAAATGTACATAAATAAATAATGAAGGAATGTTTAAACATATAATAAATAAATACGCCCCGATCCGACATGCAGTCGGACAGGCAATCAATACTGATATCCATTTGCGAAAGAAATTGTGTAGTCACTGTTCCAAACTGAATAGCCAGAAGGTCAGTAAAACTTCTCCAGGTAAGCTTATTCAAGACATGATGTGAATATATTTACGGTATCTGTAGATTACTAAGACTATCGATCGAGAATATTCAGCTGTCTGCGCTTTGCTGCAACGTTCGGGCTTACACAATGTTGCACAACTATCCAGAGGCTTCCATTCTACACCTAGAAACAATCAGGAGCCTTTCAAAGACCAAGGCCCGAATCCTAATGGGTCCCGGAAACCAGACGATGATGACAAAGACAAAATATCTTCTTTGTTGGCCAAAGCTTTTCTTTGGATGCTCACTGCCTACATGGTTATAGCAATAATTTCTCTTATGTTTCCTAGTAGCAACCAACCAGAGGTAAAATTGTTCAAAATGGCTTGATATTTCTTGTATTTTCGAGAGTTTCAGATTGTTAGATATGTTTCTTGGAATGAATTTCTTTATCAAATGCTTGCAAGGGGTGAAGTTGAACAAATAATTGTCAGACCAGATATTGATATTGTAACAATAATATTATATGAAGGTGCTGTGATCAAGGGCAAGAGAGTATGTATGTTCAGATCTTCTGTTAGATCAAAGCACCAACTGAAACCTTTATAGGTAGAAAATAGGACATTTCATATGAATGTGATTGATGTCAATAAATTTGAGGATAAATTGAGAGAGGCAGAAAGACGTTTGGGCATACAAGATGGGGTACCAATTATCTTTGAGAGGAGCACAGATACAGCTGGAAAATTACTTGCATCACTCTTGGTGGTTGCATTGCTCATTTCTTTATTGGCAAGGAGTAAAAGTATTCGGCCCCCCATTAGCATGGACTCATTTGTAAGTACAAAGTAATTTAAAGAATCACATCACATCAATCTAGTTTATAACAGGGTATATCAAGTGATATTGAAATATATGTATGTATGTATGATATTTATTTATTGAATTCAATTATATTAGGAATAAATCATTTACCAATCTTTAAGGAAATAAATATCAGAGCAAAAAATTACAATTATAATGTATTCATATAGTCCTCTAGAATAAATATTTCGAAAAACAAAAAATAAAAATCGTTCACAAACAGTAACAAATGATACATGGTTATATTCTAAATGTCATTTGAAGACAAACAACTGAAGATACAGGTGCCCCATTTAAAAATCTAAAGTTTATGTCACTTCCGGTGGATCCGGAATATTCATGATTTTGACTCGGAATTTGAGTTACTTGTCAAAAAATGCAGTTTCATGCACTAAACACCAAATTATAGGGGCGAGTAAACCTTCCGTAGACAACCGGTATATCCGATATTTGTCAGGTAAGTTTGATAAACAGGAATATTCAAATTCGACGCTCATTATTTGGATCTCCAGAACAGCAACAGATATGAAGAACTTTAAATCTGGTAAAAAGTTGTGGAATTTTATGGTTATTATTATGGTGAGAAAAAATCCGCGTTAGCCCTTCATCATTGCTACATTTTGCAATCTTCAAAATAGCATTTTTTTTTTAAAGAAAACGCATCTTTCTCCATATTTTTCACCATGGACTGACCCCTGAAATACATTGACACTTGAATTTATTCATTGTATTTATTTTTTATTAACGAGTTTCCATCGCTAAAGAGTTGTTAATCAGGTAACTATGAGTAATGTTGTATTTCAGGGAACAGTTGATTGTGAAAAATATGGAAAAATATGCATTTTCGTATTTAAAAAAAAAGTTCATGATGGCCACGTGAAGACGAAAAGTCGAACTCAAAATCTAAGAATGCTATTTCGAAGATCTCAAAATGTCGCAGTGAAGAAGTGTTTTCAGTTTTGTTGTATCTCCAGTAATAAAGCAAGAATAAAATGAGATAGATATGCAAAAATTAATTTTTTTTCGAATAATTCGAAAACAAAAAGAGTTCTCGCGGATTTTTTTCACCGTAAGATTCCGCAACTTTGCCCCAATTCAAGGTTCTTCGTATCCGTTACGGTTCACGAGTACCCAATGATGGCATCACACACAATTCCCCAAAACACCAGACCCAACTGGGCCGCGCCAAGTTCACCTTGGTCGACCCCTTAGCGGGGGCAGGCAAGGGGGTGCACTTTGCCGACGTGGCGGGGCTGCGCGAGGCCAAGCTGGAGGTGATGGAGTTCGTCGACTACCTCAAACGGCCCGAGCACTACAAGAGCCTGGGCGCCAAGGTGCCCAAGGGGGCGCTGCTGCTGGGCCCGCCCGGCTGCGGCAAGACGATGCTCGCCAAGGCGGTCGCCACCGAATCCAATGTGCCCTTCCTCAGCATGAACGGCTCCGAGTTCATCGAGATGATCGGCGGCCTGGGGGCGGCCAGAGTCAGGTGCGCCGCTTGACACATGTCTGATATGTGTCTGATACATATATGATACATATCTGATACATATCTGATACATATCTGATACATATCTGATACATGTCTGATACATATCTGATACATGTCTGATACATGTCTGATACATGTCTGATACATATCTGATACATGTCTGATACATATCTGATACATGAGCAGAAGCTGATTCATTTGCTCTCAAAGTGAAATAAGTACATCAATTCCTGATCATTCAGATAATGGATCAATTTTTCTTCCGATAGTGACTATGAAAGACTAGTAAACCTTGACAAATTGTTCACGGGCCACTTAGTTAATTCAACGACGATATCTGATACATACTCGATCCATATATGATACATATCTGATGCATGTCTGATACATATCTGATACATAACTTATACATATCTGATAAATATCTTCGTTGAATTTTCAAAGAGGCTTATATCAAAAAATGGCGTAGTTTTTTTCTCGGATAACAACTTCAGCAGAAGGTGATTCATTTGCTCCCAAAGTGGAATGAGTACATCAATTCCTGATCTTTCAGATAATGGATCCATTTTTCTTCCGATAGTGACAAAACGAAGGACTAGTAATCCTTAAGAAATTGTTCACGGGCCACTTAGTTAATTCAACGACGATATCTGATACATGTATGATACATGTCTGATACATATCTGATACATATCTGATACATATCTGATACATATCGTCGTTGAATTTTCAAAGAGGCGTATATCAAAAAATGGCGTAGTTTTTTTCTCGGATAACAACTTCAGCAGAAGGTGATTCATTTGCTCCCAAAGTGTAATGAGTACATCAATTCCTGATCTTTCAGATAATGGATCCATTTTTCTTCCGATAGTGACAAAACGAAAGACTAGTTAACCTTAAGAAATTGTTCACGGGCCACTTAGTTAATTCAACGACGATATCTGATACATATATGATACATGTCTGATACATGTCTGATACATATATGATACATATCTGATATATATCTGATACATATCGTCGTTGAATTTTCAAAGAGGCGTTTATCAAAAAATGGCGTAGTTTTTTTCTCGGATAACAACTTCAGCAGAAGGTGATTCATTTGCTCTCAAAGTGGAATGAGTACATCAATTCCTGATCTTTCAGATAATGGATCCATTTTTCTTCCGATAGTGACAAAACGAAAGACTATTTAACCTTAAGAAATTGTTCACGGGCCACTTAGTTAATTCAACGACGATATCTGATACATACTCGATCCATATATGATACATATCTGATGCATGTCTGATACATATCTGATACATAACTTATACATATCTGATAAATATCTTCGTTGAATTTTCAAAGAGGCGCATATCAAAAAATGGCGTAGTTTTTTTCTCGGATAACAACTTCAGCAGAAGGTGATTCATTTGCTCTCAAAGTGGAATGAGTACATCAATTCCTGATCTTTTAGATAATGGATCCATTTTTCTTCCGATAGTGACAAAACAAAAGACTATTTAACCTTAAGAAATTGTTCACGGGCCACTTAGTTAATTCAACGACGATATCTGATACATAGATGATACATGTCTGATACATATATGGTACATGTCTGATACATGTCTGATACATATATGATACATATCTGATAAATATCAGATACATGTCTGATACATATCTGATACATATCGTCGTTGAATTTTCAAAGAGGCGTATATCAAAAAATGGCGTAGTTTTTTTCTCGGTTAACAACTTGAGCAGAAGCTGATTCATTTGCTCTCAAAGTGGAATAAGTACATCAATTCCTGATCTTTCAGATAATGGATCCATTTTTCTTCCGATAGTGACAAAATGAAAGACTAGTAATCCTTAAGAAATTGTTCACGCCCACTTAATTCAACTACGATATCTGTTACATATCTGATACATATATGATACATATCTGATAAATGATACATGCCTGATACATATCTGATACATGCCTGATACATATCTGATACATGTTGGATAGAAATAAATGCCGTGTTTGTGGAAATGGCTGGTGACTTTGGAAGAGTTTCTAACAATATGAACAAATCATTATTTTTATAATATTCGATTCGTCATTTCCACTATCTTTATTTTTTAGTTGTTACTATTCATATTTTAATTGTTACCTTATGAAATCTTGTTGCTGTGTTCATTAAAAAATAGATCGTATGATAGGCGCAAAATTACCCTTATATGTATCAGAGATATGTCAGATGTATCAGAGATATGTCAGATGTATCTGAGACATGTCTGATATGTATCAGAGACATATCTGATATATTTCAGAGACATATCTGGCACATATCAGTTACGAAAAATCATCAATTTGGACGCACAAATGGACATTTTCAGAGATCTCTTCAAGGAGGCGAGGAAGAGGGCCCCCTGCATAATATACATCGACGAAATTGACGCCGTGGGGCGCAAAAGAAGCAGCGATTTGGGGGTGGGTGGCGCCAGCGGGGAAAGTGAGCAAACGCTGAACCAGTTGCTGGTGGAAATGGACGGTATGGCGAGCAAAGAGAGCGTCATAATGCTCGCCTCGACCAACAGAGCAGACATATTGGATAAGGTGACTTCAGCCATTGTGGTTCTCAATGAAAACCTAGTAGGCTGGAACTATAATTGTCTGTTCACTCAAGTTCCAAATGTCTGCCAAGCATATATCTAATAATAACTATATAGGTAACATGGATACCAGAGCTGAAGCCAAAAAATAAAACAAATGACAGTCTGCGGGACCAATCGCGAATATGCGCATGCGCAAGTTTGAATCAAGAATCGACATGCGTTTTCATCATGGAGGAGAGTAGCTTTCTAGTGAGCGACAAACGTATGATAATTATTAAAAATCAATCAAAAGTGTCACGTAACCTTCAATTCGATGTTTTTATTTCATCATGACATATATTTTTCAAATATTCATTCATTGATGGATTGTTGGACGATATTGAATAATAGTTGATGATAAATGCAGAAATGGATGTGATCTACAAAGCGATACTTGCGATTTGCTGAAAAACCTGTCACGATAAAGTCATCGGAACAAGATTCGTGGGCTAATTTTTGATCAATCACTGTTATCACTCACTAATCACTTCTGTAAACAATCAGTAAGTACATTAATAACTATATCAACGCTCTTTTACATAATTTGAGTCAACAAACATACCTAACCTATGAAATTCTGAAAACGTCAGTGGATTTCAACTCTTCAAAACCAGCGCATGCGCACAATTCATCATTAGCAAGCCAGACAGTCTTTTGTTTTTCCAAAACTGGCTTCATTTTCGCGTGAAGAGAAGAATAGGTGTTATCCATATAGTTGTTATTATATATATGCTGCCAAGATGAGGTCGTTCTATGCTCATTTGCTTCAGTTTTTTCTCTGTCAGTGAAGGTTTTCTCTTCAGGTTCAATTCAATTCAGTTTATTTCCTTCAAATGACAAATTTGTGTAGGAATTGTCAAGAAATACTTAATACTAAGGAAACAAAGTTATGTTGTTTTTTTTTTCACCTTCAGCACATATTATGTATCTATCCTAATGTGATATATTTTTTACAAAAATAGGTCTAGTACCAGTTTTTGAGAACAATAATACCGCATTCCAACGAGAAGAAAAAAAATGTTGTAGGTACTCACGTATTTTGGCCCCCTCTGAACAGGAATCCGAAGTCAAAACACTTATTTAGTGAATACACCATTCAACATCTAAAATTTCTGCTTACTTTGACTCAAACACCACACACGCTTAAATTTGCTTGTTATCAACATTTTTTAGCAAAATAATAATAATTTTCAAAAAACTAACACTTTCTGGTCCTGTCGCGAATTATTCAAATATACTATAGTTTTGTCTGCTAAAAATTCTTGAAAGCGAGTGAATGTTAGTGTGTATGGTGTTTTGGTTGAAAGAACAACTAATTTTTGTATGTATTCGAAAGCAAATATTTGAGATGTCAAATCGTGCCAGCTGATGTATTTCCGAAATAAACGGAGCTTATATCTCCGAAAGTACTTGAGAGTGCCAAATTTTGACTTCTGATTCGTGTACAGGAGGAGCATTCTTCAGTGGGTATGAAATATGCGTGGAGCAAATATACAACTCAAACTATATATCGTACATTCGATATGCCAATACTTTCACTTGCCTCGCATTTTGGTTTTTCAATGTTGGACTCGTTCTGTCTACTTTGTGACATCACATATTTTTCATAGCCACATCACTGACCCCGACTGTTTCCTGATTCACTGATCAAGCGCCTAATTCAAAATGCAAATGAAAACGTTAGGTTATGTTCAAAATAATTCACGGTTATCATCATCAGAAGATGTCTCTGCCTTACAGAAAAAGTGACGTCATTGTTTCCAGTGAACAGACAGTAGCATACCGTCTACTAGGTTTTCATTTAGATCGACAATGCTCCAGCATCATCTTGTCCCGAGAAAAAACCGACGGATTGTTTGGCTTTTTCAGGCGTTGCTACGGCCAGGCAGGTTCGACAGGCACATCTTGATAGATTACCCGGACTTGATCGAGCGCAAGCAGATTTTTGAGCAACATTTGAAGGCGATAGCGCTCGAACACCAACCTGAAAGTTACTCGAAGCGCTTGGCTTATTTGACACCCGGCTTCAGTGGCGCTGATATAGCGAATGTCTGTAACGAGGCGGCGCTGCATGCGGCCAGAGTCAAGAAAAGTAAGGTTATGAAGGAGGATTTGGAATATGCCGTCGAGAGATTAGTAGGTGAGAGTTTGACGTTTTCTACAATTGGTAATCATCTACCGTCAAAGAATTCTGGTCACTTCAGATGATTCATAATTTTTAAATTAACACTCTCTATTGCTTGTTGTTGTTGTTGTTGGAAATGTTGGAATATTGATTGCTTGCATCTAATGACAATTGATACTTTTTGTTAGTTCAAAAGTGTTGTATCTATACAGGGTGTCCCACTAAGGTCGGCGAGGTACGATATTATGGAAACCATAAACCTTAGGGCTCCTAGAAAAAAAATTCGAGCACTAAATCGGCCAAGAGAAATTGATGGAAAATATTTTCAAGTTCCTAAAATGACCGCTAGATGGCACAACTACTACGACATAAATGAAAATTCGATTTTTCTCGGAAAATCACCATATCAAGTTACTGTATCAATGACGGAAATGAAGAGTTCAGCAAAATTTGCGTTAGTTTATCCTCATACTTTTTTTCATATCTCGAAAAATAATGGTGGGGGAAGCTGTTGAAAAAATAATTTTTTAAATCACTGTATCTCCTGAACCCTTGCTCCAAATTCGATCAACTTGAGCTCGTTTGAAAGATAATTTCACAATCATTCGAACGCTCCATTCGATGTTGATCTCTAGTTCACACCACGTCTACTAGAGGGCGTTGTTCACCCAAGGTTCAGTTTTTTCTGATTTTCTTAAAAAGTTCAAATGGAATGGTACAAATTTCTAACATTTCTTTCGAAGAGAATGATATTAGCTACAGTTTGGTGAAAACCCCGATTCGATATCTTCATTCGTTTTTCAGTTATTCGCAAATAATTAATTAAACCTGAAAAATCAAGTATTTTGTTGAAAAAAATATTCTATGATTTCCGTTTTCTTCAGTGAGTCTGCGTTGCAAGCGAAATGTGAGGTAATTCAATCCATTTCACCTGTGTTAGTGATTAAAATGGTTATTATTAAAATGTTTAGCTCTTTGGTGCATTTGTGCGTTGATCTAATATTCCGTACTATACGCAAAATAACATTGATGCAAATGCCACTTACTGAGAATGAAAATGTGGATCCTACTAGTCAAGAACTAAACTGCGATAACGGAAAGTGACAATAATATAATAATAACAAATAGAAGAGTATCAAATACCCTTCACCATCTGAAGCCATTTCTATCACACATCTTTATCGACAACGTGATACAAAAAAATGTCCCTAAAATTGTTCAAAATGCATTCCATTATTTTCAAAGCAACTAGCATGATTGAAGAACGATTCCCATAGATATCACGATGAAAATAGAGGAATAGTTATTTTGCGTATAGTACGGAATATTAGATCAACGCACAAAATGCAACAAAATGGTGAACATTTGAATAATAACCGTTTTAACCACTAGCACAGGCAAATAGGACTGAATAACCTCATATTTCGCATGCAATGCAGACTAACTGAAGATAACGGAAATCGTAGAATTTTTTTTCAATAATAAACTTGATTTTTTCAGGTCAAATTAATTATTTGCGAATAACTGAAAAACGAATGAAGATATCGAATCGGGGTTTTCACCAAACTGTAGCTAATATTATTCTCTTCGAAAGAAATGTTAGAAATTTGTAGCATTCCATTTGAATTTTTTGAGAAAATCAGAAAAAACTGAACGTTGGGTGAACAACGCCCTCTAGTAGACGTGGTGTGAACTGGAGATCAAAATCGAATGGAGCGTTCGAATGATTGTGAAATTATCTTTCAAACGAGCCCAAGTTGATCGAATTTGGAGCAAGGGTTCAGGAGATACAGCGATTTAAAAAATTATTTTTTCAACAGCTTCATCCACCATTATTTTTCGAGATATGAAAAAAAGTAAAAGAACAAACTGAAGCAAATTTTGCTGAACTCTTCATTTCCGTCATTGATACAGTACCTTGATATGGTGATTTTCCGAGAAAAATCGAATTTTAATTTATGTCGTAGTAGTTGTGCCCTCTAGCGGTCATTTTAGGAACTTGAAAATATTTTCCATCAATTTCTCTTGGCCGATTTAGTCCTCAATATTTTTTTCTAGGAGCCCTAAGGTTTATCTTTTCCATAATATCGTACCTCGCCGACCTTATTGGGACACCCGTATATAAGATCCTGAAATGTATCAAGCCTACAACACCCCAATCGATTTTTTTCGCAATGATGCGACCAACCCTGATTTTTCTTCAGGCGGTACCGAAAAAAGGAACCACTCCATGTCCCCCCAGGAGAAACGCATCGTCGCCTATCACGAATCAGGGCACGCCCTAGTTGGGTGGATGCTGCGCCACACTGACGCCCTGCTCAAGGTCACCATCGTGCCCAGGACCAGTCTGGCGCTGGGCTTCGCCCAGTATATTCCCAGGGACCAGAAGTTGTACACCAAGGAGGAGGTATGGGGTTTGCGGTTTTTTTTTCTAGTGTATTTGGACGGTCCCGTGTTTGTTCCGATTCAGGAAATTTCATAATGTTTCCAGATGAGACCACGCTTCTTTGGCATGAAAAAGATTTTGATGAAGTTTCCCTAGAACTGATTTTCATGAAATTATTGTTTGAATAACAAGTATTATGTTTCTGCTGTCTAGAATCACTGTTGGAATCATCCTAATAATTTTAATTTTCAAATTACAGCGATATAAAATTTTTATGGCGAAACACTATGACGTACTAATTAAATTTAGTGACATTTGGGGATATTTGTTGGTTCTAAGTTTCCGAATGGACTAAACCAAGACGCTGTCAAATCAAATTCAAGATGGATACCTTGAGGCATACAAACCGTTTGAGTGCATTAGAACTCTAGCTATTTGAACCTTGTGATTTCAATTTGAAATAAGTTTTAACTCCAGAACGAATATAAACATTCATTTGTGCATATTCTGTGTTTAGACTATATTGTGATTTGTGAATTTTCTCATAAAATTGAAGATAGAGCTACAAAAACATGCCACATACTTGTTTTTAAGTGTGGGAGTTGAGGAAATCGTGATGATGCGAAGCTTTTCAATATACCCAGTGTACTACATTTTGCACACAAAACAGAATTGAATGAACTCTCAAAAATCCCAAGAGAAAGATGGTTGAAAGCAATCAAAAGGGAAGATCTCAGAAGTTAAACTAAAATATGCCAAAGTATGTGCTAAACATGTTTTGAAAGGTAAAAAGTTACATAACGTTTCATGAAGGTATTTGTTGTGAAATGTGGTTTAAAATTTTAGGAAAACCAGCTGCTTCAACTGATCCATCAGAGTGAAAGGATCGATGCCTTGAATGACTCTGATTTTTTCCTTATACCGTAATGCAATGTCTTTATCTTCAGTCTCTAACGATAACAGATAATCATTTCTACTATCACAAGCCATTGTATTCACTTTTGAAACCTTCAAAAAGGAAATTCAATTGACTAAACACTTCGTATATGCCCCAAGGCGTCCATTTTTGATCACGTGTTCTGGATTGGCTTATTTAATTCGGTTGAGCCTACGGACTGAAAAAAGAAGAAGTAGAAAGCTGTCGCTTGCACTGTTGCCAGATTGAAGTCACTAATTTCTTGGATGAATCGAAATATTCATCAAAACATGGAATATTTGACTAGCATAATCAACTTCAAAGAAAAATTGCCTGCAATTTCATTTTTTACTTGGCCATAATTTCAAAATGAAAAAATACTCTATCCCACAATTATAATACGTTATGAACAATATACATGTAGTCAAATTTACTTTTGCTTCAACAGACTGGTGTTTTTTGAGAAATACGACAAATTTAGGATACATACTTTGATATCTTCAACATTCTAGCATATCATGGCACCATTTCATGAATCTATCATATCATAATTCCTAGTTTTCTTCGATTTCTCTGGTGGGAGGTTTAAATTCACAATGTTCGCACTTTCTGCTACATCAAGAGATGTGTTAGATAATTCACTGTCACTATTATTGTCCATCATGCAACAGAATGATGAGTTCGTTTTCAACAAAGATGGATGCGAGCGCAAATATGCTGTCACTTAATGACATTATTTCTGCGCACGAGCGGCAATGCTGTCACTTGATGACAATCTTCATAAAACGTCAACTTTGCGTTGAGATTTGAAAGCGCCAAAGGCAACCTTGTTAACCGGTTGTAGAAAAAGTACATCTCCTCCCTCCCTTCCTCTATTCCGCCTCGAAAAAGTATCTTCACTGACATTTCCTCCTGTCCCTCCAGCTTCTTCGTCAATTTTTATGACCAAATCAATGGTGAAAACAAAAATGTGCATTTTCAAAAAGTTGCTGTAACTTTTTTTCTGATGAAAATTCCTTGTTTCTATAAGAACATTTCCAAAGCACTTTTTTACGTAGAATTCAATGATTTAATTGATTCATTATTTCAAATCATATATCAATAGTTATTGATCAAAAAATATTTTTTTCAATGAGACAATGCAGAGCTTTTGGTTTTTTTCATGTAGGCTTTGAAACGAACAAGT
The DNA here is from genome assembly GCA_029955515.1 of Chrysomela aeneicollis. NCBI lineage: Eukaryota > Metazoa > Arthropoda > Insecta > Coleoptera > Chrysomelidae > Chrysomela > Chrysomela aeneicollis. Next base: position 2,762,811 of record JARUHQ010000003.1, read on the forward strand.
AGGCTTTGGACGACGCGACGTTAAAACAGAAGCAAATGTTTACTGGTAGCTGTCAAATGTCAAAAAAGCTATCAACAGCAGTAATTAAAACTCATATTTTCAATGAATTAAAGCAAATGGTTACTGGTAGATGTCAAATTTTGATTTAAGCAGTAAAGGCGCTCCTCAATTCGTGGTTTTTGTTTATTTTTCTCAAACACATTTGCAATGAAGTGTGAGAATTATGAAAAATGGGATCTGAAAATCTAATTATATATATATATATATATATATATGATATGGTATTAATTGTTGTTGGTTTCATTGAAAATATGAGTTTTAATTACTGCTGTTGAAAACTTTTTTGACATTTGACAGCTACCAGTAAACATTTGCTTCTGTTTTAACGTCGCGTCGTTCGTTCGTTTCAAAGTCTACATGAAAAAAACCAAAAGCTCTACATTTCAAAGGTGACTCTAGCAAAATATCAAATGTGCTTCATTTTTGAAATGGTAATTTTGAGTTCTATCGAAATATGCAGGAATATACAGGTTGTTTTATTTGAAAAAAAAAATATGTTTTTTTCAATAACTATTAATACATGTATGATTTGAAAAAATAAATTACTTAAATCATTGAATTCTACGTAAAAAAGTGCTTTGAAAATGTTTTCATAGAAAGTTATAGCAACTTTTGAAAATGCACATTTTCGTAAAACATGCTGTCACGCAGAAACGATTATAGATATTGATATGCTGTGTTCACCATCGAGTTTGTCATGAAAATTGACCCCCAGACACAGCAATCAGTTTTAATAATAATCTTTATTTAGCATCAGTGCTATATACATGAAAAAAATACAAGTGGCATTTTTTCTCAATAGAGAATGTATGGTAACAAACAAAAAAACATTGATAAATATAAGGAGTTATATAGATGAAAACGAATAAAAATATGAGACAGATTAAAAAATTAAATAAACATTTAACATTTATTCACTACAAATTCTCTCAAGAGCCTTCTGAACTGGTTGAAATTATCATAATGTTTCATTATCACAGGGAGTTTATTGAACTCAATCAAACCTTTATATAATACGGAGTTCAACATTTGGGTAGTGTTACATCTATTTTTTAAGATGAAGTCAGAACGATTTCTTGTATCATTATTATGAATATCTTTGAACATTTTCAATTTATCACAGATATATTCAGGAAGAAGATAATGTTTCAATTTAAATACGAATACATATACATTAAACATAATTCTTTGTTTGACAGACAACATATTTAAAACACTCAACATGGATCTAATAGGTGTATAATAAGGTCTGTAGGCTGTGTATGCATGAAATTTATATTGTACACTACATTTCCTTACACCCACTGGTCGTTGTAGATGAGTGTAGTGAAGTGGAGTGTAATTAGTTCAACATCTGTTCGGTGCTTTTATTCTGCTTTATGCTTATCCTAGAATTTAGATTTGGAGATTATGCTTTTAATTATTTTGTATTTATTCGTTGCTTGTGAATCTCTTTTGAATGTATCAAAAATACACAGTGATGATGAAATAATAGAGAATATCATCGCGAATTCGGACGATGAATTGTTGACAAGTTCATCTGACGAGGATCAATCAATGGCATTGATGTCAATTCTTTCGATGCTTTCGTAAATGGGGACAAAAGATTCCCGGGTAACAAATATAACCATTACGTACTTTGCTGAAGAAGTTTTCAAAATATATCATTATATACATCTAACCTCATATTATCCAATATCCATTTGCACTACACTTATCACACCTCCTCCAAATCGATTGTAACAACTGGTTTTTTCGTGCTACAACAATTTAACAACAAACATAGCGTAAGTGTACTCGGGAAATCACCGAACGGTATCAGTGTTACAAGATCTACTTTTATGTACAATAGTGTAGTTAATGTAGACACAGCGAACAGACCTAATATTACACTTTAAAATGAGTCTCATTGCCCTGATTTGTAGTTTCTCAAATTGGAGTATTTTATCTATCTAGTTTAGAAACAGGACTTTCCCTTTGAAAGTGTCCAATTTGGCCCACCCTGTACACAAAGTACATCTCCTCCCTCTTTTCCGCCTCGGAAAAGCATCTTCACTGTCTTTTCCTTCCCCTCCAGCTGTTCGACCGCATGTGCATGACGCTGGGCGGCAGAGTTGCCGAATCGCTGACCTTCAACAGGGTGACGACGGGCGCGCAGAACGACCTTGAGAAGGTCACCAAGATGGCGTACGCGCAGGTGCGCGAGTTCGGCATGAACGATACCGTCGGGCTGCTAAGCTTCACCGAGCAGGAGGCCAAGGAGCTGGGCAGGAGGCCCTACAGCAAGCAGCTGGGCAACGTCATCGACGCCGAGGTGGGGAGGGGTGATTGGTTTGTCACAAGCAAGGTGGATATAGGATGGTGAAACAGCTTCCTATTAACAAGCACTAGAATAAACTGTAGACCTTTGCCTACTTGATTTCATACCGTAGTAATATTTCCTGAAATTAACAGAGATGGCGACATACCTTGTGTCGGTAAAACAGAAACTGTGCTTCTGTCATATTTTTATCAGTTTCATCTGTTCTAGATGAAAAATGACTGAGAAGTGTCAAAATATCAATATTCCTTCCAGATTTATAGAAAATATATTGTTTAATGTCGTTTCAAGTCACGTCTGTCAGATGTGAACCACAGAAATACATGAGCAACAGAAATCCTCTTCGATAATCGATCTCACCGCCATCTTCATTCAAGTCGTGGAAATATTAGTACCTTCTCAAACGGTCTACAAGTTTTTCGCAGCAACAATTGAAGAGCTGTTTCACCATCCTATATCCACCTTGGTCACAAGGATGGTAAACTAGAGAAGGATGGTTTATTCTACAGTGGCTTAATAGGAAAACACAAAATTCACGATTTTTGTGGAATTGGACTATAATTTATCGTGATAACATTCTGATCATGATGTACTATTATACTATCTTTATTGTGATTAATTTTTCAATGACTTATACCTTATAAATGAAGTAATATTCAATTTCGAGAATGCGAATATAACGCGGGTAATTCAAAATTTTGAATTATTCGCGGTAAATACGAATTTCAAACGATGCTTCCACACAACATTACTACATTCCTAAATAAATTTAATTGATCAGAGTTGAACTGGTATTCGAATTAAACGACGAATTATATAATATGAGAATGATGAATTGATTATATATATGTCTTAAAATATTCTTCTACATTCTACTTACCTCATTTTAAGGACATGTAAAAGAAATAAATAACAGACCACTTAACAATACATTCATTTTATTTTGAAATGATAAATACATACAGGGTGTATCTAAATAACACCGAAAATATCAAAGGGGTGATTCTGTGATGAAAATTAATGTGAGTGTTTGGTATAAAATTTTTTGAAAAAACCCTCCCCTGAAAAGTTACACCCCTTCGAAAATTAAAAAAAATGGTTTTTCATTTTTATTTTCCCTGTATATCAAGCTAAAGACACGAAACTTGGTAAACATTATCTGTCAATAACAGTACACTTTTTTCAACCCCTAAGATATTTTTTCTTGCAACTTTTTTTTTAGATGAAAATTTTTTCTTTAAAAAAGTATGACTGAAAAGCCCAATTCATTGACTAACTTTTTCAACTCTACAAGTTTTTTTCGAAAACTTAAGCATTTATGAGAAAAAAGTAAATAAACTCATGTAAAATAGCATTTTATTAAACAACAGCCAACCAAATTATGATTATGAGACTTCTACAACTAAAAACAAAAGTGAACAAACAATGAACAAAAACCTGTCGAATATCGACAATACAATTATAATAAATGTTGAAAATGACCGCCTCCAGCTTCAATACAAGCATCTACCCTTTTCCTCATAGAATTGCGTATACGATGAAATATTCCTGGAGAATTTCTTAGAGGGTTTTTTCAAAAAAATTTATACCAAACACTCACATTAATTTTCATCACAGAATCACCCCTTTAATTTTTTGGTGTTATTTAGATACACCCTGTATATAAAATAATCGACACCTCATTTATTTTTAAAACACAATAATATAAGTTGGACACATACATTTATTTCATTTTCTCATAGATTTACTGCCATAATTGTTGACTTACTATCTTCAACCTGAAGTTCAAAAAACGAGTTTTAATTTTATTTTCCAAATTATGGCAAGAAGAGTTTGTTCCCACATATCCCCCTCGAAGTGAACATATAGAATATGGAACAATATTGTATGACACACAAATCCACAAAGAACTGAATAGTTTGTTGGTTGCCAGTTATCTCGCATAACTCTGGCTGTCCAAAGTTTTCTTCTAGCTGGGTCTCTGGGAAAAGTTTCCATCGAAAACCCTTTAGCTGCAGAGTTTGTACAGTTGAAAGCTGAACATCCAGGCATTCTACTATGAGTTTTTCTACCTAAAAATTATACCACTTGAAAATATGCATATCAAACACTATATTGTAGGTTAGATAAACTTTTTGTGAAATAATTCACAACTTTCATAATATTCATAATATTGATGATTATAAAACATATTAACACAGATATAGGAACTACACAACTATCTTAAATGGAGATATTCTCAGAATTGTTTGTTGTTTATTTTCATATTATAAACTTGTCTCCAGTTTCACTTTATACCCAACAGAAATACTCGATATTAGATATAGGATTGAGGGACTTACTTGGGCAGGTCGAATTCCAAGCGATTATTTATTCAAATGCCACGAATATACAAGAATTTGATAAAAAACATGATATTTCCAATGCTTCTATCACAAATTGCAAGAAAAAATACAGGTCCGTATTTAAAAATTAAAAGTTGAGGGTGGCCCAATTTATACGATACCCTGTATATAATTTTTATTCAGATATTTGGAAAGGCTACAAAAAGTTGCTATGGCAAAGTGGCAAAATTTAAAAAAATCTTCGTTAAATAAAAAAATATAGGCAAAAGAAGAATTTCGAAATTTTCGATTTTTCCTGTAGGTATAACTCCAGAACTGAAGAAGCTAGGTCAGATTTTTTTCATCCATATAATTAACCTCTGAAATACGCTACTTTGTCCCCATTTAACCAACCCTCTATCTCTTACCGCTATCGAAATCTCCATGCATAGACTCGAATTTGAATAGCCCTGTATATTATTCAATGCACAGAAATTGATATACCTACCTATTTTATCAAGTTTAATAATTATCAGTGAATGGTGAAAATGAAATACATTCTTTAATTTAATTTATAGGAACCTACATTATATATACATAATATATACCTACATTATATATACATAATAGTATATAAATATATTGACATCAATTTCGATTTTCTCATTAGCTGACTATTTTCTTCATTTATACATTGGACTCTACTATAGATGCAATCCAGGTTGTTTCTTTTATTTGCAGGTTTTTATATCCTCATTATAGCTCAAAGTATAAAAAATTCCTGAATCTGATTACATGGAACATCATAAAATAATGAGAATATGGGTTCTCCTTTTTCATAATACATTTTCATCTACCCATTTTGTAGATCTCTACAAATCACAGTTCTGATGTAAGACTTGTATCAGAATTCACAACATCTGCATGTTCACAACTCATCCACCTTTTCAAAAAAGTATCCCAAACAAAATCAGTGCCTTTTGGAAATGTTTGTTAAATAATACTGGAATCCTCTTTGTTTTTGTCCAAAAATAGCAAATCTGCTACCTGGCATACTGGTTATTAGATGGAAATGATTTCATAAACACTACACACTTGTCAATGGAGGTGATGTAATGATTTATTAATATTTATCCACACTACTAAATCTTCTTACTGGTAATTTGATTATACCTACAATTATTGAAGAACTCTCTTTAAAAAACACAATTTGTACAGCCACAATCCACAGAATGAATATCGAAACATAAACGTAAACAAAGCTTGAGGGCCGGCAGTGACGTCACGAACGCTCGCCTCGCGTCGTTCGATGTGCAAACATAGCGTCTTATGGCAATGAATCATCCTTGGGTTTGTCAGATGTCTACGACGGTGGAAAATGACGGGTGATTTTTTTTTCAGGTTAGGAGTCTCGTAGCGCGCGCGTACAAGCGTACCGAAGAAGTTTTGTTGGAGCATAAGAAACAGTTGGAACTGGTGAGTGTTGGTTTGTTTGGGCTGATGAGGTTAGTAATGGTGGATTTATGCAGCAATTTTGAGTCATCATAGGTGTTAAGTTGTCCAACTTTTATCTCTCATGGCTTGAAACTGATTATATTTGCGCATGCGTTCGAAGTATTCTGTGATCGTATTTATAGGTTATGGTCTTTGATTGTGTTGTTTATTTAAACTTATATCAAAATTATTTGACTATAATGTTACCTCTAAGACATGACAGTCCTTAATAATTCCTGTATAAATGTTATTTTTTCCTTTATGTCTTGAATCTTGATACTAAAAATGTATTCTGCATAAATCCACCATTAGCGATCCGAATAAAGCTGCCTAACATTTGATGAATTTTCCCCATCATCGATAATTTCTCACCGGCTAAAAATAAACGACCAGAAAACATTGATCGGCTTGTAACTTTTTTAATTCTTGTCTGTTTTTCCCAACAAGTTTATTCGAGTTTTGGATTAGTGTTCTCTTCAAAATATTTGGAATGTTGATTGCTCGCTTTATTTTTCATTGTTCATATTGTTACTGATTATTTTTGAAAAATGTTCAATTCTAAAGTGTTGAAACATTAATTGCTTGCTTCTAATCAAATTGACACTTTTTGATGCTCGACTGTTGTTGAATAGTGTTCATTTCAAAATATTTATTGGGATATTAATTGCTCCCTTTGATGAAATTGATACTTTTTATTGCTCAGATTGTTGCTGATTGTTGTAAAGAATTCAGTTCAAAATTGTTGCAACGTTTAAATTGATTGTCTCTGATGGAACCAAAATTCAGGCTAAATTTTCGAATCATAAATCTGCGATTGGCTTTTTTTGCCGGCGAGTGTAGATAATTTGAAATAAATATGGAAAAAAGTGTGTTGATTGCTTATTTCTGATTGGATTAACACTTTTTGTTGCTCTGATTTCTGTTGCCTAAAAATGTTATGTTCAAAAAAGTGTTGGAATGTATCAATTGCTCACATCTGAAACACTTTTTTCGCTTAGTTTTTCGTTGTCTTGTTTTCAATAAAAGTTAATTTCAAAATTATTTAAGTATTATAAATTGTTCCTGATAAAAGCGACAATTTTCGAAACTCGTATTATTGTCACTTTGTTCGAATGTGTTCAGCTCAAGGGCACGAGAATATCAGTTATTGAGCCTGAAAACCATTTTTTGTTGTTTGAAACCAAGAATTTTCGAAATATAAATTGCTCCTGATGAAAGCGACACTTTTTGTCGCTCAGATTATCGTTTGATGTTTGAAAGTGTTCAGTCCAAAAGTGTTGTTTCTGATCAAATTAACACTTCTTGCTGTTCGTGTTGTTATTGCTTCTCGTTAAAAAAATTCCTCAATTTTCCCCTCATTATCGACAGTTTTGTGATCCTCATTTTCAGCTTTCCGAAGCATTGCTCGTCAAGGAAACCCTGAACTACGACGACGTGGAAAATCTGTTGGGTCCGCCCCCTTTCGGTAGGAAAAGTTTGATAGATCCAGCCGAATTCGAGGAGAATATCAGAAAAGACGCCGGCGATTATCGAGAAACGAAAGCGGAGGCAAACACTTCATCAGCGCCGAAAGCGAGTTGAGATTGCCTGAATTTTAGCACCTATTTCAAATAGTTTTTTTGAAATAAAATTAGATGTCCTTGATCATTGCATTTTATTGACCTTCGCACCCAATCAGCAACAACAATCATTTTGTATAATCCAAGTTTGCATGAAAAATCACAAGCACTGACTTTTTTATCTGCATCAAACCCAATCAAAGGTGATTTTCGCAATCGAATTGATTGACAATTACCTAATTGCCGCAAACACAATATCAATTTTTCAAGATAAAAGAATACAATTCATTAGCTGAAACATTAATTGCAACTGAAAATCCTAAATAATTTACTATTCGCTAATTATCCGAATGCTTTGGATGATTAACATTGTAATAATAGCAGCCCAACTCAAAGACAGGTTTTGCAATCAGGCTAAATAAATTGAAAATTTGTTGCAATCGGCTGAATCAATGAAATAGTAGATAAATAATAAATACTATAATTGACAAGTTCAGCCAGCGTTGAGAGAGAGAAAGTATGTCTGACCTAGTGTTGTCTTTGTCATCAAGATTGCAACTTAAAATAACGAAAAGTTTATGATTGCGACGTAAAAAAAGGGAAGAAAACTAATATGACAATTATAATGTGTTTGGAATTATTCAACAATTATTGTTAGGTTACTCACAAAATATTTGTAGAAAAACAAACCAATTATATTCAGGTTATATAAGTCTTCTTCTTTTACAGTCCCAATCATAGTATTTTCATTATCTTAAGTTGCAATTTTGACGATGAAGAACAATACTAGGGCAGACATATTTTTTCTTTCTCAACGCTGGCTGAACTTGTCAATTACTTATCAAAATAGCTGAATTTTCATCTAGCACTTATTACATTAATGAAAAGCTTATACATAGATTGATATAACAGTAAAGGGTTACTGTAATATTCAGGATATCATAGAAAAAGGGCTATAGTACACCAACATTTTTAATAATTACAAGCAAAATCTCAAACGTTTTCAGTGTCAGAAGAAATTTTAACATAAAGATTTATTTTTCATTTATTCGTCGATCATTAATTATGTCTTCTTCATGTTTTGTCCTTTGTAAAAAAATGATGACAAAGATTTCTCCTGAAAGCTATACAGGGTCACTCACGGTCGATGGTACCTTAGACGTTTACAAAGAACGGGAAATAGGATCATTCTGAAAATTTGGTTTCTCAAGTAGTTTCTCTTGGTCTATCGATCTAAAATATTTTCATCAATACAGTGTTGCCGCTTCTATCGAAAAGTAGCAACAACTTTGTTATTTCAAATGGAACACCCTGTATTTTATTTCATTTTCAAATTCTTCCTGAAGAGCTGATTTCGTCGATATATCATACTTGGAGTATAGCGAGAAAGATTAAAGAAGTGTGAAAAATCGAGATTTTTCAAATTTAGAATTTTTTTATGCCGAAACTATCCATTCTTGCACAAAACGTCTAAGGTACCATCGACCGTGAGTAACCCTGTATATATGCATGTATGTAACTGCAAAATATACACTTATTTAGAATTGGTAGGCTCAAGAATGCCAATATAATCAAGCAATTCGTAGAAACCGGACAATGCTCAAACTCAAGAAATAAATATGCTTGAAAGGATTAAAGATGTCAATAAGATTCAACCAATCGATATATATTTCATTCTCATGAAACTATGAAACAATTTCGGCACTTTAATTGATATTGTGGCTTTTTTGTTCAAACATTGAATATATATATATATAAATATGGCATTAGCCAGGGAAGTAATTGCTGCCTATGCAACACACCCATATTTCGAACATGACGCATGGAAATGTTCTTGTCGAAACCCCCCAATCATCCAGGTGATATCTCCGCCAATGGCCCGCACATAGAAAACGGAATGCGAGGAATGTGACCGATTCATACCTGAAGTGAAGCCACGGTCAGCGATCACCTATTGGCCACCTACAACGTTTTATTGTTTCGAGAAATGTGTCTGGTGTTTGTATTCCCTTATTTTGTCGCCGGGTGCCATTCATTCTCTCAGAACAAAACTAGGAAGCAGCTTATTCTCCATACGGGGTGATTAGTTTGGTCATCACGTTTTAGATCACGTGGGTATCCAAATTAAAAATTTTACGAGAACAGGTGTTTCTGAAATTGATAGTTTTTTATTCAAATCTGATACCATTTGGGATTTACTATATAAATTCAAGCATTTCAATGGTACATTTACTCGACGAACTATTGGCAGCTTCACAAAATCCAAGAATTATTCCTTCTTAACTCAAAACAGTTTGGTTAGTTCTTATCCAACGAACTGCAGTTGCAGTATTCAAAAAATTATGATAGGATGCACAAAAGTCCACATCCCCCTCCATTTTGACAACTGTAAGCATTTTGACTCCATCCAAGGTGGATATAGGACAGCTCTTCAATTGTTTCTGCGAAAAACTTGTAAACCGTTTGAGAAGCGTAGTAATATTTACACGAATTGAAAGAAGATGGCGTTAAGATCGATTATCGAGGAAGATTTCTGTTGCTTACGTATTTATGTGGTTCGCATATCTGACAGAAATGACTTGAAACGACATTAAACAATATATTTTCTATAAATCTGGAAGGAATATTGATATTTTGACACTTCTCAGTCATTTTTCATCTAGAATAGATAAAAGTGATGAAAAGATGGCATATGCACAATTTCTGTTTTACCGGCACAAGGTAAGTCGCCATCTCTGATAACTTCAGGAAATATTACTACGGTATGAAATCAAGTAGGCAAAGGTCTACAGTTTATTCTAGTGCTTGTTAATAGGAAGCTGTTTCACCATCCTATATCCACCTTGACTCCATGCCAGACAGCCCTCAATTATTGTAAAGGTGGTGTAATCTCCGTAAGCACTGGTCACGGGGTCATATTCATCCACATAGCCAGGTACAGCAGGTTGTTAAAAAAAATTTCGTTGGACGTGCTGAAGTAATTCGATACATCCGGTAGACGAGATATTTTATTTCGTTGTTGGCGAGTAACTCTAAAGGCCCCCCAGATTCCATCAATTTGTGCTAGTTTTCCATAAACCCACATCATAATTTATTGTTACTCGCATCAATCATCATTCAACAAACACTTTTTTGTAATTTCTCTACCAGGTAAATATCCGTATAAGCTGTTTTTTGAAGTTCTTCTGTGTAAAAACCTCCTTTGATCGGAGTTATCCTTGCATATATCATCCAAGAGGTACGTGGTAGGATTTGTTAAGCGAACTTGAATAACTCGCAGTTGTCTTCCCTTCTGTAATAATTCTATCAAGAAGTAAATAATCAAGATTTTGAATTTTCGTACTCCAGCAATCTTGATGTGACTGTTGATACCAATTTTTGTTGTGGCTCAATAAACAATACTCATCAAGGCAAGAGAAAATCGAATTTTACACGAAGAAGATATTTGCTAAATTTGAAAAATATGTTTTTTCAAGAAACTGAAAATTTGATATATTGATAACCTTTCCTGTCTTTCACTTCATTGGAAGCCACCAGGCATGCTTCATAGATGAAAAAATTTGAAATGAGCGTTATAATACTTCAGTTGCTTGGCAAAATAGTCGCAATAACTGTTCAAGACGCAAGAGGCAAGTAAGAAATAATTGCAACATTGCATCTGCTTTCAAACACTTCCGTACACTTGACCAGGTGTACAGTGTACATATCATTCGATTTAATGGAATATAGATAATAGTTATTTAATGGCCATCCTATCAGTTATATTACAATATATACGGGGTTGTTCGGTGATATAAAGTCTTGCGCTGGGAAACTGATGACGACAAAATTGTTGACAGATAAAATTTCAATATTACCACACTTTTTCTTGGTTATTCATGTGCATATACTGCAGGTCAGAGGTTATATATTGCAATAGAATATTAATAAGCCGGAAAGTAATATTTCAGAATCCAGCTGGTGTTGATTATTATTGTTTTCATAAACACGACTCGACAATTAAATAGATAATTGAAATTTGATTGAACTACTCCTTGGATGATAACTTAATTTCATGTGGTGAATTGAAATAATTAGATGCTAGGAATGGCCAAGATGATTTCATACGTCACTTATATTGAAATAAAAATAAACTTTATGAAATGCGCGACGATGAAATTTTTTGAAAAAAAAATTCAATTTCTTCATCGGAAGTTTATAAATTGTTATTCAGGAAAATGAAACGTGAATCCATGGGATTAAAAAGTCAAAATGTTTCCAGCATATAAAAATCTAGATATAACGAAAATAATAGGTACCTATTGGACGAAAATTGAAGATAATTTGATTCTGGAACAACTCAAAAAATACAGGGGTTTTCAGTTGAAAAAGTTTTTACACTCCCAGTTTTTTCAGTTTCCTTTTTCGGCAAATTCGCGCTATCAGAAAAAGTTGAGCCGGAATTCAATTTTTTCGATGATTTTGAAGAAACATAAATGAATTGATAATGAAGGAAAATGTGAAAAAAATTGTTTAGCTTCATATATATTTCAAAATAAAACCTTTATGGAAATAAGTGCCACACTGAATTTCATTCATATATTCATCAGTATTTCAATGGCACCTCTATAATTATAATCAACAATTCCTGAAATCATCTTTTGAAGAATCATAGTAAATAAATAACGTGCTCCAAAATTCCACAAATTCATAATACATGTATCACATTCATCATAAATATAAGTACGTTATGGGTTTCTAAGTCAATGCTTGGATTTGAAAAATTCAAAAATTATATGTATTGAATTTCAGAGGATATGGTATGTAAAAGTTTTAGACATTACACGAACCTAGGAAAACGTAGTTTTGAAAAGGTCGAAAAATAACAAAGTTGGGAACCTTTATTTGAAACGTGTCCAGGACGGTTTTGTTAAAACGTGTACAGGACGTTTTTGTTGAAACGTGTCCAGGACGATGTTGTTGAAACGTTTCATGTAACTTCACTGAGGTAGGACATTATTACATCATCTGGAACGTTTCTGAAACTTCAGAGATCAGAGCAGAGACCTAAGTGGAAAGGTTTCAGATATCGATAACACATTTCTGAAACGTTTCTGATTCTCAAATATGTTTAGTGGGTGAGAACCAATAACATGCAGGACTTGCTCGAAAAGTGAGAATTTATCGTACCCGATCTTCCGAAACACCCCGTATAGCCAGGCGAAGTCAAAGTACCTGCACAGTAGTATGCCTAAAGGGTACCTGTGAGAGTCCCTCGAATCGTACAGGTAGGTGGTAGGTGAGGTACCGTCTGAAAGTTCCATCTACCTACCATTAGCCGAGACGATTATCTCCAACTTCAGACCTGGTGGGGCTCGCATCTAGACATCGAGATTCCTCTCGATCGCCGTTTGTTTTAGTAGTGAAACAAGTTCTGTGTGGGTTATACGCAGATATTTCACTGCGACCGCGTTCGACGGGCATTTTTTGATTTTGTGGCCAGTTTTTCGACCTTTTTAACGCCGACTCGACTTTCTTACCTACCGGTGAGTTTTCTTTTTCTGCGGAGAAGCTTCCAGCAAGTTTGGGTAGTACCTGGAGCACCCCACTCAATAGTATACGACGTACCACACTTTTGTTTACACTGCACAGGTGTAGAAATACCACGCTTTAGAGGCTGGTAAAAAATCAACGCAAATATGATATTTCGAGTGTTTAGTACGCTCTTTTTACTTTAATTCTGTTTAGCACCAACGCTCATAAAAACTGCGCTAAATGGTAGTTTATACACGCTGTCTCATAGCTCGGCACTTTTAATAAGTGCCCTAGACATAGGCTAAAGTTGGTGAATCTGGCAACATTTCTTCAGCAATATGGTTATCTAGGCGTGTTAAGGTTGGTTAAGGTGTTAAAAGGCTCATGCAAAATAAGTCTTGGTTCAAGTTAACCTTAGTTATTGTATATATCTGTCGTAGTTAATATGTGTTGTCGTGAATCGTGATGACTATAATGTTATTTTCCATCGCAAAATTTATTCATACTCAGCCTCAAGTTTTATCATTTCTTCCTATATAGTTCTTCGAGATATCCGCTCAAATTCCATAACATTCAATTCATGATGATCCTTGCCCGAATATGAAATGAAATAACACACAGGAAAACACTCCTGTATTATAATTTATGTTACTAAACGAAAGATTTCCCTCGGAAAATAACTAAACTCCTAACATATTTTTCTCGAATATCTTTCGTTGCAGAGATAAAGGAGTGTTGGACTTGGACGTAAAAATTTTAAATATTTTTTAAAAGTAGCAGTTCTGCTTCAATTCATGCAGGGTGGTTTGTTTGAATATTGGTTAATAGATTCGTTTGTAGAACTGCTACGAGTTAGAAAAAAAATTGTTGGTGGAACTTATTATTACGTTATTGAGTTTTACCGAATAAGTATTGTACATTTTTAACCCAGCCCTGTATCTTATTTGATTTTATGATTATTATTTGGTTTTTTGAACATTCTCAATGAACTTTTTCGAAAGGAATCCAGAGAGATGTCTAGTTTTTTTCTGTTAAAGTTGTTGGCGAAGCTATATGACTTCAGTTGTTTCCAAGTGTCCAATAGTTCCATTGCATTTATTTTTTCATTATAGCTTATTATAAACTGTACAAACTTTAAGACATAAAGAATATGAAAAATATTAAACAACACTGTATGTAAATTATTTTTTCAAAATTTGTCAAACATTCTGAAGGGTTAAAGAAGGAAAAGAAGGACTTTGTGGATTATTTGAGAAAATAATGAATTAATTATGCCGTTATTTGGGACATTTGAATCTTATTATTTTGGTCGACGTACTTTCTCAACGCCCTGTAGATATAGATGGACTTCCGAAAATGTTTCTATAGTGGTATAAAGTGTAGGTAGGTATGAACTTGTTATAAAATCAGTTTATTTTAACTGCACTGTTTAAAATCTTCATTCACGTGTTTGTTTTTCCTATATAATCTCCTAGAATCCATTATGCATGCCTCCACGAAAACAGCTATTTCTCACATTAATTAAAGCACTGCTTTGTGTATAGGGTGATCCATTGCTGACGTACCAAAACAAAAAGGAATATAAAACGCGCGTCGCAAGAACGGTATAGGTTTTTTTTTCAAGAATGGTTATGTGAGTCAAGCTTTATGAGGACTACTTATTCGTGTTTATCAATATATCCCACAGATTTTTAATTTATTTTATCCTCGCTTGTATCTGTCTTATTCAAATGGAGAACTCAATTTCCTCCCAAGAAAAGATCAATATTAGGTATGTCAACGAAATGATATTTTCAAAAATTGACTCATTCATTTAAGTCAATAGCAATGAAAATATAATCGAAGTCTAAGTGATAGAAAGTGAATCATTCTGTATGTAATGAGAACAAAGGTTGATTTCATCCAACATGTAGGAGGATATGAATACATTTTCTCCTTTGATATACATATATAAGTAATGAATGAAATAATGGTGTAAATGTAAAGAGATCATCATCATGGCCGACTGGACTGAATAGAACATTTTACGAGTTCATCGATTTCAATGCTGGGCATATGTACTTGTCAAAAAATGGTCGCCATTTGAAAAAAAATAGACAGGAAAATGTGATTTTGCCAACTTGTCTTATTCCTATATTTCATACTAGTCACTAAAACTTTCCCATTGTAAGTCATTTGAGGTCCTAAGAATAGTTTACGTCCGATCATGGCCACCTAGATGCAATATTGAAAGTGACTCTAAAAAAAAGTAGGCTTAAAAACTATTTGAAATGTCACATTCTGATCCAGAATGGTTCAGAAATCAAAAAAAATTACAATATACATGGTGTTCCATTCAAAAACTCAAAATCGGAGCGATTTCCGGTGAAACCGGAAGTGACAGGAAAGTGAAAAATATGCGAAAACTTCCCTCTTCACATGTCATTCACCTTTACCAAATATACTAGAAGTTATGACGTCTAATAGATTCGTTGACACCCGGTATATACAGGGCTATTCAAATTCGAGTTTATGCATGGGGATTTCGATAACGGTAAGAGATAGATGGTTGGTTAAATGGGGGCAAAGTACTCGGGAGAAAATCTATGAGAAAATAAATAGAACGAACAAGGAGAGCTACATTTTTTTCAGTAATATTTTTTGCGTTGCCAAAGTTCTAGTTGATATCTAGACTAAATGTATAGCAAAAATGGTAAACCTGCAGCAAAGGGAACTCGCACCGATTTCGATGAAATTTTCACAGAAGCTTCCTAACATGAATATAAAACCATACAAATGAAAATTTTTCCGCGGAAACACTATTTCTTTTTTGGAAAAGTTTAGAAAATTTAATCACTTTTCAGTCCTATAAATGTGCTTGATTTATGTACTTACATTGTCAGTGGGGGATATGTTAGTTATACCAAAACGTTAAAATCGAGTCTCAAAAAACAATTTCAATAAAAACATTACCAGTAAAAGCTTCAAAATGAATTATTTTCGAATTTGTATTCATTATATTCCATATTCCAAGTGTCAGATGATGTGCAATGTCAAATGTCACGGTACTCACGTCATGACATATAGGGGACAACGCTGCCAAGTTTTGAAAAATTCACAGATTCTACAATTTTTTGATTGTTTTCCGATTTTTAAATGTAATGTTCCTTCTTTAAAAAAGCAACGGAAATAGTTATCTGCCCTCAATTGATAGGTTAGTATGTTGAGGCCAGGTAATATAAGCGTGATTGCGCCTTCGAATTTCCCCCTCAGCAGACATTTCTTTTTTCTCAACAAATTTTCCTTCTTCAAAAATTTAATGAAAATAGCGATCTAGGCCGTCACTGATAGGTTAGTACGTTCAGGTTAGTAGTCTCAATAAATAAATACAACGCGTTGAAATTTTCCGTTCTTCATACTTTTTTTCTCAACAAATTTTCCTTCTAAATTTTACTGAAAATAGTGATCTAGGCCGTCACTGACAGGTTAGTACGTTCAGGTAAGTAGTCTCAACAAATAAATACAACGCGTTGAAATTTCCCGTTCAGCATCCTTTTTTTTCAACAAATTTTCCTTCTTCAAAAATTTACTGAAAATAGTGATCTAGGCCGTCACTGATTTTTAAACGTGGCAACGTTGCTTTTTCCATTTGTGACTTGACAATTTGATATTGCGAATTGATAATTTTGCATATTTATGCTTGAATAAAAATGCGAAAATAACAGTTTTTGAAGTTTTTCATCATGAAATTTCCTGTAAAATCCATTTCGGGACTCAATATTAATGTTTAGGTATAACTTACATATTCCCCACTGACAATGTAACTGAAATTTCAAGAACATTCTTAGGACTGAAAAGTGATAAAATTTTCTAAACTTTTCCAAAAAAGAAATAGTTTGAAGTGTTTCCGCAGAAAAATTTTCATTTGTATGATTTTATATTCATGTTAGGAAGCTTCTGTGAAAATTTCATCGAAATCGGTGCGAGTTCCCTTTGCTGCAGGTTTTCCGCAAAAATAGTGATTTGAAAAAAACTAAAATCCCTTCAAAAAATTATCGGATATTTTTCAAACATCGATTCTTCCAGCTAGACCATGTACAAGTGGATGATCGCCCTGTGCACGGCGGCTGCAGCCCTCCTGATAGCCCATCATGTCGAGAGCTGCAACGAGGCAGTTTGCGGCAGCGTGGTCAGCAAATGCCTGCTGACCAAGTCCTGCAACTGCGACCTCAAAAACTGCACCTGCTGCAAGGACTGCTTCAACTGCCTGAGCTACTTGTACAGCGAGTGTTGCTCGTGCGTGGGTGAGTTCGAAATGCGGCAAGTTTACAGAATTTGATGCGGTAATTCGTTGACTTCCATTTGTCAATTAGGTCTTGTCTGGGGGAGGACTGGCTTGCGGGCCAAAGAGTAGCGGTCAGTGTTGTTCCAGGATCGTTTTTTTCGTGCGTTATTTGTCATTTAAAAAGTGCACTTCAGATGCCAATAGTGCACATTTTTTGTAATAGATTTATGGTACTATTTCATGAACTTTCCACGCATGCGCCATGCGCGGGGAAATTTACAGACTGCTTGAGGAAGGGTTTATTATTTTATTTTGTCAATCATAGAAATAGGTATGATTTATGATCTGCTAAAAATGTATACTGATTCACTGAACATGTATTTCAATAATAATGCAACAAAAAGCAAACTCAAACAGAACTCAACAAGAAACTGGATTTACACAAGCATATTCGAGAGCATATTAAAACAAATATTAATTTTTTTCAGAATTCATGGTTTGTAAAGAATTTCGGGTAAAATTTCACATTTTATTACGCCATTCTAGTGACTCCTAACTAATATAAACGAGATCAATGTAGAATTTGGTTGGTAGAATCCTTGGACTCTTGAAGAATAGAGATAAAAAACAAAACTGTCAAGTGTCAATGGTCATTGACATCAAGCTGACATCCGACAATCGAAATTATTTGAATTTCTTCTACAATTTCTTCTCAATTCTCATCAATGACATATTATAAACAGATCATTGCATTAAACAGATTTTAAGCAATATTTGGTAACCATTGTAGCAAATTTCAATGAAAATGAAAAGGTGCACTTTTTGACGGAAATAAGGAAAGTGGTGCCGCAGTGCGCACTTAGTTGAAAAAGGGCGTCAAAGTGCACAATTGTGCAGCCAGGAACAACACTGGTAGCGGTCACAACACGCAATAAGGCTTGTTGTCACTAGTTACCATTCGCGATAGAAAATAACACGTAGCACTGTCTCATGGTAACAACTCGAACTTCTCGAAGTGGTATCGTTTTTGTTTTGTTTTCATATTTTTGATGTTTGTGTCATTGTGACCAAGGTGGATATAGGATGGTGAAACAGCTCTTCAATTGTTTCTGCGAAATACTTGTAGACCGTTTGAGAAGGTACTAATATTTCCACGACTTGAATGAAGATGGCGGTGAGATCGATTATCGAAGAAGATTTCTGTTGCTCATGTATTTCTGTGGTTCGCATCTGACAGACATGAGTTGAAATGACATCAAAACACAATATTTTCAGTGAATCTGGAATAATTATCGATATCTTGACTCTTCTCAGTCATTTTTCATCTAGAACTGATAAAAAGATGACAGCACAGTTTCTGTTTTACCGACACAAGGTATGTCGCCATCTCTGATAACTTCAGGAAATATTACTACGGTATGAAATCAAGTAGGTAAAGGTCTACAGTTTATTCTAGTGCTTGTTAATAGGGAGCTGTTTCACCATCCTATATCCACCTTGATTGTGACATAGGTGTCTTGTCACCAAACAATAACTGAAACGAGAAAAACGATAAGATTTCACATGTATTTCACCAAAACATCTCTCGAAAAACTTCTGGAAGTACACCTTCCACATCAGAAGCGAACATAAACAGAACAGAGGTTAAGTTTTTCTGTGGGTTATCCTCCGGAGAGTTCAGTGGTGACACCACTTCGAGTGGTTCACGAGTCACCGCTTAGCACCTATCGCGAATAGATAACTAAACTACGCAACACTAATTACGTCGCACCCGGAAATTTTGCCCTTGTTGAAATTTGAATAATATTTTCTGATTTGAACAATTCGAATTCTGTTTGCGCTGTTCGCTAGCTCAGTCCTTCAGCTATAATCTCGTACTTTTTTGTTACATGAGCTCTTTCCATAAAATTGCTACAAGGTGTTTTTTGAAACTGTGCAAAATTTCGGAATTTTCAAAAGGATGCCAAATGAAGAAAAACAGTTTTTTTTTCCAACCTTAACAGCAGAGGCATAAAGGGGATCTCATCAACTTGAGCCATCTCCAGAATTGCCTTCTTATTTCTTTAATTTACAGAGTGACCTCAAAAAATCATTTTTTTTGTTTTGCAGTCATAACTTTTTTCCTCTACAACCGATTTTCAAAATCTCAGGATCATTTTGAAGCTGAAACGTTAGATGAACAGACATGAAGATTAGAATTGACTAAAAATAAATATTAACGATCAAGGGTTTCTGCAAAGGTGACCCAAATCTAATTCCCCCTCGAAATCCTGATTAAAAAAGAAAAATATCCAACACATTGTTTGATCGAAAATAAAATATCACCACCAAAAAGACTGTAAAAAAATTTTTGACCCCCTCCCTCCCAAATTTTTTTTTGGGGTGGAGAATTTTTGCTGGTCAAACGGTTAGATATATCGGTAAACATATTTCACCTGACCCCCATATCGGGTTGGGAGATTTGAAAAAAAAATGTCTTTCCCCCCCCTTCCCCCCTTGGGGTACTTTGGGTACGAATTAAGGGGAAGGAGATTTTTGTGATTTTTTTACATATTATTCTCGTAAGTTTCGTACAAAACTACTGAGAATCGCCCAAACTCGGGCACTCCAATTATCATAGTTTGATGTACAGGGCGAAAAAAAGTTAGTTTTCAGAATCGAGACAAGCGGTACCCATAGCTGTGTTCAGCGGAAAAAAGTTGATTAATGAGATAAAAAAAATCATAGGCGTACGTATAATTTTTTTTGGGGGTCTTAAAAATTAAATTGTTTGAAAAAATCCAAAACATGATGGAAGACTATATATAGGAGGTGGGCAGGTTACCCTGAAATTTCGTTGTTTTCAGAATTTTTTTTTATTTCGAATTTTTTTATGAAGTCTTATATCCTCAGAAAAGACCTACAAATAGTTTTTTCTGTCCTGATCTTTATTTTCACGAGAACGTAATTTTCAACTCATTATGATTCTTGTTACGTTGGTTACGGACCATGAATTTTTTTGGTCTGATTTTTTTTCTAAAACATGGCGTTTCAATTCGGTGTTCTCACGAATAATTTTTGACAAATGAAGGAAAAAAGATCCGGACGTATCCAGAATGAAAGATACTTCCGAAAACAAGTTGATTTTTATTTAATTCCTCTCCCAGTCGGGATTTACAGAGTGTTTCAGATTTGGGTCACCTTTGAGGAAACCTTCTATCTTGAATGTTCTTCTTGAGTTAATTCTGATCTTTAAATCTCCTCAAATGAGGTTTCAGCTTCAAAATGAGCCTGAGATTTTGAAAATCGGTTGAAGAGGAAAAAAGTTATGAGTGCAAAACCAAAAAATTGATTTTTTGAGATCACTCTGTAAATAAAAAGGGTTAGGAAGACAATTTTGGAAATGGCCGAAGGTAATGAGATAATCTTTATGCCTCTGCTGTTAAAGTTGGAAAAAAACTGTTTTTCTTCATTTGGGATCCTTTTGAAAATTTCGAAATTTTGCACAGTTCCAAAAAACATCCTGTAGCAATTTAATGAAAAAAACCTCATTCAACGAAAAAGTACGAGATTAATGCTGAAGGACTGAGCTAGCGGACAGTGCAAACAGAATTCAAATTGTTCAAAGCAGAAAAAATTATTCAAATTGTAACAGGGTCAAAATTTCGGGGTGCGACGTAATTAGTGTTGCGTAGTTTATTGGTTTGAAGGGGCCAGTGTTTATTTTGAAAGACTATTTATTTTATTATTTTTTGTACTTTTTCCGTAATTACGTATTTTGATCTCCTAAACACGAATCCGAAGTTAAAGACACGGTGGTCTCAAGTATTTTCATTTATAATACCACTAGAGCTTCAATTATATTGGAAATTTTTTGGAGAACACAAATTTTCTAAATAATATTCTAATTCGAGTAATTTTTTTTGTTTCTAATTGATGCTAGAGTGGTATTCGGGAAGAAAATTTCACACCAACACTCCAGTCAAAATTACGCTGAATAAAATGCAGAATACCTACCTTAGTTACGTAAAATAATAATAAGGTAGCTGCTGGTAGTAGAAACTATTATTCTTAACTAACTTTAATCCACTAAAGCTGATTGAAATATACTTACAAGAAATAATATCCGCGAAGTTAAATGTGAATGTAAATCAACTTTTAAACGTCGAAAAATTTCCAGTGTGATATATCTCAAAATGTCACTGTTTGAAATACCATACACGCTTGCATCAACTTGTTTTCAACAACAAATATTTTTCCG
Organism: Chrysomela aeneicollis; assembly: GCA_029955515.1. NCBI lineage: Eukaryota > Metazoa > Arthropoda > Insecta > Coleoptera > Chrysomelidae > Chrysomela > Chrysomela aeneicollis. Next base: position 2,784,586 of record JARUHQ010000003.1, read on the forward strand.
TAAATTCGCCCTTTTTTGAAACGCAAAAAAAACACATGACAATCAAATTCTATGAATAGCTATTAGTTTAAAGACATTTTTCGCTAATTCATCCGATAATTTTTAGATAGGTGCGTAGGTAACGATAGGTGGCGATAAAGAATTTTCTCGAAATTTTTGGTTGTACTTACCTATCTGGGCCTCGTGATCGCAAATCCAAAGTCAACACGTGATGGTCTAAACTAGCCTAAAGAATTTTCGGTCTTCTTTAAACAAAAAAAAAACACCACACACACTTTACATCTACTTGTTTCCAAAAATATTTAGCGGAAAAAGCTTAAATGTTTCCAAAAATTCACTATTAGCTGACATTTCGAGATATAAAACCGTATCAAATGCTGTATTTCCGAAATAAAATGTGCCCATATCTCCGAAAATCCTTGAGACAGTCGCATTTTGAAAATCAAAACATTTCGAGAAAATGTGAGTACAGTCAAAATTTATGAAATAATTCGACTTCGCCACCTAACGAAAAAATTACTTTTTAAATATGCATAGTGGGCTAATGAAATTAAATTTTTCAGCTTTGTTCTCGAATCTATACCAAAATAAAAAAAAACTGGTTTTCACTATGACTTTTTTTGCAGTTGGAATAGTATGTATCTCACAACTTCGTGCACAGTTTTTGTCTTTTTGAATTAAAAAAGTCACAATTATTAATAGACCGATTTTCATGACCACAATCGAATTCTATGACACATGGTGGAAACTGAAGTTTTTCCACTTTAGCCACATACTCAATTTTTATCGAGATTTTTATTATTTCCTCTGGAAATCAACTATTGTTTTTCGCCGAAAATACCTACCATGTTTTCTTGCAATTACTTTAAAGTAGTTTTTTTTAAATTTTGCACTAGTATTTGGAAAAAAACATGAAAAAAACATTTCATCCATTATTCAAGGTGGTGTTTTTCGATCAACAAAAATAAATATCTTATTCCAGATAAATATTTGAAATTTTATTACATACGGGCCTGAAATCGAATTTCATAACTTTTTTGCTGTCTTTGAAAATAACCCAAATTTTCGCCCATTCGTTATTAATTTTACAAAATTGGCGTTTAGAAACGATTTCCTATAAACCTATTTTCACATAAACATTATGGCCCACCTGTATAAATAATAAGTCTGCTATAACTTGATTGTAAAAAAGAACAACGCATATCGCTGGTTAAGAAGAAGACCGTCACAATTCGAAAATTATGAAAAACCTGTTTTCCATTGAAAACGATTGTAAATGAAGTATATTTTCATGTGTGAAAGAGTCACAACTTGAATATGACCAGTATCTCCTAGATGACGCTGGCGTCGGATGTCACAAGTTGAATTGATATAAAACATTTTAGGGAAGACCGTTCCAATCAGTATGGTGCACAACATAATACGGTAAGGTTGTCGATAATTTCGGTGAAGACCGTTACATTTCAAAACGTACCTCCAGAGTTTTGTCAAAGAGTGTCACAATCATAATTAAGACATCAAGTTATCAAAGGTAAGTTTCATGATGTCAATTTTTTTACAGGAAATACCGTCACAAGTCAAAAAGTGACAGACTTTTCCAAAACTTTTTTTTTATTCAGTTTTACAACAGCTTATGAATTATTTTCCAGTTGTTATTATAGATAGGTAGTACTAGTCTCTGTATAAGAGTATTTCATGTTATAACTAAAGCTGCAATGAAGTAATGTTTCGTTTTCGAGATTATTTTTTATAACTTTGAAACCAAAGTTAGCTGAGGTTATTTTTTTGTTTTCGTTTTTCGTCAAAAATGATATTTGTCACTGCAGATAGATAGTCTCCATATTTTGAATATTTTATGTACCAACCTACTAGAGATGAAGAGATGATAATGTTTCATTTCAGTTTTTTTTATGTACCTGTGAAGCCAAAGTTAGTTAAGATTGATTCGAATGTAATTCCTTTGTTGTTATGAGTAAAAATGTGCTACAGTAAAACTTTTTATTCCATTTGATTAGTCCAACAGCTTTTGTCCCCATGCTTTTCAACTCCATATATCGTATTTTTCATATTTTTTTGATGATATTGAGGCAAATATTTGAATGATTACACACAGACTTTTTGGTTAAAACAGTCACAAATCTATTTTTTTTTTGAAAAAATAATCAAAAACAAAATTTTCGATGAAGATAAAGTTTTTCAATAGAAAAAGATTCCCATGACAGCAGAATTGATAATACTCACTGAGCCAAATTGCTATATCATCGCCTCACTATATTTGTTAAACCTTCAAACAGCGTTTTCTAATAAATATACTTTTTCGAGTTGTAACGGTCTTCTTCTTAACCAGCGATATGTTGACAAAAAAATTCCAGAGTTTCTATAGTTTTAAAGTTGAAAAAAAACTTTTTGCAGGTTTCATTCCAGGCCAGAGGGTATAACATTCTCATAATAATTCAACTTCCTCCGAATCCAGCCCTAACGTGTTTTATTTCCATTTGCAGATATGTGCCCCAAACCGAACGACACTGGAACAGTTCTGAGCAGGAAATCCCACGTGGAAGACTTCGACGGTGTTCCTGCATTGTTCTCTGTCCTCACCGAATCCCCAGATGTGATGAAACGTTGGGACACCAAAACGTTCCCAGTAGACATCGAATACAATCATTATGGGGTCAAAAAAGAATTCAAAATAAAAATGCGTAAGTATCAATAAGAAACACGTTGAAAGTTCATCAGATTAATACAGACCTAGTTTAAGAACCAATTAGATTCAAGCAAGGTGGATATAGGTAGATATAGGATGGTGAAACAGCTCTTCAATTGTTTCTGCGAAGACCTTGTAGACCGTTTGAGAAGGTAGCAATATTTCAGCTACTTGAATGAAGATGGCGATAAGATCGATTATCGAAGAAGATTTCTGTTGCTTACGTATTACTGTGGTTCGCATCTGACAGACGTGACTTGAAACGACATTAAACAATATATTTTCTAGAAGTCTGGAAAGAATATTGATATTTTGACTCTTCTCAGTCATTTTACATCTAGAACAGATGAAACTGATAAAAGTATGACAGATGCAGAGTTTCTGTTTTACCGACACAAGGTATGTCGCCATCTCTGATAACTTCAGGAAATATTACTACGGTATGAAATCAAGTAGGCAAAGGTCTACAGTTTATTCTAGTGCTTGTTAATAGGAAGCTGTTTCACCATCCTATATCCACCTTGGATTCAAGTAAGAAATTTCTTAAAGCTATCAACAGTCATTTTTAATGATGAAAAGCTACCTAGCTTTCCCAATAACTGATAAATATGCACCTTTTGTCAGAATGAGGAAATTTCCTTCAACAGGATCCTCATGAAATTATTGTTCAAACTAGCTATATTTCTGCTATCTAGAATGGCAACTGAAATTATCCAAATAATTTCAATTTTGAAAATACAGCGAGTCACAATTTTTATGTCAGAAAAATATGACGTTCAACCTAGATTTGGTGACATTTGGGGATATTTGTTGATTATAAGTCTCTGGACTTTATTCGGTTGGGCCTACGGTTGCTTGCTCTGTTGCCAGATTGAAGAAGTCACTAATTTCTTGGATAATTTGAATTATTCATTCAAACATGGTGAATATTTGAGTAACATCGACTTCAAAGAAAAATTGCTAGTGTCAAAATTATTTTGTGGCTGGTCATAATTTCTCACCTAACTAAAAATAACTCCATTTCAATACTTATGTCTCGTCTATAATCGACATTCCATTGGCTATCGGGATAAAATTTCAAAATACAAATCAGTTCCTGCTCAAACTATTGAAAAAATAAAATGGGAAGTACGTCATCAGAATGGTGGAGGAGCCGATACTACATTTTTGTCATTTTCTCAAACTATAACGTGAATCAAAATGTGAATTTCGTAAACTTCCTTTTCCTATACTCTGACAGCTCAGACAGCTGTCACTGAAATACTCAATGATTGAATTTTCTATATCAAACTAAATTGTCTTTATATAATGTATAGTTGTGTATTAATCTCCCTAAATTACATTTTTTATAGATGAATACATAATTTCAAATCGTAGTCAAATTTTGGGAATAAATCTTGAAACAAGGGAAGTATAAAAAATCGCTCGAGCAAGCTGTCGTTTTTTCCCTGCCTTGATTCTGGTTTGTTAGTCAAGACGATAAAACATGTATACATAAAAAAAATCACCCCCGAAAAAAAAAACGTCTAATTCGAAGCGGAAACACGAAATAACCTTTTTCAACGTCAGAGACCGCCGAGCAAGAAGTGCTGCCCTCCAAGCCGGACGTCATAACGCTGAACTGCACCGTGGCGTTTTGGTCGCAGTGCATGAGCTGGACCAAATGCAGAACCAGCTGTCAATCGATGGGCGCCTCGAGCTATAGGTGGTTCCATGACGGCTGTTGCGAGTGCATCGGCGAGTACTGTATCAACTACGGTATCAACGAGAGCAGGTGAGAGGATACTTTTTTTTTTTTTACTAAAAACCTTGAAATATTTGAGAAGCGTAGTAATATTTCCACGACTTGAATGAATATGTCGGTGAGATCGATTTTCAAGAAAGATTTCTGTTGCTTATGCATTTCTATGGTTCGCATCTGACAGACATGAATTGAAGTGACATTTAGAAACTATATTTTCAGTAAATCTGTAGATTTTACTGAATTAACTGATGACAGTCAGCAATTTCGGAACTAATTCAGGTTTAGATTTGGATTTGGTTATTGGCACTGGAGATTATACTGCATATGCAGACGACTTTTCATTAGTAATATCAGAGATAAGTAACCCTCTAACAAGATGTGCACGTCAATGCTAAAATTTGGCAATATATTTTTCATGCTATTGGAATCAACCACAAGATGGAACTAGTGCCGTTGATTCCAAAGAGTGAACATAGCTTTTTCAGCTGCCATATCTGGCTGCCATGTTCAAGGTCAGATTTTTCTGTATTTTTCTTCATCAGTTTGTCTTTGTCTTTTTTATTCAACTGTCTTCCACTTTGTTTATTTTTATTGATTTTTATCGACTTTGTACGGTGGAAACTTGTTCCCGTTCTCGTGAATATTGTGGTTTTACATAAGAATTTCATTCATATCTTTATCAAAGTACTATTGAACAATATGAAATACTCCAGTTGCATATTAGTATAATCAATTTATTATTGAGAAATGCAGTGACAGTGGCAATGTCATGATCAGGAAATAAAATTGCGAGTACTTGAACTGTGAAAGAACACGTCGCCGAAATGAGGATTTCGTTTCCCAATCAAAGATTTTCTTCGAACAAAAAATTGGATCGTTAATTATTCAGGTACGTCACACTACCAGTTGATATTTTACACTCACTATGTTCTGAGTGATATACTTGATTATTCTTTTTCTGTTACAGGAGATGTTGAACTAATAGATTCGAGTTGGGTAGAACTGTACAAAGGGCTAGTTTGAGAATATCATTTCACTGAGGATAATAATACATTGCTCAGTAATAGATTGAATATCCAAAGCACCTATGAGAACATTTTCAAGACCATCAGTATGAAAAAAAAACGTAAATAAATTGATGAGGAGAGGGACAGAAATGCATCAGCCAATGTATCTTCAACTAGTCATCATTATTAAATAATTACCACTTCCAATGTGTTGTTGAATATTGTATAAAAATAATCACTGACAATTCAATATTTATTCATACAACAGTAAAAGATATTTTTCATAATCAATTGATATTATTACATTGCTCGTTTTTTTTTTCAAATTGTATGATCGAAAGATCCCTAATGAGGATAGAGATAGAAAGAAATAAAAAGTGGATACCCAATTTCAAAGGCAAACAGCCTCTTCATACTAAAGTGACAACTGAAATTATGATCATGGCAGTCATGGCACCATACGAACAAATTCCTGAATTTGATTTTTTCAGTAGTTATCTCATTTGAATCTGCTTCAAAGGCACATCGCGCATCTTCAATGCAGAGCACTTTTTCCAATCTTCAAGTTATTATCTACACATGTCTTATGTGTTAATTTTGTTTAGACCAGGATGAATAGTTGATAGTGATTCATATTTTCTCACCATATTAATGAAACCTCTGTTATCATTTATCAAACAAAACTTCTCTTTCATCCTTAAAGAAAATGAATAATAAATATAAAAAACCACAGAGTAAAACCACTCTGTGGTAAAACGTGAAGTGAAGTGAACAAATCAACTCGAGTACTGTAACACACTGTAATCACTTACTGTACTCTGTGGTAATCAACTGTAATGTCAAAGAGTATAGGTTCAATGTAATCTAAGTTCGTGAAAGTTCGTAATTTGAATTAGCTGCGAAACGCTAACTTCATATCAACAAAAATTGAGATTCATGCGTTAAACGCCATCTGTGATAATACGTTGAAACGAAAATCAATCACGTGACTATATTTCCAAATCTTCCATAAGACGTGCACATCTTGTTATTACTTATCTCTGGTAATATCTTCCACAGATACCGATGGTTTACAATCGAAATGCATTGAAACATTGAATAGAGTAACATCATTCTTCAATTGTAGAAATCTACTTTTCAATGTTCAAAAGACACAAATGTTGAGAATTCACTGTCGTCAAAAAAACATCGATGACCTGGAAGTTAAAATTGGTGAGAACATTTTGTACAATTCACATAGTGAAGTTAGATTTTTGGGAATCTCTCTGGATGAACATCTCTCTTGGAAATCCCATTGTCAACAATTGTCATCTAAATTAAATTCATTTAAATTTCTATTCATCAATTTACGATCGGTGATGGAAGTGGATCAGATGTTAAATGTTTATCATGCTCAAATTGTATCGAGACTCAGGTATGGCATTTGCCTCTGGGGTAATTCAGCTGATTCGAAAGGAGTGTTCATTGGCCAGAAACGAATCTTGAGATGTATTGCTGGAATTTCTGATAGAGAAACATGTAGAACTGTTTTTAAATTGTTTAATGTTTTGACGCTTCCCTGTCTATTCATTTTTGAAATGTGCATTTATGTTTTTAAGAATAAAGAACAATTTTAAAAAACTCTGATGTTCATGAACATCAAACAAGGAATATGTACCATATTCATATAAATCCTTCTAAAAGGAAAATTCAATCCAATGCACCTGATCATATGGGACTCAAAATGTTTAACAAACTCCCACTAGAAATTAAAAATATTGGTGAACTGTATTCATTCAAACGTAAATTGGAATATTTTTTATTGGAAAAATGTTTTTATAATGTTAATGATTTTATAGAAACCCAGTCTTCGTGATATATTTTGAATGATGTGATATCTGTGCTTTTAACTTTTGAATGTAGTTTTTTATATTTTCATTTCACTCTTCGAGTATAGTTTTTAAGAATAGTTTTTTAAGCGATTTACTTTTCATTTTAATTTTATTTATTGATAATTCCAAAACATGTAAACCATGTCAAGAAACGGAAATAAAGATTGATTGATAGTAAGCTACTTCCAGTAAATTCAGTAATTTTAGAACTCTAAAGTACTGGACAGTACTGGTTGGGAATTTCGGAACTCGACCATTATTGATATTTTGACTATTCTCAGTTTCTTTTCTCCTAGAACAGATGACACTGATGGAGAGAGACAGATGCACAGTTTCTGTTTTACCGACACAAGATATGCCGCCATATCTGCTATAACTTCAGCAAATATTATACGGTTTGAAATCAACTAGGCTGAAGCCAACAGTTTTTTTTTTCTACTGCTTGTTATCTCTGTTGATAGAAAGCTGTTTCACCATCCTATATTCACCTTAGTCCCAGAAAACACAATTCGTTTGTTTCAGAAAGTCCACTCATGTTCTCAATTTCTGACAATCGACACCCAAACAACAAAATTTCGTTGTTCACCTGAAAAAGCAAGAAATTCTTCACATTCATTCAGTGCAGAATGAACCCACAAGATATCCCGATATTAATACTAATAGAACTTATGCATTACAGCTTGCACACTATTTTACCTACAACCATAATTTACCATAAGGTAATGATTGAAAACTTTTTCGACAATTCCAGATGTGAATTACTGAATTTTCTTCGTCTTCACGACAAATTAATTTCATGTTCAAAACCACAGGCCTACGTGAATATCAAGAATATAAGTTATTTCAAATGTCACCTTTTATCCGTTGTCGCGCCAGTAGGTGATCAGGCAACCAGCAATACAGCAGTGCGTTTTGATTTTGACACTTTTGTGATATTGCAATACTCTGGATGTGGTAGTGTGGATGATGTCATATGCTGCCATCAACATAATCAGACATGTAGTAGAAATAGTTCCAGAATAATTTCAAATAATCAAAGTCAATGTAGAGATTATATCTCATTGACACATTGAAATTAGTTACGAATTCTCGTTACAATCCGAAAAGAGGCAGAAATCCATGGTGACAAATTTCTAGATCGGTTTATTAGAGGAAATAAAAATAATTATTCTTTTCTGAGGAGATGAAAATGCAGCAGGTAGGTGAAGTGGAAGTCGAGGAAACTGTTCCATTGTGACTCTTTGAATTCAAAAACTCATAAAAAATGTCATAGTAAAACCAGATTATGTCAGACCTGCAAGTTTTGTTTCATTGATCCTAGTTTTATGATAACTTCCAACAATTATCAGTTACCCAAAAAAAAGCTGTGTTTCTCGAGAAGAAAAAATTGTCATTCTCAATTATTTCAGACAAATATTTTAATTTTCGCACCCGGTCAAATCGAATTTCAACTATTTTTGAAAATAAGCTCACTTTCCGCATATTCGCTATGCATTTTTCAAGAATGCCGTCAAATTGGTAGTCACGTGACATTCACCAATATTGGCTTTGAAATCCCCCGATACGCTGCAATCTTCACCAAGAAGAATTTTTTATCAATATTTTGTTTCAAAATCCACGAAGCTCCAAGTACAAAACAGAGTGACGTTTTTGAACATCTTATGGGGCACTGGCCCCGCGTGAGACCCTCGAGGCACCCCTGGCGTATTTCATTGGCGCGTCAAACTGGTTGTCGTCAAATGAATAATGGGATTTATTTTTTCCAGATGTACTGCGTGTTCACAAGAAAGCGAAGAAACAACATTGTTAGACGAAAATGAAGAGGATGAAGAAGATTACGGGGAGGATCTTGAAGAGGAAGATATAGAAGATTAGAGGATATAGGAAGTGAACAATTTTGGGTTTTCGTGAGATTGAAAATCAAGGATGATATTCCTTTGTCGGAAGATGTGGTGATCTTGTTAATTTCGAATTTCGAAATGATTGGAATAAGTTTTGTACAGTATAACAATTACATAATGTTGGCAAGAAGCATGAGAACGATTAAATATCAGGAAGGCCGCTCCTGAATTTTTTCTCAAAGTTTTACTATTTTGTCGCCTTTCAATGATTTTTCAAAATAAAAAAAACTCTTAGAAGCCGTTCCTGGGATACTCAATCGTTTTCACACTTTTTATGAACACTGTACGTTTTATGTATATTTTTGTATATTTTCAACTGTAATGTAAGTATATTCGTGTTTATAGTGTATTTTGTAATTTTTATATGTTAATGAAATAAATATGTTTGTAAAAAGAAAAATCCATTATGATAAACGATTTTATTATGATAATGTCAAATGGTATGAGCTGAAGCAATTTTTTTAATGCGTGAAATAAACAGAGATCATTCGAAATGAGAGAAATATTCACTGCTCAAACTAACAGACATGATATGAATGTTGAGTAGAAAGTACAACAATAAATATGACTTATTCCACTCTTGGAGATTTTGGTCCATCTTAAACCAGAATGTAAATAAAAATATAATAAATTAAGGATACAAAAGTTAACAACGTACTACTTACAAATAATACATAAATCACAGACACTTAATTATCTTTCATGCATAAGTTTACTCCATCTTCCTGAATAATCACTGGAAATATTTGAGAAGAACAGTGATTTTCACTACCCCTGTTTTTATCCATTTCTCAAGTTATACTGAGGATCAAAAAAATTAACAGTGCTACTTTTGTGCTCTCTAGTCGAACGTTTCGGCTCTGAAAAATCTTCATCAACATTGATTTTTTTCGGTGAAATTTATCTAAACGTGTACCGCATACAATGCCTAATTTCCAAAAAATTTCTAAAATTGTTTTGTGCAAATGACTGCGGACTTTGGTGGCGAAAATGATGAATTATTTGGTGCATCATGAAATTCAAAGAAAATTTACTACTTACTAAGATTATTGACATAAACATCGAACGATTATGGCCTGCAACTCGGTACTGACGATTTGGCTCTTATATGGCCTGTTACAAATTCGATCACATGCATATGGATCTTAGAAACCTCAAAAGTTTAAATTGAGAAAACTTGCGCCATCAGAAACCCAACAAAATGCTGGCAAGAAATTCAAAAAAATCTATTTCAGATATACAGAAAAGAACGAAAAACATCGATTTATCTTTTATAAATCGTCAAAAGTCAACTTGATAGTGGCAGTCCAGTGCAAAAACGTCAGAATATCAAATTGCATACGCTAAAATAATGAATTCGTTTCTACAAATTCCGAAACTTATGATTACGTAAGAATTCCATTAATATGTATGTATAAACGGAAGATACGAATAAGCTAAATTTAATTTTATACGAATACGCTAAAATTTCGCTCATAGGAATACACTAAAATTACGTCCATACGAATTCGTTAGAGATATGAATGAGCGAAAGATTTAGTGGTACGAATACGTTAAAATTACGTATTCGCTTGTATTAAATACATACACAAGAGTTCTGTTCATATGTATAAAAGTCAAAAGTCAATTTAATAATGGCAGTCCAGAGCAAAATCGTCAGATTATCAATTTGATAGTGTACGAATACGCTAAAATTACGAATTCGTTTCTACAAATTCTGTAAGTTATGAATACGTAAGATTTCCATTCATATGCATTTATTAACTGAAGATACGAATACGCTAAAGTTAATTTTATACGAATACGCTAAAGGTAATTTTATACGAATACGCTAAAATTTCGTTCATATGATTACGCTAAAATTACGTCCATACGAATGCGTCAGAGATATAATTGCGCGAAAGATTTATTCGTACGAATACGTTAAAATTACGTATTCGCTTGAATTACATAAATACACAATTATATTGTATAAGCGAATGTTACGAATACGCTAAAGTTACTTTTAGAGGAAAACGCTAAAGTTACGTTCATACGAATACGCAAAAATTACTTCGAAGTTTTATTCATACGGATACGAAAATGTTGAAGCTACGCTCATAGAATATTTGAAAGAATGTACACACAAGAGTTCCTCCGTTCTAATGTATAAGCAAATAAGAATACGCTAAATATTATCAATTTGATAGTGTCATTCTGTAGGCCATGAAAAGTGCCAATGACAATGTTGTATTATTTTTTCTTTCTGTTTACGAATAAAGTCAGTGAAAACGAAATCAATGTTTTTCGTTCTTTCCTGTGTACCCCACAAAATAATTGGAATTTTTCGGATTTCTTACCGACATTTTGATTAAGCAACTTTGCCTCCATTCAATCTTTGACGGTTGTATTTCCACCATTTCATGGGAACAATCAAATTGCAAACTGGATGACACAGTCATTAAATACGATTCAAAAAACCGGGCAGCCGTTTAAAAGATTCCAAATTTTCGATCACAACTCCCATCCAAATCAAATATCTGTTAGAAATAAATGGATGTATAAAGCCCATTTTATAAACTCCGTTGCCGTAGCTGCAGTTGACGTTGCCGTTACAGCTGTAGTTGTGGAGAAATTGGTCAATTTATAAACTCGTCGAGGCAGCGGCAACGCATGCGCAATACGATAGAATTTATAATTGACAGTGTGTCTTTTGTCACGTTCCTTGTCTGTTGTCTGTCATTATTCCATTGTTTACATTATTTACTGGTAATTATTTTTTGTTATTTTATTAGAATTGTGAATATTGTGATCGTGAAACCATTTTTTATAATGGATACAGCAGAAGTTTTGTTCGGTGCACTAGGACTTATGATATGTGCAATAACAATGAAAAAAATGCAGAAGCAGAGGCTTTCCAGACATTACAAATGTCGACCACTCAACAGAAATCGTAATGAAAGCAATGCCTATGTATATTTTCTGAGGATGAAAAGTTGTGATCCTGAGCAATTTTTCAAGCTAACGAGGATGACTGTACCTGTCTTTAACAAACTGCATGAACTTCTTAAGCTACTTATAACAAAAGCTCCTAGAAGTGATGGAATCTGTTCAGAGCAAAGGTTGGCTATCACATTGCAGTAAGTTGTTATATCAATAGTCTCATTCATCTGATACCAATGATATATATTTTTCAGCTATCTGTCACAGGGATCGAGGAAGTATGCCGTTTTCATCATATATTGTGCTTTCCAATTTCTCACCTAGATGGGCTTGGGAAAATATTGACCGAAGCCCTTCTCTGTCGCAGGATCGTCGCTGTCACTGCCTTCCTGCGGCTCCTGCGATTCGGGCAGTCGGATGAAGGGCAGGTGTTCGCTTCCACTCCACATCGAATAGAAGTTCGTGTGGAGTCGCATCGCCTCCTAAAAATCAACCCGAAGGGCTCAGTTTTTTTGATTTTCTGTCTGTGAGACGCCGCAACCGGAAATCGAGTGGGGTGAGGTCGGGTGGACGTGGAGGCCATCGCATCCGTTAGAATGGAAGTTCGATTGAAATCGGGCGGTGAATAGCTGCGCTTTGGCTTGTGGAGTGATTTTTGTTACGTTTCAAAAAATATATATAATTTCAACATCTCAACCAATCTGTGTATAAAAAAAATCCTACAAAAATCTTTGTATTTTAAATTTCAAAATTCTGGAGTCCAAATTTTGTATGCAAACTACTATACAAAAAAACAAACCAGAAATTTCACATAAAGAAATATGAATAATTGAACTGATTTTCATCTCTGAAAATATAATTGATATTCAACAAAAAATTATACAATAAAATAAATAGAAATTCTACAACATTGAAACGTTACGTTAAAAAAAATTATAATTTCGACGTCTCAACCAATCTGTGTATGAAAAAAATTCTACAAAAATTCAATCAGCTATATTGAAATGTTTACATTTGAAATTTCAAAATTCTGGATCGAAGAAATGAGTATTCGAAAAAGTCGAGTCCAAATTTTGTATGCAAACCACTGTTCAAAAAAACACACAGAAATTTCACAGAAAGAAATATGGATAATTGTACTGATTTTTATCTTTGAAAATATAATTGATATTCAACAAAAAATTCTACAATAAAATAAATAGAAATTCTACAACATTGAAACGTTATTACGTTGAAAAAAACTATAATTTCGACGTCTCAACCAATCTGTGTATGAAAAAAATTCTACAAAAATTCAATTAGCTATATTGAAATGTTCACATTTGAAATTTAAAAATTCTGGATCGAAGAAATGAGTATTCGAAAAAGTCGAGTCCAAATTTTGTATGCAAACCACTGTGCAAAAAAACAAAACAGAAATTTCACATAAAGAAATATAGATAATTGTACTGATTTTTATCTTTGATAATAGATATTCAATGAAAAACTATACAATAAAATAAATAGAAATTATAAATATTTAATTCCATATCAACATGATAGAATTTCAGGAAGTTGATGTTATCCTTCCTAAGAATCTACACGAAGATTTTCCCAACCGATCTCCTTTTTTTTTAACATGGTAAATATTTTCAATAAACCTGTACATACTTGACTATTATCCTTGATTATTAGTCTTCAAACTCAAGGATTTTATTGAGACGTTTCGTATTCAACGAAATCTTCGAGCAGTACACGAGACATCCTTTATAAACGTTTCTTCTATTATTTTAATCATTTGCTTACCGTTCCGCTGGCTTCACTTGCAGATCCCCTTTCAGAGGAACTATTCGTCGATCTGCTGTGGATAGATAAACAAGAAGAAGAATCGGTAGAAGAACTGCTCTTCCTAGAGGTTAGGGGAAGTACCGGAGGAAATATGTCGTAGTTCATGATGGACATTCCGCTGGCATGGGGGACATCGATCGATTGCCAGTTTCCCCTGAGAACCGAAATAATTTCACTATGATTTCGAATAGAAAAAAAAACACGAAACACGTAAGTAACGTTCACACGAATACGCTAAAATTACGTTATTACGAAAACGCGACAAAATAAGAAAATGCCAAAGTTATATTCTTGCGAATACGCTAAACTCTGAAGTAACGAATACCTACACTTAGAGTACCTTCACACGAATATGCGACAAATACGAATATGTAAAGTTACGTTTAAACGAATATGCAAAAAATAGGAGAAAGTCAATGTCACATTCATGCGAATACGCTAAAAGAAACGAATACGCTTACCTTCACACGAATATGCGAAAAATGTATGAATGTTACGTTTAAACGAATATGCAAAGAAATTCTAGAACGTTGGGTATGTACGAATATGCGAAAAATACAAATTTATATGCATGCAAATACGCTAGAGTAACGAGTATGCGAAAAATACGAATATGTGAATGTTATGTTTAAACGAATATGTAATGAAATACGAAAAATACAATGTAACATTCATGCGAATACGCTAAAATTCCTTCACACGAATACACGAAAAATACGAATATGTGGAGCTTACGGTTATACGAATATAAAACGCCAAAGTTATATTCTTGCGAATACGCTAAAATAACGAATACGTGGCGACACTGTCACTTTCGCTCGAATATGCGAAAAATACGAATATGTGAATGTTATGTTTAAACGAATATGCAAAGAAATACGAAAAATCCAATTTTATATTCATGCGAATACGCTAAAGTAACTAATACGCTAAAAATACTTTCGCACAAATACGCGAAAAATACGAATATGTGAATGTTATGTTTAAACGAATATGTAATGAAATACGAAAAATACAATGTAACATTCATGCGAATACGCTAAAATTCCTTCACACGAATACACGAAAAATACGAATATGTGGAGCTTACGGTTATACGAATATAAAACGCCAAAGTTATATTCTTGCGAATACGCTAAAATAACGAATACGGTACTACTTTCGCACGAATATGCGAAAAATACGAATATGTGAATGTTGGATTCAAACGAATATGCAAAGAAATACGAAAAATCCAATTTTATATTCATGCAAATACGCTAAAGTAACTAATACGCTAAAAATACTTTCGCACAAATACGCGAAAAATACGAATATGTGAGTTAAGTTTATACGAATATGCTAAGAATACGTCCAAACAAAGATATAGATAAGCGAAGTTTTCTTTGTTACGAATACGTAAATGTTAATGTAAGGTGCATACACAATTCGAGTTATGTATCATAAGCGAAAATTGCGTTCATATACATAATTATAATATACCGAACCATATAGTATATTGATGTCCTCTGCAACTCTGAATATTCATCCATTATTCACCAATTCTAAAATTACTATGTAATGGAGTTTCTTTCGTATATATATATTCATGTAATTAGGCCAATAGGCCTGTGTGAATATAAGGTTAGGTTACGAATACGCTTATAAGACTACGCTAACACGAATACGCTAAAAGCCACGCCCACCTACCTCTGCGACGCCGGCCCCGGGTACATCATCCTCCGGTGCATGCGCTCCTCGTGCGTCTCCCCCCAATGGGGCGGGTGATGGTGGGCGGCGGTCTGGGGAATGGAGGAGCGGGAGGGGCGGCAGGAGAGCAGCTGGATGGCCTCGGCCAGGCCCTCGGTGCTAGGCAGGACGCCCGGGCCAGGCGGCGACGGCTGCCCCCGGATGAGGGGGGGCGGCGCCCCTTCTGGGGGTGGGGAATATCGTTATAGGCGGTCGGATCGCGAGCTACCCTATTCGCGAGAGAAAGTAACACGTAGCGCTGTCTCATGGTGACAACTCGAACTTCTCGGAATGGTACTGTGGCGACGCTGTCAACCACAGAACAACAATTGCTTCATGTCAAGTCTGTTCGACATAGACGTTGACATATATCTAACAAGGAACAAAGGTGTGGCAACACTGTCAACCACAGAACAATAATTGCTTTATGTCAAGTCTGTTCGACATAGACGTTGACATATATCTAACAAGGAACAAAGGTGTGGCGACACTGTCAACCACAGAACAATAATTGCTTTATGTCAAGTCTGTTCGACATAGACGTTGACATATATTTAACAAGGAACAAAGGTGTGGCGACACTGTCAACCACAGGACAATAATTGCTTTATGTCAAGTCTGTTCGACATAGACGTTGACATATATCTAACAAGGAACAAAGGTGTGGCGACACTGTCAACCACAGAACAATAATTGCTTTATGTCAAGTCTGTTCGACATAGACGTTGACATATATCTAACAAGGAACAAAGGTGTGGCGACACTGTCAACCACAGAACAATAATTGCTTTATGTCAAGTCTGTTCGACATAGACGTTGACATATATCTAACAAGGAACAAAGGTGTGGCGACACTGTCAACCACAGAACAATAATTGCTTTATGTCAAGTCTGTTTGACATAAAAGGACATAGAAGAATCTATCAAAGGATTTTTGGATGCAGTTACAGGAGATAAAGAAACTCTCACTCTTGTCTTACTTACTGAACCGAACAGTTGTGTCTTTTGAATACCGATCAGAGCAAATAATATACAATATACAAAATAAATATTATTCTTCAAGAATTCAACTTCAAATGGTAACAGCTGCGCAGTCTACGCTATTTCTGACTGGAGAGTGTAGGTAGTGAATTGGCTTAAAGAATACCTTGAAACTGTATTCCCGCCAAACCACGTGATCAACCACCACAATTGGTGATCCTTTCGAATTCGATATCGTTTTCGTATTTATGACATTTGTGTTATTGTGACATTACTGGCATTTGTTTTGTCAACAAACAATAACTGAAACGAGAAAAACGATATTTTTTGAATTCTTGAATTATCTATTTCATTTTATTCTTGCTTGAGGTATTACTGGAGATACATCAAAACTGAGAGCACTTCTTCATTCTTTGATCTTGAATTCTACGTTTCGGCTTCTCGCCGCTATACGAAAAACTTGGTTATTTGAATTTTTCACATAAATTTTGAGGTTATGTGAAAAAAGTATGGATACAAAAAGTTGTAGATCTTTTACCTACAACTTTTTGACTTTTCACCATTGTCAAAGGCACTGGTCTAATAATTTTTTCTTCAACGTTCTCTATGACGCTGTCGGGAGTATATTTTTTTTGTGGATCTTCATATGTACCTGGAGTGATGCTTCTCTCATGGGATGTGCTGGGTCCTGGTACCTGCAATTTCGATGGTAAATGTCTCTGTTGCCCGTGTGGCACCTCGCTCCATGCAGTATCCCAAGGCATGGACCACCTCGAATAAAATTTTCAACATTCAACACAGCCGAAATAAATAGTATCCCAGATTATTTATTTCGAATATCAAATAATCAAATAAAATTCAATAAATCCGTTGCAAAAATTGTATACTACACTATATCAAGACAACACTAGATAGAGAAAAAGTCGTCAAATATTCCCAAGTTATGAAAATAATGTATAGTTAAAATCTTTTTTAGCCTACCTTTGAAGATTCCGTACTTAGGACTATTTTTAATACTGTCTGGAAGCCTATTGAAAGTCATCACAGGTGATTTTTTGTGGAAAGTGTGGTTGGATTTTTTTGCAACAAGTTGTTGCCTTGTATTGTGGTTATGTATATCAGAATTTTTCAATAGTTCATTTCGGATCCGGTAAATTTGGCATAATAATTTCTTTTCTTTATAAAATTTGGTACATGTCTTCTATGCATCAAGGTGCATTTTGTGATTTTTCATTTTCTCTACCAGTGGCGTCCGTACGGATTTTGCATTGAATATTTTTGGAGAAAAAATACTACGCCACTGCTTACTTCCACAACAAAAATTACTTTAAAGATCCTCATTGTGCATCGACTGAAAGCAAATTAAGAGATCAGATTTGTTCCAAAATGAATGAAAATCCAAAAAATATGTACCAAATTTTATAAAGATGTCTAGAATATTATCTGTTATTAATAAAAAACTGATTTTTTTTCAAAATTGTATCACTCTGTATCTCAAATGTTAAGACTTTTAGGACATACGTTTATAGGAAGTTTTTTTCTTAAAATGTGTCAAAGAATCACCCACTTAAATATTAGCATGTCTTTAGGGAACACCCTGTATAAGTAGGTGAGAATTTTTTCATTTATGAATACATCACAAGAGGTAAAAAATAAACCGTAATATTCTTTTTTGCTTAACAAACACCGACCCCAGATATTTTCTGGAATGTCTCGAGTATTCAAGATAAGAAATGTATTTTCTGGAAGCATCTGAAGACACTTTTAGAACATTGCAATTAGAAAAAATCTCATTATGTTATACAACTCGTTGGTTTAATCTACCACAAGATATTGCATAACAATTTGGGGAGGTGCCTTCACAAGCACTCTGCAAAACTTACAAACAACTCAGAACACTTTACTGAAAATATTGTTTCATAAGGAAAAACTCTTCTCTACGAAATTACTTTACCAAGATACCAGTTTATTCCAAGTGAGACAAATTTATATCTACCAATGTCTCCTGCGAATGCATCAAAATTATGAACACTTTTCAAAAAAGCCTCTCAATACTAGAGCAGCAACCAATCTCAACGTTGAAGTTAGTCATTTCAAAAAAGCTGTAACACAAAGATCTTTCCTTTATTTTGGACCGAAACTATTTAATACCATTCCAGCTGACATTAAAATAATCCGCAATAAAAGTAAATTTAAATGTGAAAAAAAAAAACTCATATTCAACAATGCCCTACAATTCGATATTTTCTGATAAATCATCTAAAACATCTATTCATTCGTTCCCCTCATTAATCAGTAATTTCAATAGTTTCATTATCTACCTATATACTGTTCTCAGTTTCAAATTTCAAATTTCTTGTTGAGATTGATATTGACATTTCATTGTAACTACCTACCTCATACTCTAAAATTCTTTATTTTGTTATTTATTTTTATTGTCTAAAATGGACAAGGACACAACAGGCATCCGTGCCTAGGTCGTACATTTTAGACAAAACTTTACTTTAAGATAAAAAATGTGAACCAATTATATATTATGAACTGTACAATGCCAATCGTAGAAATATATTTGATTTGATTTGAGATGTAGGAGACCTCAATTCCACGTTTTTTCAAATACTCACCACTCCCCAATAACTGCCAACAATTTGGCACTTTTAAAATTTGTGGATCGTGAAGAACTGCATATAAAGCCGTTTTTCATTAAAAAAAAAACACCCTCACCTGCGCATTTGGCCTTCTGCGGTATTCCCCGGTGTTTCTACGGCACCCGCTTCAGACCACCGCCTTTGGCAGTTCAGGGGAAACAGGGGGTAGTGAAGGGGTGAACGGCTGCCGCGACCCGGAAAGGGAGATTTCATGGAAAGGAGCGTCCCCGGAGTCGGAAACGGTCCTGAAATCGAATGACAATCGCGATCATTGGGAATTGGAGTTTTTCAAAGACTTGCATGAACCTGAAGCTGACCCACAGAGTCATGGTGGAAAAAAGAAAGGCTTTGCAGAATCAATCAAAATACGAGAAAATCATAGTATTTTTTTATCGGAAATATCGAATATATTTTTTATCAATACATGTCGGTAGAACGGAAATGTTTTTTTCCTCAAATTGAAAGTGTAAACAAGAAAATGATGGCAGACTCAATGAAAACATTATAGATTCATTTATTTATTTCACACAAATTCCGAATGGAAACACGAAAAAAAATTTTTTTCAGAGAATTTCCAACAAAAATACATTCTTTCTTCAAATGAAAGGTGTGATTACAGAAATGTTGGTAAAGTCAATAAGAATAATACAAAATAATAAATTTCTTTTATCCTGTACGATCTTAAAAGATGAATAAAAATAATTATTATTATTATTATCCAAAAAATTTCAAATGATAATATATTTTTCCAAAAATAGGTGAAAGTTGGAAAACGGAAAATGTAGGCAGAGTCAATGGAAATAGAATAAAATTATGGAATTTTTTATCCCAAAATATTTTAATAAAAACTTTCATTGATCGTGGAAAAAGAAAATGTTGACATAGTTTCACTAAAAAGTTATGACACTTTTCTAGATAAGATAAGAAAAAACAGAGATGTGTTGGTAAAGTAAATGGTTACAACACAACATAATAGAATTCCCTTTTTTCCTCAAAAAAATTTGGAATGAAAATATATTTTGTTTTCAAATAAAAGTTGGAAAAAGGGAAAATGTCTACAGGTTCAATGAAAATGACCAAAAATAATGGAATTTTGATAGTTTTTTTTTCTAATAGTAGGTGGAAACAGTAAAATGTTAACATAATCAATTAAAACTCAAAAAAATTATAGCATTTTTTGTTTACAAAAATTTCGAACGAAAATGTATTTTTTCTTCAAATAAAAGTTGGAAAACGGAAAATGATGACAGGTTCAATGAAAATGGCCAAAAATAATGGAATTTTGATAGATTTTTTTTTCTAATAGTTGGTGGAAACAGAAAAATGTTGACAAAATCAATAAAAACTCGAAAAAATTAAGGCATTTTTTTGTTTCGAAAAATTTCGAACGAAAATGTATTTTTTCTTCAAATAAAAGTTGGAAAACAGAAAATGATGACAGGTTCAATGAAAATGGCCAAAAATGATGGAATTTTGATAGATTTTTTTTCTAATAGTTGGTGGAAACAGAAAAATGTTGACAAAATCAATAAAAACTCGAAAAAATTATAGCATTTTTTGTTTAAAAAAATTTCGAACGAAAATGTATTTTTTCTTCAAATAAAAGTTGGAAAACGGAAAATGGTGACAGGTTCAATGAATATGGCCAAAAATAATGGAATTTTGATAGATTTTTTTTTCTAATAGTTGGTGGAAACAGAAAAATGTTGACAAAATCAATAAAAACTCGAAAAAATTAAGGCATTTTTTTGTTTCGAAAAATTTCGAACGAAAATGTATTTTTTCTTCAAATAAAAGTTGTAAAACGGAAAATAATGACAGGTTCAATGAAAATGGCCAAAAATAAGGGAATTTTGAGAGGTTTTCATCTAATTATAGGTGGAAACAGAAAAATCTTGACAAAACCAATGAAAACTTGAAGAAATTATAGCATTTTTATTTCAAAAATTTCGAACGGAAATATTTTTTTCAAATAAAAGGTGCAAACAAGGTAATTTTGGTACATTCAATGGAAATAATACAAAATAATTGAATTTCGTTTTTTTTTTCTCTGGATATTTTTGACTGATTTAATGAAACCAAAAAAAATAATACAATTTCATGGTTTTCCCAAATGTTTATTTCCAGAAACGTCCATACCTCTCAATGTTTCCAGATGCCCTGGAAGTCTGGCCCCCTCCATGTACCCATGAATGGGGCTCTGGCCCCTCAGAGACCCCTCAGTGTAGGGTGAATGTCCCCGCCCTTCAGGGTGGGGACTGTCAGTGCTGCGATCTGTCGGCAAATGGGGGCTGGACCTTTGAGAAGATGGTTCTTGGGAATACAACCTGAGAAAAATGCATCTCCCACAAATTCTTCACTGGACAAGATTTGGCACTCACCTATTAAAACAATGTTGCAAGGCAGCCAAACTGCACTCAGGGTTGTGTATGTCTCCTGGGGCCGTTTGACATAAAGGGCACATGGCCATGGCCCCAAAATTTTCACAGCCTGCTATAGAGAACTGATATTGTAGATTGATGAATGTGAGGATGTTCTCTGTGATAATGAGTTGATTATGTTCAAGTTGTCTTTGAGCATCATCTTCAGTAAATGTATCACCTATGATAGGAATCAGGAAATTACAACAGTTTATCAGAATTGATGTTATACTTTCCTATGCTCATGTCCTGCATGGCATTTGCTATATGAGATTTCACAGAATTGCTTGCAATGATAGTGGACTTCGAGAGCTCTTCCCAACTATTTTGGCACTGGGTTGACAAGGAAATATTCTGCATTTGTGAGATATTGGCCAAAGATTGAGACAAACGCAGTCCAGCTGCACACATTGTATTCAACATCTACACAATTAATTACAATACATTAATCATTAATTCAGTACTTTAATATCTTCTCTTACCTGTAGATACTGGATCCAGCTACTGAGACAATCAGCAGCAGCTACTTTCAGAGCATTCGGGCTCAACTGCTGCTGATATTCATCAGAGGATCTCTTATCTCTGTCAGAGTCTCCCGAATCTGATATCCCACTGGGACCAGCCTGTGAGATATCCCTGGAATCCGAAACAGTAACTGAAGAATACCCAGTCCAGATTACAGAAGGTGAAGGAGAGATATACTTACCTTTCCATTTCGATGACTTATTTCTAGGCTATGCTACGTGTAAAAAAACATCTGAATAAGCTTGAGACCAGCTCAGCATTCAGTTATTGCCGATTATATCGGTGATTTCAGACGATCTGGTTTCATCTTCGTCTATTATTATGCATAAAAAATTGAAAAATGTAAATAAATAAACAAATGTTGACAGTGTTGACATTCATCAGGCATCAATGTTGACAGTAATGACAGTGTCAATTTTTCTTACTCTTCTACTCCCAAGGAGAGTATACTTAATACAAGGATATTAAACTGTAAAGGATTGCTCAATCCCTATGCTGGCAATGTAAACACGTTGAATGACGTCACTGATTCGACCTTGTTGTTCATTGGTCGAAAGGACGACCATCGGAAGTTATTATGTCGCCATTGAAACTTTTTGCGAAATTTCAAAATTGGAATGAATTTAGTAAATTAAAAATAAAATGGTACTTTATATGACTTATATAAGTGAATGAAGTAAGTACATGCAATACAAAATGCTGAATATATAAAATCTTACTTTTATAGGTGAATTAGTTGTTTTGTGTACTGTAACTGAGGGAATGAGCACGGCATGAGCACAGGCCTGAGGGTGTAGATGATTTAAGAAAACCCAACAAATAATTTCCATGTGTTTTTCCAAAACCCACAACAATTAGAAGTGGATTTTTTGATCTGGAAGACTTCCTTTGTGTAATCCAAGTGATTCCATTAGATTTGTTCTATTTTATGTGATCAAGATTATGAGCAGAAACATGCAGGACCTACTAAATGAACCCTGAAGGTATATTATTATAATACATGCTCTTGAGGAGTAATATCTTGTTATTGTTGTCTTTTGTATTTTAGATTTAATAGTGAAGAGATGATTGGAACACAAATGTTCCACTGAATAAGGTGTGACAGAAAATATTGAGAACATCATCCATATCCCAAAATGTCTCTGAACATTTTGCTCCATTTCAAAAAATGCATATTCTCTTCTGATCCTGAAATTATCACATATCTTCATCCCATAATAAGTAATGACTGAACTCACTAAATTGAAGAAAGCAATTCAATAAAAATAACTAATTGTGAAAAATGTCAAACAATCAACTCTGGTAGATATAATAAAAAAATCAAAATTGTTGGTGTATTATACTATGGAAATCATATATTATATAAATTATAAAATCAAAATGTTTTATTTGTTTCATAAACCTACTGTTCATATTATGACTTTATGATAGGTATTTCTTAGTGCCCTGAATTTGAATGGACATCATCCTTTTGATCTAAATAGGTATAGTCTTTTATTTTTGAGGCATTATAGGTAGATCACTGTTTCTGATGGATGCACTAAGAAACAATATAGGTGAAAGATAACATAATTTGTTGGTTGAAAATGGTATAGTATGTAAGTACTGTGTGATTGATTGAAAAATATTGTATATCATGAAATAAAAACTGCTATTGATTGCAAAATGATATGCCTACCTTAATAGGTAATGATTTATTATTGATCTATACAGTTCATAATGGATAATAATACATGTATACTTAAAATGTACATGCACTACAAACTTCCGAGGACATTTTCAATTTCATAATTGCTTCCATATCTACTTGCACTGGACAATATCCAGAAATATATTCTATATTCTTTCTATGTAATCTTTGATAGTACCCTAAAAAAACCAATGGATATTAATAATAAACCATCATTTAACCACTATTTTCAGAGCTTATGAAATATGTATGAAATATATGAATCATCTAGCAGATTTTCAATTGAATTTTGATTCTAGGCAGCAAAATGCATTTTTAATACCTTTGGTTCCAAAATTCACTGTGTAAATGATTTCTGTGCTAGGTACACTGTAGAATATAATTCACTTCAATAATTATTCGGCCACAAACCAAAAAGGTAAACCAGTGCCACAACAGTCTTCAAAGAATGAAAAAACATGTTTTCATCCAATTCCTATTTCTAAAATTTTGCGAATGGAACTAATAATGGTAATAAATTGATTGTCCAGATATTTCATGTGCTCATATATATTGACTAAAAACTCATCAATTATTATTCTTTCGGTTATTTAAAAAATAACCTCCTGTGGAATAACAAAAATAAAGTGAGAACCTGAAACTAAAATCAATGACAAAGATGGATAGTCAACAGCCAATGAAATTACGAGCGGAGTCAGTGACGTCATACATCCGGAAGAAAAACTTGGTCGATTGAGCAATCCTTTACAGTTTAATATCCTTGTACTTAATACTCTCCTTGTTCTACTCCTACTGTCAGAGTGTCACGTACTCATAGGCTTCAAGGATGGATGAAACCGGATGAAACCTGTGGATGAAACCTGAGGATGAAACAGAAAGACCACGTTGTTTAAAAAAAAAATATTCCAAAAGGACCGCAACATAAAATCATCATAAAATAGGTAAAACTTCGTTTATCGCACTCCTATGAGTTCGGAAAAAATTTTTGGTGGAACTTACGTATTTTGACCTTCTGATCACGAATCTGAAGTCAAAACGCGGCGGTCTCAAGTATTTTCGGAGATACGGCCCCATTTTGTCTCAAAAATGCACCATTTCAAATGTCCATTTTCTGATATTAAAAACACACAAAATTAATCCTTCTTTGAGCCAAAACATCACACATGCTCACATTCACTTGTTTCCAACACTTTTTTGCATAAAAAACTGTTATTTTCACAGAAATTCGCCCTTCTTCAAAAAGTAAACAAAACATCTTTTTTCACTGATTTTCTGGTTATTTTCATTTGAGATGTTGGCAACGTCTTACCATGAGCCAAACAATCACGTTGCCAACATGATAAATACAAATTACCAGAAAATCAGTGTAAAAAGGTTGTTTTGTTTACATTTCAAAGAAGGGTGAATTTTTTGGAAAATAATAGTTTTTTCTGCTGAGAAGGTTTGGAAACAAGTAAATATATGCGTGTATAGTGTTTTGGTTCAAAGAAGGGTGAATTTTGTGTATTCCTAATAGTAGAAATTTGACATGTCAAATGGTGCATTTTCGAAACAAAATGGGGCCGTATCTCCGAAAATACTTGAGACCGCCGCGTTTTGACTTCAGATTCGTGATCAGGAGGTCAAAATACATAAGTTCCACCAAAAATTTTTTTCGAACTCATAGTAGTGCGACAAACGAAGTTTTACCATAAAATATAATCTTTCCTTTTGCAAAAATGAATAAAAGCGTCAACGTCACAATTATCCATCTTTGTTTAAAGTTTACAGAAAGATTCTGTAAACTTTGCTATAATATAGGACACTTATTATTTTTATTTTTTGAATGATAAAATTTTACCCACTACTGTGAAACTCGTTATTTTTGTTATTAATAGCGGTCGAATATTGATCTGAAAAGTAAAACTGTACATCCATCTCTGACTCGGATTCTAATCAGCTTAAAAAAGCTCTGATACCTTTCCTCGCACACTCTATATAACATCATTATCGCTATTTGTTTATTAATATTGCGCACCAATCAGTCATTAAAAATAATAAATATACGCGATGTCGACTTCCATCAGACACAGAGAGAAATCGACAAATCCAGTTAGTTCGGATACGTTCGAGAACGAGGTGTGTGTGTTTGATTTGATATCGTTCGGTTCTGTCCTCACTCCTCAGTTATGTGTACCGCATTATAATCTCTAGCATGGGGTACCTAATTAATTATTATTGTAATTTGTTGTTGTTGGTGAACCTGTAATCCGGAACAATCGCACTAGGGTTAGCTGGATCGGCGCAGGGAATGACAGATCCGGATAATAATAAGACTTCGAAGATACACTTGAACTCCACTCCCTGTTGCCAAAATGACCATGACGAAAGGCAAAGCGATTCCGACGACTACTATCAGGTCTGGAAATTTGTTTCTTTGTCCATCCATAACATGTTCTCAATTGTTTATTATTCATGCCCACGCCTTCTTTGTGTCTCCGTATGTATACTTATTGATGTACCAGATTGTAGATATGATAATATGAGGATTCAATCTCAGTTCCGCGAATCTACGCAAAAACAAGCTGATAATAAAATGATCAGGAGTTTTCGCATGAAATACTGGTTGTTTCATTAATAATTGGAAATAAATATTCTAACTGTATACCACAGGGACATTCAAAAAAGTAACAAATGAAAAAATCATTATTCTGGATTTTTCAGTATAGGCACTTTAATGTTACTGTAGAATCCTGGAATAAAATGATGTGGTTTCTTACAGGATGTTTTATTCAATTCAAACGAATTAGGATAATCGGATGATATCAACTTCCGTTTCCGAGATCCGCACATACCTTCTGTCAATAATTTCCAACCAAATAAAAACAAAGAAAATAAGCGAGGGAAATCATAATATTGCTCATTGTGATTATTATGATGTGTTTTCCATTATATTTCATCGGAATTATTTTTCCGTGTTTCCACCGTTTTCGTTATATAATTAGATCTGAAAATATGAGAATCACTAAGGAAGTGAAAAATGTATCCTCTCGATCAGTATCAGAGTATTGTTTGTGCATGTTCAAGTTTCTATTTTTAAATTGAAGATTCCGGTTTTTATAATTTATGCCTACTGGAAGTTCTTGGAACTAGATTTTTAACGTTTGCGGACCGTTAAAAATGCGTGAATAAATTAATATTTTTGACCAAAGACAGCATATACTTTTTTATCGCTATATCGTTTCGGCTAGACCCAAAGTGTGATCGATCGATGAAATCAGCTTTCCAGGAAGAATATATTAATGCAATGATGAGATATAAGTTTGCTGTGGCATTCTGTACGTGAACACCCCCTAAATAAACTAAAATAGAATGTAGCCACAAATAAGGGCATCTCTCGATATCTCATCGCGTTGAGCAGTTTTCAAAGACCGCTGCACTATTCGGACACCCTGCATCAGTGTTGCCAACATAAAATCTCAAAAATCTCGAAATGGCTTCTTTGAAAACACCAGAAAATCACAATACCTGGTTAAATGAAAAAAATGCGCTGCAGGCGAAAATTTTTGAAAATCTAGTGGTTTTCTGGTGGTTTACTACGATTTAAACCACTAGATTAACACCAGATAATAGCTATAGTTCTATTGGTAAAACTGGAGCGCAATCGGTGTAATGTTTCTGCTTTCGAAAACGGTGCTATTTATGTCAAACTAAAATCTATGCTCAGCATGAAACATGAGAGCTCAACATGACGTTGACGATTTGACGAATATATCGAAATCGTGATCCGTGTCAAGCGCATGCGTCAACTGTCATTTAGTAGTGAAATCTGTGGCAGAAATCAAATATGGAAGAAATCTTAGAAATCACCAGATTTCCACATGTGTCATGAAAAATTCACAAAAATAACCACCAGCCACTAGATAACTCAAACCACCAGTTTTGGTGTAAAATCCACTAAGATGGCAACACTGCCCTGCATATGTCTGTTTTTGCTCTTCACCTCCCCTGTTTCTGCCCTCAAGGTCGACACCATCAGCACCTCGTCGTGCCAAGATGACGGCGAGAAAGAAGAAGAAGAAGATGACGGTTACGACGGTGCCATCGTCGCCGCCAGCGGCCGTACAGCGTTGCCGCACTTCGGCAGCGTGTCCGTGGTCAACTCAAATGACGTGCACTTCGGCAACAGGACAGTGTACAAGGGCCCCGTGACCATAAAACAGTTCGTGTACCCCAATGGGGGGAACGTCCTTCCCGACGGGGTGGACGGGTACGTGAAAAACGAGGGGGCGGAGAACGTTGGGGAGGGGGTGGTCAACCCCTCTTTCGCGAAGAGTGATGGCGGTGCAGCAGAAACGAAGGGTGGGGGCCTGGGGAACGGGTTGGTGGGGATGGAGGTTCGGAAAGCCGAGAGGAGGAGCTGGAAAGGTATTTTCTGCGAGCAGTGCTGAATGTAATGAATCGTCATGAAACCGTCATGAAATCGTCAGGAAAATAATAATTAAATCATCATGAAATCGTCACAAAAACGTCACGTAATCATCACAAAATAATCGTCACGAGATCATTACAAAATCATCATGAAACCGTCACGCAATGGTCACTAAATAATCGTTATGAAATCAAGAAATCGTCATGAAATCATCACGTGATCGTCACTAAAACGTCACGAAACCGTCACGAAATCTTTATGAAATCATTTTGAAACCGTTACCTAATAGCCACGAAACCGTCATGAAATCATTACGAAATCGTCTTAAAATCGTCACGATTTAGTCATGAAATCATCACGTAATCGACACTAAACCGTCACGGAAACGTCATGAAATCATTTTGAAACCATCACGTTATCGCCACAAAATCGTCACGAAAAAAATCGTCATGAAATCGTCACGAAATCATTACAAAATCATCATGAAACCGTCACGCAATCGTCACTAAATAATCGTTATGAAATCAAGAAATCGTCATGAAATCATCACGTGATCGTCACTAAAACGTCACGAAATCTTTATGAAATCATTTTGGAACCGTTACCTAATAGCCACGAAACCGTCAAGAAATCATTACGAAATCGTCTTAAAATCGTCACGATTTAGTCATGAAATCATCATGAAATCATTTTGAAACCGTCACAAAATCGCCACAAAATCGTCATGAAATCATCATGAAATCGTCATGAAATCGTCACGAAATCATCACTAAATAATCGTCATGAAATCATCACGAAATCATTACAAAATCATCATGAAACCGTCACGCAATCGTCCCGAAATCATCACAAAATCATTTTGAAACCGTCACGGAGGCGCTACAAAATCGTCATGAAATCATCATAAAATCGTCATGAAATCATCATAAAATCGTCATGAAACCGTCACGTGATCGTCGCGAAATAATCGTCATGAAATCATCACGAAATCGTCATGAAATCGTCACGAAACCGTCACGTAATCATCCCGAAATCATCACAAAATCATTTTTAAAACCGTCACGTAGGCGCTACAAAATCGTCATGAAATCATCACGAAATCGTCATGAAATTGTCACATCGTCACGAGATCGTCACGAAACCGTCATGAAATCGTCATGAAATCGCGAGTGAAATCGTCACGTAAACATCACAAAATCGTCATGAAATCGTCACGAAATCATTACAAAATCATCATGAAACCGTCACGCAATCGTCACTAAATAATCGTTATGAAATCATCACGTGATCGTCACTAAAACGTCACGAAACCGTCACGAAATCTTTATTAAATCATTTTGAAACCGTTACCTAATAGCCACGAAACCGTCATGAAATCATTACGAAATCGTCTTAAAATCGTCACGATTTAGTCATGAAATCATCACGAAATCGTCATGAAATTATCACTAAATCCTCATGAAATCATTTTGAAACCGTCACGTAGGCGCAAAAAAATCGTTCATCACGAAATCGTCATGAAATCATCACGAAATCGACACTAAACCGTCACGGAAACGTCATGAAATCATTTTGAAACCATCACGTAATCGCCACAAAATCGTCATGAAATCATCATAAAATCGTCATGAAACCGTCACGTGATCGTCACGAAATAATCGTCATGAAATCATCACGAAATCGTCATGAAATCGTAACGAAACCGTCACGTAATCATCCCGAAATCATCACAAAATCATTTTGAAACCGTCACGTAGGCGCTACAAAATCGTCATGAAATCATCACGAAATCGTCATGAAATCGTAACGAAACCGTCACGTAATCATCCCGAAATCATCACAAAATCATTTTGAAACCGTCACGTAGGCGCTACAAAATCGTCATGAAATCATCACGAAATCGTCATGAAATCGTCACGAAATCGTCACGCAACCGTCATGAATTCGTGAAAACAGTTGAACAACTTTGAAAAACGAGTCGCCGTGGTGGCGAGATGATTATAGTGGAAGTCCATCACGATCGTGGGTTCGATTCCCAGGCCCGTCAGAAATAACAAAAAAGGCGAGGCGACTGGGTGTAGCCATATATATATAATAACAACAAACTGAGAAATATAGTGGGGAATTGCAGCAAGTAAAAAGTGTACTCTTTGAAATTTATCCAAGCTTTCGGAATCTGATTTATTCCATCATCAGGGAAACTAGAATATAGTGACATGTAATCATTGTAAAGATAAAAACAACATAACACTTACATCTTCAGTGAGATTGTTTACATAAATGAAGTTAAAAAATTGTGAAATTGACATGGACATTATTAAATTTTTTAACTTCATTTATGTAAACAATCTCACTGAAGATGTAAGTGTTATGTTGTTTTTATCTTTACAATGATTACATGTCACTATATTCTAGTTTCCCTGATGATGGAATAAATCAGATTCCGAAAGCTTGGATAAATTTCAAAGAGTACACTTTTTACTTGCTGCAATTCCCCACTATATTTCTCAGTTTGTATCCTAACAAGCCAGCAACGACTTCCTCTTCCACTATAATAACAACTATATGGATAACACCTATTCTTCTCTTCACTTGAAAATGAAGCCAGTTTTGGAAAAACAAAAGACTGTCTGGCTTGCTAATGATGAATTGTGCGCAAGCGCGGGTTTTGACGAGTTGAAATCCACTGACGTTATTAGAATTTCATAGGTTAGGTATGTTTGTTGACTCAAATTATGTAAAAGAGCGTTAATATAGTTATTAATGTACTTACTGATTGTTTACAGAAGTGATTAGTGAGTGATAACAGTGATTGATCAAAAATTAGCCCACGAATCTTGTTCCGATGACTTTATCGTGACAGGTTTCTCAGCAAATCGCAAGTATCGCTTTGTAGATCACATCCATTTCTGCATTTATCATCAACTATTATTCAATATCGTCCAACAATCCATCAATGAATGAATATTTGAAAAATATATGTTATGATAAAATAAAAACATGGAATTGAAGGTTACGTGACACATTTGAAAGATTTTTAATAATTATCATACGTTTGTCGCTCACTAGAAAGCTACTCTCCTCCATGATGAAAACGAATGTCGATTCTTAATTCAAACTTGCGCATGCGCATATTCGCGATTGGTCCCGCAGACTGTCATTTGTTTTATTTTTCGGCTTCAGCTCTGGTATCCATGTTACCTATATAGTTATTATTAGATATATGGGTGTAGCGTGTTCTGTCCATACATACAAAATATACTTATATAGATTTTCTGTGGCAAATGAACTAAGTTTCGATGCCAGGATGAGTGAAATTAATGAATTTGAAAAACGATTGCAACGTTACGCCACGCCAAGAATGTTTTCCATTCACGATTCATGACACAGTTCTGTTGTTTGAATAAATATTTAGAATGACATTGCTGTCAATGGGCTTGTTCCGCATAGTTGAATTGATACCTACCACTTCAAACACTGAGTTGAATTGAGCTTTTTATGTATATTTCAAAAGTTAACACATGTTCTCAATTTTCGAAATGAAAATCGACACCCTCTCATACAACAGATATTGATGACGTACTAACCTGAGAGCAATACATTTTTGACAATCATTCGACGGTGTCACACTCTTAAAGAAAACGTGACAGTTTCGTGATGTTCGATTGGCTAGCAATGTCGCCTTCTGATGAATATTTCTTCCAGGTTTTTCTTGGATCAGCAATTTATCCCAGACGAGACCTATAGAAACGACACTTTTAGTGTCCTTTGTATTAGTATGCGCCATAATTATTCTGGCTGTGGTCCTTTGGAGGTTCCCAATTTCGAAGGGTATCCTACGTGACGATTTTGATGAAGAGGATAATAATACGCCTGTTGATTATTATTCCGGTAAGTATATCAGGTGCAGTCCTTCTTTACGGGTGGTTCAAAATTTTGAGTTTTTTTATCACCCTCTATTTGTTTCTATCAAATGTCAGTAGATAGTAAATGAAAAGTTAAGATAGGGACATGTAAGCCGTTTTGATCAGAAATGATTAGTTTCGACACAAAAAATTCCTAAAGTTGAAAAATCTCGATTTTTCACACCCTATATATCTGTAATATTTCGCGCTATACCCCAAGTATGATGTATCACCGGAATCAGCTCTTCAAGAAGAATCTAAAAATGAAATAAAATACAGGGTGTTCCATTTGAAATAACAAAGTTGTTGCTACTTTTTGATAGAAGCGGCAACGCCGCAACGCTGAAAGTATTTTAGATCGATAGAACAAAACTGATTACCCAATAAACCAAATTTTCAGAATAATCCTACGTCCCGTTCTCCGTAAACGTCTAAGGTACCATCGACCGTGAGTGACCCTGTATTAAGGGGGCAAATGAATCAAAAACCGTTAATCTTAATGTACATACTCACATTGAGTACGCCTCTGGAATTATGGAAATATAAAACCTATGCATTGCGCATTATAATAATGGTAAATAAAATAATGAACTTGTAGGAACTCAATCGGAGGTCATTATATTATTGACAAGGTTGGCAGAGAATTTCACAAATTCCATGAAACATATATAATTACCTATTGCTGTCATGGAATATCTATTTTTCAAGTGTGAAACTTAAATATTATCAGTTTTTGGCTTCTAGATTTGACAATTAATTCACTAAATAATAGTTTCCATGCAGTATACAATTAAACTTCGAAGCATTTCTAGCTAGGTACTCATTAAAAATTATATTGCTTTGAAAAATCCTGCTAATATGTATGTGTACATTAATTTAATGAAACAGGTATTTTCCATAACTTCACAAATTATTTACACAACACATTAAATATGATATACAGGCTGTCGAAGAGTTGTAGAAAATTTGGATCCGATTTGAAAAATCGGTCCATCCGTTCGGACGTCAATTTTTTCTCTAAAAAATTTTTTCCTACGATATCGGTTTTCAAGAAATAAGCAAAATTATATCCCCGAAGTTGAAAATCGGTCCATACGTTTGTAAGTTAAAGCAATTTTAAATATTCGAAACAGTGTACCCTTCGATTCATTTTTTTCTCTATAAAGAATCATATCGATTTCGTTTTTTTTGTTGATTGGAGAAGTAGATTCTACGTGAAAAGAACCGAAGTTGTTTTTGATTACTCATAGCATCTTTTTAAACATAAATTCTTGAAAAAGTTTCCACAGCACCTGAAAACAGGCGAGAGATGCGCGCATTTTTCAGACCCATAAGAAACACATGGGGAAAATCAGAAGTGGGATCCACCTGCGAATCCCACTTCTGAATTCCCGCCTAACCCCACCAACATATTTCTCGTGCGCAGACTCGAACGCCACCATCGGCAGGAAGTTGCGCATGGTGTCGCGGCAGGAGTGGCTGGCGCAGCCCCCCCTGCGGCCCACCGACCCCCTGAGGCTGCCCGTCTCGCTGGTCATAGTCCACCACACGGCAACCGAGAGCTGCAGCTCGCACGCCCAGTGCATCTTCCAGACTCGGCACATACAGACCTTCCATATCGAGAGCAACGGCTGGTTCGACATCGGCTACAACTTTCTGTTGGGAGGCGACGGAGAGGCCTACGAAGGTATGATGGGTGACAGTGTCTTATCAACATTCATAAATTCAATATGGCAGATCCAAGATGGCGGACTAGTTTTGTGATTATGATTCGATTCCATTCAAAATTGTATTTGAGGGATTTCGAAGTCGGGAATTATGAATTTTTCATCAAAAATAATGAATTCAATATGATGGATCCAAGATGGCGGACGAGTTTTGTGATTATGATTCGATTTCATTCAAAATTTGTATTTGAGGGATTTCGAAATCGGGAATTATGAATTTTTCATAAAAAAAATGAATTCAATATGGCGGATCCAAGATGGCGGACGAGTTTTTTGATTACGATTCGATTTCATTCAAAATTTGTATTTGAGGGATTTCGAAGTCGGGAATTATGAATTTTTTCATCAAAAATAATGAATTCAATATGGCGGATCCAAGATGGCAGACGAGTTTTGTGATTATGATTCGATTTCATTCAAAATTTGTATTTGAGGGTTTTCAAAGTCGGGAATTATGAATTTTTCATCAAAAATAATGAATTCAATATGGCGGATCCAAGATGGCGGACGAGTTTTGTGATTACGATTCGATTTCATTCAAAATTTGTATTTGAGGGATTTCGAAGTCGGGAATCATGAATTTTTCATCAAAAATAATGAATTCAATATGGCGGATCCAAGATGGCGGACGTGTTTTGTGATTATGATTCGATTTCATTCAAAATTTGTATTTGATGGATTTCGAAGTCGGGAATTATGAATTTTTCATAAAAAAAAATGAATTCAATATGGCGGATCCAAGATGGCGGACGAGTTTTTTTGATTACGATTCGATTTCATTCAAAATTTGTATTTGATGGGTTTCGAAGTCGGGAATTATGAATTTTTCATCAAAAATAATGAATTCAATATGGCGGATCCAAGATGGCGGACGAGTTTTTTTGATTACGATTCGATTTCATTCAAAATTTGTATTTGAGGGATTTCGAAGTCGGGAATTAAGAATTTTCCATCAAAAATAATGAATTCAATATGGCGGATCCAAGATGGCGGACGAGTTTTGCGATTATGGTTCGATTTCATTCAAAATTTGTATTTGAGGGATTTCGAAGTCGGGAATTATGAATTTTTCATCAAAAATAATGAATTCAATATGGCGGATCCAAGATGGCGGACGAGTTTTGTGATTATGATTCGATTTCATTCAAAATTTGTATTTGAGGGATTTCGAAGTCGGGAATTATAAATTTTTCATAAAAAAAAATGAATTCAATATGGCGGATCCAAGATGGCGGACGAGTTTTGCGATTATGGTTCGATTTCATTCAAAATTTGTATTTGAGGGATTTCGAAGTCGGGAATTAAGAATTTTCCATCAAAAATAATGAATTCAATATGGCGGATCCAAGATGGCGGACGAGTTTTGCGATTATGGTTCGATTTCATTCAAAATTTGTATTTGAGGGATTTCGAAGTCGGGAATTAAGAATTTTCCATCAAAAATAATGAATTCAATATGGCGGATCCAAGATGGCGGACGAGTTTTGCGATTATGGTTCGATTTCATTCAAAATTTGTATTTGAGGGATTTCGAAGTCGGGAATTATGAATTTTTCATCAAAAATAATGAATTCAATATGGCGGATCCAAGATGGCGGACGAGTTTTGTGATTATGATTCGATTTCATTCAAAATTTGTATTTGAGGGATTTCGAAGTCGGGAATTATGAATTTTTCATAAAAAAAAATGAATTCAATATGGCGGATCCAAGATGGCGGACGAGTTTTTTTGATTACGATTCGATTTCATTCAAAATTTGTATTTGATGGGTTTCGAAGTCGGGAATTATGAATTTTTCATCAAAAATAATGAATTCAATATGGCGGATCCAAGATGGCGGACGAGTTTTTTTGATTACGATTCGATTTCATTCAAAATTTGTATTTGAGGGATTTCGAAGTCGGGAATTAAGAATTTTCCATCAAAAATAATGAATTCAATATGGCGGATCCAAGATGGCGGACGAGTTTTGCGATTATGGTTCGATTTCATTCAAAATTTGTATTTGAGGGATTTCGAAGTCGGGAATTATGAATTTTTCATCAAAAATAATGAATTCAATATGGCGGATCCAAGATGGCGGACGAGTTTTGTGATTATGATTCGATTTCATTCAAAATTTGTATTTGATGGATTTCGAAGTCGGGAATTATGAATTTTTCATCAAAAATAATGAATTCAATATGGCGGATCCAAGATGGCGGACGAGTTTTTTTGATTACGATTCGATTTCATTCAAAATTTGTATTTGAGGGATTTCGAAGTCGGGAATTAAGAATTTTCCATCAAAAATAATGAATTCAATATGGCGGATCCAAGATGGCGGACGAGTTTTGCGATTATGGTTCGATTTCATTCAAAATTTGTATTTGAGGGATTTCGAAGTCGGGAATTATGAATTTTTCATCAAAAATAATGAATTCAATATGGCGGATCCAAGATGGCGGACGAGTTTTGTGATTATGATTCGATTTCATTCAAAATTTGTATTTGAGGGATTTCGAAGTCGGGAATTATAAATTTTTCATCAAAAATAATGAATTCAATATGGCGGATCCAAGATGGCGGACGAGTTTTGTGATTATGATTCGATTTCATTCAAAATTTGTATTTGAGGGATTTCGAAGTCGGGAATTATGAATTTTTCAACAAAAATAATGAACTCAATATGGCGGATCCAAGATGGCGGACGAGTTTTTTGATAACGATTCGATTTCATTCAAAATTTGTATTTGATGGATTTCGAAGTCGGGAATTATGAATTTTTCATCAAAAATAATGAATTCAATATGGCGGATCCAAGATGGCGGACGAGTTTTGTGATTATGATTCGATTTCATTCAAAATTTGTATTTGATGGATTTCGAAGTCGGGAATTATGAATTTTTCATCAAAAATAATGAATTCAATATGGCGGATCCAAGATGGCGGACGAGTTTTGTGATTACGATTCGATTTCATTCAAAATTTGTATTTGAGGGATTTCGAAGTCGGGAATTATGAATTTTTCAACAAAAATAATGAAATATGTCGGATTCAAGATGGCGGACGAGTT
The DNA here is from genome assembly GCA_029955515.1 of Chrysomela aeneicollis. Taxonomy (NCBI): domain Eukaryota; kingdom Metazoa; phylum Arthropoda; class Insecta; order Coleoptera; family Chrysomelidae; genus Chrysomela; species Chrysomela aeneicollis. The sequence goes on from JARUHQ010000003.1 coordinate 2,821,653, forward strand.
TTTCGATTACGATTCGATTTCATTCAAAATTTGTATTTGATGGATTTCGAAGTCGGGAATTATGAATTTTTCATCAAAATTCATGAATTCAATATGGCGGATCCAAGATGGCGGACGAGTTTTGTGACTTTGGTTCGCTCTGATTCGAAATTTGTATGTAAGAGATTTCGAAGTCATGGATTATGAATTTTTCATCAACATTTATTAATAAATTCAATATGGCGACTCCAAAATGGCAAACGAGTTCTGAAGATTATGAATTTTCTGTAAAAATTAATAATCAAAATCCGTAAATTCGAGATGGCGGCACTATAAAAATACGATTCGATTCAAAATTGGTAGGTAGTGGTTTTTGGAGTCGAAGGTTATGAATTTTTAACAGAATTCATGAATTCTACGGGGGTTCCAAGATAGCTAACGATTTTTGTGATCATGTTCCGATTCGATTGAAATTGTGTATCGATCAAATATGTCCAGCGAACTGAAAAATAAATTGATAGTACAAACACATTTTTGAAGAAAAGCTCTCATTTAATTGTTGCGACATTTTCTTGTTTCTCATAAAATTCTTCATAAAACACTTGTTTCAACATTAAAAATAAGTTGATTGGAACCGATTTATTAATGTGCGAAAATGTACCGTTTGTCCGTGAGAAGATAGTTCAAAGTTCACATAAAAAAATACATTTTAGTTGGAAGTGGAAACTAAGGCAGCGTTTCTTTATAATAAATGTTAAATTATGTTTGATATCACAATTTCATTAAACTTGTACTAGGAATATCTGGTAGCATTATTTTAGAGAACATTTTTTTCCTTCGATACTATGCGGTATACGAAATTTTTACAACAGTAATAAAATGAACATAATTGATCAGCCTTTGAGCTCAAATAATTTGAGAACTGTATTACTACCCCTAAGACTGTTCTGAAAAAAATGTCAGGCGGTGACCTAACCTAACCTAACCTAACCTAACTCATCCACAATTTCTTTTAGGTTTCTTCCTAATAATCCTCTGAAATACACTATTGTCAAATTTCATCAATTTTTTTATCACTTATTTCTGAACAGCGTACAAAAATGTGTTTTTATTTATGTGAACTTTGAACTCTTCTCACAGACAAACGGTACATTTTGGCACATAAATAAATTTGTTCCAATCAACTCATTTTGACTTCTTTTACACGTGGTAGCTCTGTGTCCCAACAATTCGGGACACCCTGTATATATGCAACGAAGAGTTGTTTTGATTCACTTTAAATTTTATTTTTTCCTTCTTAGACTTAAATAAATGCTTCATTTCAAAAATTTATTTTTGCTATTACTTTTTTCTTTTATTGGTTCGATATTCACTTCAAATGTTATTTTCCCCTGCTTAGATTTAAATGACTGCTCGTTTTAAAAAATATTTTTGCTATTAGTTTTTTTCCTTCATTGGTTTGATTATCTTCAAATTCAATTTCAGATATTAAATCTCGAATGTCAATAATTCACCAAAATACATCTAAAATGTTAAAAAAAAGTAGTGATTATAATATATCGAAGCGGTGCCTGTCCCAATGCAATCTCCGCATCGCATATTTCAACGCACTGAGCCGCGTTTCAACAGAGACTTGGAACTAGCGACCCCATGCGGCGGAAGAAAGAAACACTACAGAAACATCTGACATATTTATATCTCATTTCATTTTTCGCGTTACTTATTGCTATCCGTGAATTATCCCTTGTTTCTTCTCAGACCTGAACAAAAGCTAGTTCAGAAAAAGTTTTTTTTTTCACCATCAATTTCTTCTCTTTTCAGGCCGCGGATGGAAGAAAGAAGGTGCCCACACGTTCAGCTACAACAACCAGAGCGTCGGCATAGCCTTCATCGGGACGTTCATCAATGAGGTCCCTCCCTTGAACATGATCAACTCCTTCAACCTCCTGGTGGCCAAAGGAGTGGAATCGGGATACATCACGAAAAACTACAAGATCATGGCTGCCAGGCAGCTGCACGCCACCGAAAGTCCCGGCAAAAAGTTCTACGAGGTGATCAAGACTTGGTCACATTGGACCGATAAAATGCCGTGAATTTTCAGAAAAATTTAGGCGATGATCACGTTGAGCAGCGTTTGCTTGTATTGACCCTTCACAGAATAGAAAGTTATCATGGCGGATTTTGACATTTGACAGATTTAGGCAATAATCTAGGGAAAAATTTGACACTTGACAGTTGACGAAATAAGTGTTCCATGTCGAAATTGAATTGAAATGGAAACAAATCCAAATTCTAGAATATCGATATAGATATCTCTTAGAATTAAAAGGCACAAAGAAAAAGGATATTGTTCTGGAATTTGGATTTGTTCACATTTTGATTCAATTTTGATACGGAACACTCATTTTGTCACCTGTCAACTGTCAAATGTTTCCCTAGATTTTTCTTCAAATCTGTCAAATGTATATAGCCCTCACTCTTGAAGATTGCATGTGATGACTTATTCCAGATGTTTATTGAAGGAATTGCATTCTTTTTGAGCCATCTCTTGATTTAATTCTCATTGATGGTCCTAAAGTAAAATCAAGGTTTTCATTACAAACAACAAGAGACACAACTACAGCTAAACCAGATCTTATTTGTTTGATTTAACCTGAAAGACATACCTTCACATTCACTTGAGAAATCCAGTTCTATATGAAGTGCTTACTACAAACGTAAATGTTTGTGGTGATAAGTTTTCCTATTTTCAACGTGATCATCCATTTTTCACACAATCCTGAAAGGAAATTCAGGATTTTGTGCCAAAGGAACGATGTCTGTACGGTAGGAGGAACGCTGAAATACTGAACAAATCTGTGTCGATTTCGTCTTTACGACCTTTTGAACTTGCTGCATGTTTCAATAATATTAGTAACTAGCTGATAAGCACGAAACAAGTCCGAAAACTATTCAGAACAATTCAATTTCATTGAAAATAATACGAACGCATATGCTATACAATGCTAAATTGCTTTGTTGATCACCCTCGGAAGGCTTAGAAAATTTGACACCAGAGGCCGCCCACTCCGTGATTTTCGCGAATTACCACAAGTGATTGGATTTTCGCGATAAGTCTGTTGATTTATTTACGAAACTGAGTTGCTTGGAAACATCACGAGTCCACAGGACGAGTGGTGTTTCTTTCAAGCAACTCAGTTGTGTTATGATTTGGGATTTTGATATAGTATCGTACCTTATGATATAATGTGATATAGTGTAAGAAATTAAAAAGCTCAATATAAATTGGTGTCAATTTTATTTTTTCCTGAGAATCAAATAACGTTGGGTACCCTTACATTAAATATTAATTCTACGAGTATTTCAGAATATCCAGTTGAAAGATAAAATTCTAATGTTGCATCCTTCAATCATAGATTATTAAATCTGCAAATTGACTACAACAATACATTACAAATTATATTAAAAATAAAATAAATAAAACAAACTGGTTTTAAATAAAATCAAATTTGAAATTTGAATACAACTAAAAACTAACCTACATATAAGTATGAGTGATATTTAAGGAGTTCACAAACGACTTTTCTAACAACTCCGAATATTTTCCACAATTCAACTCCGACCAAGTCAATTTTTACATAGTCACAAACATTCCGGAAAGTAGGTACTTATCCTATCACAGCTCGATTTCGAAATAGTATATTATGATACATGTTTTATAAGAAGCTATTTTGCGACAACGTGTCTTATAAAACGTGTGTCATGCACAATTTTTTCTATTTTGCATTAATTTGAAGTCTTATTGAAGAAAATGGATTCAATATCGATAAATAACAGAAACATCTTCGATTGGTAACAATGATGACATTGAAATATTTAAAATCTGACGCACAAGCGTAATAAAGCCCAGTTTACTGTTGAGCGATTCTGATTTCTGCAATACCAGCGATGAAAAAATCAATGTTGTTATTATTTGTATTGGTCAATTTGAATCAAATTACAATCTGAATTGAAATTTACCAATAAAACATTGAGTTTTTCACTGCTAGTATCACCAAATCCAAAATCGCTCAGAAGTAAGCTGTTTCTAAAGGTGAGTTCCCAATGGAGCGTTTTTGCTTCTCGCGTCGCGCGTCAGGCACTCTGATTGGTGAAGCAGAATTTAGATAATATGAAGCGAAAAAGTTCAATATTTCCAACTTTCTTGCGTCGCTTGATAGCTGCTGGCATTGGTTAGGTTATATTTATTCAACTGAAATGGAGGAACAAGAGCATGAGGATATCTTGAGAGTGAGTAAAATGATTGCTGTTATATATTATTGAGGTTTTCAAATAATTGCAGTATTATTGTGGATTAGGCAGCATGAACGTATTTCACCCTGTCATCTACCTTTTCCTAGGAAATAAACTGATAATTTTCTTCAAAAAAGCAGCACAGCAATTTTGAATTCCGCTTCACCAATCAGAGTGCATGACGCGCGACGCAAGAAGCAAAAACGCTGCATTGGGAACTCACCTTAACTCTTCTGACTTTCATTTGACAGTATTCGATTGTACCAACCTCCGAATAATAAAAAATACGTATCGAAACAAATGCTATTTCGATACGCATTTGCGTTTCATAATGGCTTCATTATACAGGGTGATTCATAGGGAAATGCGCATACCGTAAGGGTAGATGGGGAACACCGAGGTGTTTCCAAAAAACCTGTATTTTATAGGTCTATCGTTCTTTACAGCCAAGATGCAGGATGATTTGTTAATTTTGCCAATTTTTTCAATTGATCATAACTTATGAACCACCCTATACATTTCTTTAATATTTGGTACGTATGGTTTTTGTCCACAGTCGTGTCACAGTGTCGATCAACATAATAAAGAAAAGTCTCATTCCAGCTCCGGCCTTGAAAAAATTAGTAAGTATGTTTCTAGTCGAAACAACACCCTGTATATCAATATTTTGATGTTTCATTTCCAAATTTGAAGAGAGCAGGAAAAAATGATCAAGACTAGATGTATTTGTTGTTTCCGCATACAACTTTTTCACTCATGACCAAAAATAAATGTTCTTTCCCAAATGGTACTTTTTCAGCTTTAATCGATGGAATCACTCATTATCCTGATTTCTGGATCCCAATCTTATTGAAAAACGAGAGAACGTGAAACAAATTATTATTATACCAATGACTATAATTTAAAACACCTTGTATGCATGAAAAATTATCACATCTGCTCATTGAAGAAAAAAATTATGTGAATGAGGACAAATGCCAATCCGAAATGTACTTGAAAAAATTAACGTTGCAAGATATACGGAATTTTTTTTCGTTTTTCAATGAGATTGGAATCCAGATATTATGGGAGAATGAGAAATATTTGATGATTTCATGGTTTAAAACTAAAAAAGTGTAATTTGGGAATGAAAAATATTTTTCCAATTTTATGCAACCTTTTCTATCGAAACATCTAGATTTGATTTAAGTATACAAGGTGTTTTAAAAATAGTCATTGCTATAATAATACCTTGTTTCGAATGAGGACCTCTGCTCGTTCTTCAATAAGATTGTAATCCAGAAATCAAGATAATGATAAATAGTTGATGATTTCATGAGTTGAAGCTAGGAAAGTAACATTTGGAGAAGAAAATTATTTTTTTTAAGTTTTGTGCCATTCATTTTATCGAAACATCTAGATTTGACGCAATTTAATACGTGAGGAAGTTGTACGTGGAAAAACCAAATTGAATATATTTTTTCCTGCTCTTTTCGAATGTTTCAATAAATTTTCAAATTATTGATATACAGGGTGTTGTTTCGACTTGAAACATACTTTTTAATTTTTTTAGCGCCGGAACTGGAAAAGGACTTTTCTTTATTATGTTGATCGACACCACTGTGGACAAATAACATACTTTTAAGAAGGGAAAAAAACTTAAAAGAAACTCAAAGTCGGTCGACCACACATATATATACATATAAAACCTCTTGGACCACTTTGAGAAGCAATGGATGATTTTCACAATTTATTTTAAATAACATACTGTTACGAACCGCTGGCATTTCCGAGAAGGCCGGAAAGCATCCGCTCGACGCGTGATTCACAGCGAAGATATCGATCGCAGACGCACCGCTATAATTAGCGGATGAGTCATTGCTGTCGAATATGAAAAATACTTCCAGTTTATTCCTGTTCTTTCTGGACAGTGATGTATTTGCCTATATTGGAGCCGCGGTTTCGCGGACAAGTTAGTTATAGTTTGGAATTAGTTGAGATTAGAAAGAAAGCTAGTACAGTGAACATTGAGATTTGTAAAACGAATATCGTTGTGATTTAACCAAGTGTTTATTGAGTTGTATTTAGTGTGTTTAGTGGAATAAATTGTTCAGTTTTGTACTGAGTGTTTAAAATTCACGAACCCAAGTGGAAATAACGTAACAATACGTACCAAATATTACAAAAATCTATAGAGTGGTTCATAAGTTATGATCAATTGAAAAAAATGGGAAAATCAACAGATCATCCTGTATCTTGGTTATAAAGAACGATAGACCCATAAAATATAAGTTGTTTGGAAGCACCTGGGTGTCCTCCATCTACCCTTACGGTATGCGCATTTCCCAATGATTCACCCTGTATAATCAAAATAGAAAAAACAATTTCGCACACTAAACAGCCCCACTCTCTGGCACCTTCCTCGACCTGATAGAGGACCTGTTGATCATGCTCGACCTGACCTCCCCTCTGAAGGAGGCCCTGGTGGAAGCCCTCAAGGAGGAGGTCCTGCAGAACTTTGGCTCGACTGGCGCCTCCAGAGCCTTTTGTCTGGAAAAACGAGATTATATAGCAACCCAGTTAACACAAATATCTCTGGGATGTCGCATTCATGTCAGTCAATGTATCATAGCGAATCACAATTATACATCACTGATATTGACAGGGGATTTCTAATATGACAAAGGGTTCACATTATTCGTCTCATTTAGTTGGATCTGAGACCAATATGGAAGTGAATTTGTAAAGCTTCCAAACACAATAGGATTTTGATTTCCAAATCTAAAACTTTCAATCGATGAGAATCTGAATTCGATTTATCCGAGTTGAAGAAAGGATTCAAATCTAGCAGAATATAAATACATGAACAGATTTCATTTGTGACTCTTTCTGACATCTCATGGAATTTTATTTCCGAAATGGAAATCAAATCATTCCAGAGGTAAGGCAATCAAAAAGTTAGTACCAACCTGTACTAACTTTTCGATTGCCTTACCTACCTATATATTAACGAGCTATAACGATCTCCATATAGATAACTAAAGGTATCCTCCTAAAAATTGTTTTTTCGGCAACCGTCCGGAAAGTACGTACTTTCCAGACGATTTTTTTTGAGAAAGTGGCATTTTTCCGGCCTAGTCCGGGAAGTACGTACTTCCCGGACTAGGCCGGGAAGAATCACATCGTTGTTGTCATTGTAAATATGAAAATCTTGGTAGTATGGTTTTGATAAATGCAGTTGATCATTACCATAGCAGCAAAATAACGACTGACAGCTATCTGACATAAAATTAGCTAACATTCAAAAATTATCAGATGAAAACAATCAATGTGAAACGGAAACTTTACCTTCTTGTTCTGACTTCAACAAAAGGCACTTAAATATACCAAGCATTTCAAACAAATTGAATCCATTCAATATTAACAATTGTTCTAATTTTAATATAAATATTAATATAAATAAGAATTGAAATGTTCGAAATTTTGTTCTAATAAAGAAATGTGTTTCTTTGATTTGTTATTCTACACGGTTGCCGAAAAAATTGTATACGCAACACGCCCGAAAACAGTTTTTTTGGACTCGCAGACTTCCAGGACTCGCTATACGCTCGTCCTAGAATTTTGTCCACTCATCCAAAAAAACAGTATTTTCCGGACTTGTTACGTAAATTACTATTCCTTGAAGGGCTGATTTTGTTGATTAAACACACTTGACATAATACAAAGATTGATTTCATAGATATATGGTGTGAGATTTTCCAACTAAAGAAATGTTTTGTGTCGAAACTATTCATTAGGTATTGATCAAACTGGCTCACATATACCTACTATCTGTACTTTTTTGACTATTAATTGATATTTGACCGAAACAAATCAGAATTCTGAAGAAGCAGGGCGTCTGTTGGAATTTATCATAATTATGAATTCAATAAGTTTGAACAGAATTCTTAAATCCGAAATTCAAACTCGATTAGTCTATCAAGTGAAAAGGAGAATTCTTGTGATACTTATCATTCAGTGTATGTGAAAGAAATGTGAGATCTGTAGCATGCTCAATGCCGCAATTCAACAATTCAAATGTGAATAAACAGCATATTCGAAAATAAAGCATTTATGAAGCATAATATTATTCCTCGTTTGGTAACAACTTCACATTGTGATTGTTCCAATCTAAACTACGCAACACTAATTACGTCGCACCCCGAAATTTTGCCCCTGTTTAAATTTGAATAACTTTTTTCTTCTTCGAACAATTTGAATTCTGTTTGCACTGTTCGCTAGCTCAGTCCTTCAGTATTAATCTCGTACTTCTTCGATACATGAGGTTATTTCTTTTTTGGAACTGTGCAAAATTTCGAAATTTTCAAAAGGATCCTAAATGAAGAAAAACTGTTTTTTTTTCAACTTTAACAGCAGAGGCATGAAGATTATCTCATTACCTTTGGCCATTTCCAAAATTGTCTTCTTATCACTTTTCTTCACAGAGTGATCTCAAAAAATCAATTTTTTGGTTTTGCAGTCATAACTTTTTTCCTCTTGAACCGATTTTCAAAATCTCAGGATCATTTTGAAGCTGAAACGTTAGATGAACAGACATGACGATTAGGATTGACTAAAAATAAATATTAAAGATCAAGGGTTTCTGCAAAGGTGACCCAAATCTTAATCCCCCTCGAAATCCCGATTAAAAAAGAAAAATATCCAAAAAGTTGTTTGATCGAAACGAAATTATCACCACCAAAAATACTGATAAAAAATTTTTTGCCCCCGCCCCCCCAAAATTTTTATTGCGGGTAAAATTTTTGCTGGTGAAACGGTCAGATATATCGGAAACATATTTCACCTGACCCCCACATCGAGATCGGATATAAAAAAAAAATAAACAATGCTTTCGCTCCCTTGGGGTACTTTGGGTACGAATGAAGGGGAAGGAGATTTTTGTGATTTTTTTTACATATAATTTTCGTGAGTTTCGTACGAAACTACTAAGAATCGCCCAAAATCGGGTACTCCAATTATCCTAGTTTGATGTACAGGGCGAAAAAAAGTTCTTTTTCAGAATCGAGACAAGCGGTACCCATAGCTGTGTTCAGCGGAAACAGTTGATCAAAGAGATAAAAAATTTGTTTCATAGGCGTACGTATAACATTTTTTTTGGAGGTCTAAAAAATTAAATTCTTTGAAAAAAATCCAAAACATGATGGAAGACTTTGTATAGGGGGTGAGAAGGTTACCCTAAAATTTTGTTGTATTCAGATTTTTTTTTGAATTTTTTTATGAAGTCGAATATCTTCAGAAAAGAAAGACCTACGAATAGTTTTTTCTGTCCTGGTCTTTATTTTCACGAGAACGTAATTTTCAACCTGTCTTGTCAGTCACTCATTATGATTTTTGTTACGTTGGTTACGGACCATGCATTTTTTTTTTGGGCTGATATTTTTTCTAGAACATGGCGTTTCATTTCGGTTTTCTCACGCACAATTTTTGACTACTGAAAGAAAAAAAGATCTGGATGTGTCCAGAATGTAAGATCCTTCCGAAAACAAGTTGATTTTCATTTAATTCTCCTCCCAGTCGGGATTTACAGAGTGTTTCAGATTTGGGTCTCCTTTGAGGAAACCCTCGATTCTGAATGTTCATCTTGAATTAATTCTGATTTTTGAATCTCCTCATATGAGGTTTCAGCTTCAAAATGAGCCTGAGATTTTGAAAATCGGTTGAAGAGGAAAAAAGTTATGATTGCAAAACCAAAAAATTGATTTTTTGAGATCACTCTGTAAAGAAAAGTGATGAGAAGACAATTCTGGAGATGGCTCAAGTTAATGAGATCACCTTTATGCCTCTGCTGTTAAAGTTGAAAAAAAAACTGTTTTTCTTTATTTGGGATCCTTTTGAAAATTTCGAAATATTGCACAGTTCCAAAAAACATCCTGTAGCAATTTTATAGAAATAACCTCATGTATCGAAAAAGTACGAGATTATAGCTGAAGGACTGAGCTAGCGAACAGTGCAAACAGAATTCAAATTGTTCAAAGAAGAAAAAAGTTATTCAAATTTAAACAGGGGCAAAATTTCGGGGTTCGACGTAATTAGTGTTGCGTAGTTTATCTTGATGTAAAATGAAAAGTCGCATAATATAGATTTCGAGTTTAATTTGGCATCACATTGTGAATCAAAAAATGACCAAAAGGGTCCGGAAGTGAGAGTCTCAATTCGACTCGCGAGTGTGATCTGAAACATGAATGAGATGCTCAATCACATCTCTGAGACGAATTTGTGTTAACTGGGAAGGGTCGCGCTTTTCGTAACTCTTTGCTTACTTGATGCACGGAAAGTCCCACATTTTCTGGCCCAAGCCGAAGTTTTCTCCGTCTTGGAGTGTTTGCGGCAACTCTTGGTCGAGAGTTTCTGGTAGAAAGAGTGCTAGAATTCCTCCTAATATACCCAAAATTCCCAGGATGAACAGTGGCAAGGACGGGGAGATGTTGGCCTAGAAGTTAAATAGGATGTTAGTGAGGAAAACACAAAAAAGTTCGATTCGATTCGATATCACTGTCTCCATTTTCATACTTTACTTTTATGCTTCTACTTTTCTACTGTTCCACTTTTTTCGACAATAGGGTTGTACACTTTTTTTCAAAAATTATACATATGAAACGCGGGTCTCCAGAGAATACGTCGATATTTTTTTGAAATTTTTATTTTCAAGGGTTTTTCCAAAATCGGCATTCAAAAATCTAAAATTCTCCACCCTTTTCTAATACTGTGGCGTCACCTGGTAGCTTGGTTTAGGTTCTGTTCCATTTATCGAAGTGGAAGAAGAATTGACAATCTCTGTCATCTTTGACAGATGGCGGTAAAAAATTACTGGGCGATTTTAATTCTTCCTGCGAAAATATATTCGGATGATTAAAGGTAAGTCACTATTGAGTTTTATTTCATTGTTCAGCGTTCATTATACTCTTCACTGACCACTATTTTCAGAAAATTTAGCATTCAAAGACTTATTGTGCTTCATATGTAGCAACACGAATGTGGATTCTCGAAATACATATATTTGTACTCCATGTGTTAATATGAGACAAACTTGATGTTTTGCAGTAGGAAAACACATATCATCAGCTACATCTGCAAGTAATTGCTGTGAAGATAATTTTGATCTAAGTTGAAATTCTTGTCCTTATTCTTTGAATCTTTGTACATGAACCATAGAGTATAGGTTAATAACATTACTTTGTGCATGAACATCATGAGAACCTGTGAAGTGTGAGCACAAAGTATTTTAGTAATAGGTATAAGCTAATAATCCAAATCTTTATTGTCATGTACTCCTGTAAATAATAAATGTATTTTCCTGAATCCTCAGTTATTCTTAGTACGTACTCTATCTATGATGTGAGTTTGTATATGAGATTTCTTCTTTACATTATATTGTGAATATGTAATTATAATATCAACTTGTGTTTTATTTAATATATTATCAGATGCACCACTACACTTACCTACTTTTCCCAGACAATAAAGTTTTCAATTGACTTAATTCTTCATTTTTATTTCTCTATTTTATAGTTGAGTTCAATCGTCTAATTGTTTTCGCTGAGGTGGTATTGAAAATCCTATAGAAATATTATTAACTATATTAAGTTTCGTTATCGAAAAAAATTTGAATCAAAAATTGACATATTGTCATCTGACTTATCTGCCATCACTTATGTCAAATAATTCTTCTTCCTTATTATTTTCGATATTTTTACGATACCATCCAGATCTACCAGGTGACGTCAGCAGAAATATAGTGCTGTCAAATAATTATTTTTGATTTCGATTTTCTAGAGCATAAAAGAATATTCTGATTTAATTTTGATGGCATATCGGTAGTAGTTTAGTAAGGTATCGGAAAACGACCATAAATTCTGCTAAAGCTTTAGAAGTTTATAACCCTATTCCAGATGTGAATTACTGAATGAAACAATTTCATCGATATTCGAAACTACAAGCCTACACGAACTTCAAAAATATTAAAGTTATTTCAAATGTCACCAGTAGGTGATCACGCAACCAACAATACAGCAATCCGTATTGACATTAACAGATAAATATTAGTTGGTGCGTTATCTCAAATGTAGAAAGTGAAAACTACTTCACACTACCAAAGTTTACAGAATATACTATATTCTGTAAACTTTGACACTACTTAACACTCTTTATTGGTAGCAAAGTTTACAGAATATACTTTGTTAGTAGCAAGTTGTGGACTTGTGAATGATGTTTCCGCTGCCATCAACATCATCATCATCAGACATGTAGTAGAAATAGTTTCAGACTAATTTTCATCGGAGTGAATGCAGAGGTTATACAGTGTCACACATAAAGTTCGCGACATATGGAAGTTTTTTTATTAATAGGCATAAAGAAAATTTGACTTCACAGTGCTTGAAAAATGAGTTAAATGCAGCATCTTTCCTTTTTTCATGTGCTACTCTAAACCTGTCAAATTTGACATTTTTTTCGAAAATCCTCAAAAAATCAGTTTTTTTTTAAATTTCGAAAAATGCCACAGAAAAAAGTTGCTCAGTTTCCAATTTTATACATTTGTTCCAAATTTGGACGCTCTACTGTAACTTTGGCTACTAATAAGTGAAAATTTTATTTAAATTTGATCAGTACCTACTATTTTCATCCAGAGATGTTGCATTAGTCTTGTATTGTTTGAAATCACGAAATTTTATATCATGTCTAGTACAAATCGCTAGAACGAAAGTCTTTTGAATAGTTATGAAACTGTAGGTCATTGGTTAGTTTACAGAAAAGTATGATATTTCGGGTTTGTTTGTTACTGAATTATTGGTCAGAAAAATAATCAAACTGGATAAAAATCTATTAAAAAAAGAAATACGAATATAATGAAGAGGAATTCGTTCATTCGATTACTGACATATTAACGTCCATGCATTGAGAATCCACATCAGTTTAACAATGAAATGAAAAAATTAGATGAACTTTGCAACAACAAAGACGAATAATTTCTGGAGATGCATTTTTTTTTGTATTTCTGGTAACAGGCCAATGTGGGTAACAGTAGAGAGCCCAAATTTTTGAAAAATGGAAACTGAGCAACTTTTTTTTCTGGCATTTTTCGAAATTTCCAACAAAAACTGATTTTTTGAGGATTTTCGAAAAAAAAAATTCAAACTTGACAGGTTTAGAGTAGCACATGAAAAAAGGAAAGATGCTTTATTTTACTCATTTTCCAAGCACAAACTAACTGCGAAGTCAAATTTTCTTTATATCTGTTAATAAAAATAAACTTCCATATGTGACACTGTATGTACGTCCTATAGACACATTGAAATTAGTTACGGATTCTCCTTTCAATCCGAAAAGAGTCAGAAAAATCAATGAATGTGAATGTGATGTAAGTACCAAAAGTGCGTATGGTGACAGTAAGTAACAACTAATATATCTAATTATTCTTATCCATACATGCGAGCGTGCGATTCTTTCATCAATACGTGTGATTTTTTTTAATAACAAATGAACTAATTTTCATACGTAACAAAATATGACGTTATCCTACATAGTCGTAGGAAGAAATATTTAAGAAAAATGTTTTTGATACCCTCCTAGAAGTCATTATATCTCAAGAATACGTACCAAGTACACTACAAATGGTGCAATGATGCTGGCTACATATCCCATGATATGAATGAGGGCTACCCCTTGTGCTCTAACAACTGTCGGTAAGATTTCAGCAGCATATTGTAACCCGATGTTGTAAGAAATGTTGATGGCGAACCTTCCGCATATAGCCAAGGTGGCAGATGCTATCCCTGAAAAAAAAAACGAAATGGAATCTGAAAGTGCTTGCAGTGGTTCATGCATAATATTCTATAGACAAGTGAAATTTTTTTAGAAGAGTTAAATATTGCGTATGCAGGCCGAATTTTTTTGTTTTCAGCGCAGGATCAGTTATTTTCTATTATGTATCGATTTCTTTGTACTTCGTAGAAGAAGAACCAATTCTGTTCCTGAAATACATATATGATATTTTTTTATACCTATACAAATGACGAATTATGAAATACAATGATGCTTTCTGAATTTAAATTATCTGAATTGATATACACGACACTTCTGTAATTCAACTCATTATTCTGGAATATTATTGACGCTTTTCGAAAGTCAACACATTATTCTGAAACACAGTTAATACTTTCTGAAATTAACTTGATGTTTTCTGAAATACGAATGATATTTTCTGAAATTCAAATGACAAATTCTGAAATGCAATTGCTAATTCGGAATTAATTTGACGCTTTCTGATTTCGAACTCACTATTCAGAAATAAGATTGATGCTTTCTGTAATTAAATTATGAACAATTACATATGACGCTTTCTGAAATCCAATTCACTATTCTGGAATATAATAGACGCTTTCTTAAATTAAACTCACTAATTTGATATCAATTGACGCTTTCCGAAATTCAACTTACAATTCTGAAATAAGCTTGATGCTTTCTGAATTTGAATTAACCAATCTGAAATCATTTGACACTTTACGAAATTCAATTCACTATTCTGTATTACGATAGATGCTTTCTGAAATTCAACTCACTATTTTGGAATACAATTGACGCTTTTCGACTTGTTCAACTCACAACTCTAAAAGACGATTGATGCTTTCTAAATTTAAATCAACTCATCTGAGATTCATTTGACGCTTTTTCAAATCCAACTCACTATTCTGGAATAGATTTGACTCTCTCTTAAATTCAACCCACTATTTTGGAATAAAATTGACTTTCCGGAATTCAACTCACTATTCTGTATTACGATTGACGCTTTCTGAAATTCAACTCACTATTTTTAAATACAATACACGCTTTTCGAAATTCAACTCAATATTCTGAAATACAATAAACGTTTTCCGAAATTCAACTCACTACTCTGGATTACGATTGACTCTTTCTTAAATTCAATTCACTATTCTGTATTACGATTGACGCTTTCTGAAATTCAACTCACTGTATTGGAATACAATACACGCTTTTCGAAATTCAACTCAATATTCTGAAATACAATAAACGCTTTCCGAAATTCAACTCACTACTCTGGATTACGATAGACTCTTTCTTACATTCAATTCACTTTCTGAAATTCAACTCACTATTTTTGCATACAATACACGCTTTTCAAAATTCAACTCAATATTCTGAAATACAATAAACGCTTTCCGAAATTCAACTCACTACTCTGGATTACGATAGACTCTTTCTTAAATTCAATTCACTATTCTGTATTACGATTGACGCTTTCTGAAATTCAACTCACTATTTTTGCATACAATATACGCTTTTCGAAATTCAACTCAATATTCTGAAATACAATAAACGCTTTCCGAAATTCAACTCACTACTCTGGATTACGATAGACTCTTTCTTACATTCAATTCACTTTCTGAAATTCAACTCACTATATTTTTGCATACAATACACGCTTTTTGAAATTCAACTCAATATTCTGAAATACAATAAACGCTTTCCGAAATTCAACTCACTACTCTGGATTACGATTGACTCTTTCTTAAATTCAATTCACTATTCTGGATTACGATTGACGCTTTCTGAAATTCAACTCACTATTTTTGCATACAATACACGCTTTTCGAAATTCAACTCAATATTCTGAAATACAATAAACGCTTTCTGAAATTCAACTCACTATTCTGGATTACAATTGACTCTTTCTTAAATTCAACTCACTATTCTGGATTACGATTGACGCTTTCTGAAATTCAACTCACTATTTTGTAATACAATACACGCTTTTCGAAATTCAACTCAATATTCTGAAATACAATAAACGCTTTCCGAAACTCATCTCACTATTCTGGATTACGATTGACTCTCTCTTAAATTCAACTCACTACTCTGGATTACGATTGACGCTTTCTGAAATTCAACTCACTATTTTCTAATACAATAAACGCTTTTCGAAATTTAACTCACTATTCTGAAAGAAAATTCACGCATTTTGAAATACTAGGTGCAGAAAAAACCTAAACAGCCTCCATTTTCCCTTTCCCTTTCCCTTCTCCTTTTCCCTTTTCCCTTCCCCTTTTCCCTTCCCCTTTTGCCTTCTCCTTTTCCCTTTCTAACCCCCTTTCTCCTCCCCTTTTCCTCCCTTTTTTCCGCATCCTTTCTCCTCTCCACTCCTTTCCCCTCCCTTTTCCCCTCCCCTTTCCACTCCCCTTTCCCCTCCCCTTTCCCATCCCCTTTCCCCTCCCCTTTCCACTCCCCTTTCCCCTCCCCTTTCCCCTCCCCTTTCCCCTCCCCTTTCCCCTCCCCTTTTCCCTCCCCTTTTCCCTCCCCTTTCCCCTCCCCTTTCCCCTCCCCTTTCCCCTCCCCTTTCCCCTCCCCTTTCCCCTCCCCTTTCCCCTCCCCTTTCCCCTCCCCTTTCCCCTCCCCTTTCCCCTCCCCTTTCCCCTCCCCATCCCCCACCCCTTTATCCTCCCCTCCCCATTTCCCCCCTCACCTTCCTTATCCCCTCCTCTCACTTTTCCCCATAAACTCACCCATAGGCACGGCGGTGGCCAGCAAACTAAACACCCCGCTGACCACCAGCGAGCCCGCCGCCAACCACCTCCTACCCCACACGTCGAGCACGAACGTGAGGAAGGTGTCGGCGGGGAACTCGGTGGCGCTGGCCACGGTGAACGTGAGAAAGACGTCCAGGCCGAGCGTCTCGACGTTGCGCACGTGGCCGTCAAACACCAGCGAAATGGCCATCCACAGGACGACGAGGACGAGGGTGATGCGGCGCAGGCGCGGCGTTCGAAAGAGGTCCAACACGGTGTAGGTGCGGTCGGCGTCTTCTTCTTTTTGGGCGGCGGCGCACGAGGTCTGTGGAAAGGGGGGGGGAGATTGGAAGTCGCGATAGAAAATAACACGTAGCACTATCTCATGGTAACAACTCGAACTTCTCGAAGTGGTATCGTTTTTGTTTTGTTTTCATATTTTTGATGTTTGTGTCATTGTGTGACATTGGTGTCGCTGCCACCAAACAATAACTAAAACGAGAAAAACGATAAGATTTCACATGTATTTCAGCAAAACATCTCTCGAAAAACTACTGGAAGTACACCTGCTTCCACATCAGAAGCGAACATAAACAGAACAGAGGTTAAGTTTTTCTGTGGGTTATCCTCCAGAGAGTTCAGTGGTTAAACCAAGTTAAACCACTTCGAGTAGTTCACGAGTCACCGCTAGGTAGCGTATCGCTTAGCACCTATCGCGAACAGAGGTGAAGGATAGAAAAGAAAAGCGAAAATAGAGAGAGAAAGACAATCGTACCAATTTAAATCCCAGTCGTTGCCCAGTCAGCTGATATTTATGTACGATGGAACACAATGTTCGAGACTGGGTTTTCGCGTTCCATGCTCTTCCAGTTATGATCACTGAACTCAAACAAGAAATGGAACGACAATATAGCAGGATGCGCGAGGATTATTTACGGCCAACAGGCGAATCATAAACCTTGAATCGCGCACATGCGCAATATGTGCCAGGGTTAGCTGGGCACGTCTGAGATTACGTTTTTGATGTGTTATGTGAACGTATGTCTGAAATTACATATTTCAGCCACAGAACCAAGAGTTGGCGTCAGCCGGAGTCAGCCCACTCGTCAGCCTATAAGGTTTGTTTATATTGTATTTGATTGCTCTTTGTTCTCGAATCTTGTCCATTTCGATTTACAGCAAGCTGTTTTCGGCTTCATATTGTGTTTTTGTGTTCTTGTTGAATTATCTGTTGTTTAAAAAGCTGTGTTATTGAGTTTGACATCTTTGGTAGTGCCGGTCCTGTGCAAAAGGTTTCTGCGCATGTTCCACACTCAATTTTGCTATATGATCACGTGGTATGCGTGAATTCAATTTAGCGTAAAACTGCTGAATTGCATTATCGTTCCATTTCTTGTTTGAGTTCAGTGGTTATGATTGGTCGCTGATCTGTCAACACCCACTAAGGCCAATCACGATACGGTCGCACCACAGAACTCAAGACAGCATTTGTGCATCGTTTATCGTTTGTCATTATTTGTTGTTGATGGCACTGAACTCAAACAAGAAATGGAACGATAATGCAATTCAGAGAATTCAAAGAAATTTCGGACATCCTTATTTTTATGATGATAAAATTCGTTACGTATGTTCGTATGTTTCAAGTGGTCCTGATCGTTCCTGATTCAGAATCCATCATATATTTTCGAGAAAAAAAATCCTTTATAGTAATTTTTGAAAAATGGGTCAATAAAATTGGTCGCAGTTGGCCATGATAACAGCCGAAAAAATATAATCACTCTATTGTATTTCAAAATCGATCAAATAATAACGATTTTACAGGGAACACACTATATAAATCTACTTATGCAGCGATTTATTATATTGAATAAGAAATACAAATATCTCTTTCTTCGAACATGTGATGTGAATATAATTCAATGTTTCTGCATGGCATTTTCCAGGAAAGCCGTTGTTTTCTGCTCGTAGTCTACCGTTGTCTCTTATTTTATTCTAAAATTGTTGTGAAGATGATTTTGATATATTTTCATTCCTATTAAAAAGTACTCCAGTTAGAGTTTTTGGCTGTTCCCTTTTTAATATCGAAACAAGCACTAGAAATAACTGTAGACCTTTGCCTACTTGATTTCATACCGTAGTAATATTACCTGCAATTAACAGAGATGGCGACATACCTTGTGTCGGTAAAACAGAAACTGTGCTTCTGTCATCTTTTTATCAGTTTCATCTGTTCTAAATGAAAAATGACTGAGAAGAGTCAAAATATCGATAATTATTCCAGATTCACTGAAAATATTGCGTTTTGATGTCGTTTCAAGTCACGTCTGTCAGATGCGAACCACAGAAATACATGAGCAACAGAAATCTTCTTCGATAATCGATCTCACTGCCATCTTCATTCAAGTCGTGGAAATATTACTACCTTCTCAAACGGTCTACAAGTTTTTCGCAGAAACAATTGAAGAGCTGTTACACCATCCTATATCCACCTTGATTATGACGAAATCAAATGGAATTAATGGAAAACCGTCATAGATGACACCCGTCTACTTGGAATGAATATAAAAAAAAACGAAAAGAGTAATATAGTAAAATATTATTTTCGTTATTGAAGACTTACGTCATAAAGAGAATTATGATTCCAATTTGAAAAACTACAACTTTAGGCAACTTAAAGAAAAAAATGTCTGTAGTACCAAAAAATATTGAATTCAGCATGGATAAATGATGCTTTATTAAATTTTGATCATAAATATCATTTTGGTTAAATTATATTCACGGGTTGAGAATATATAATAAGCTCATGTCTATTACATAAATATTTGATTAGTTTCGACCAAACTCATGTAATTAAGGATATCAAAGCTATTACCACTAATACAACACAAGAATGTGCATTGTTTCTTAATAATCAGGGTACAGGAATAAAATGATATTTATGACTTTTTTTATCTGGTTCAAAAATGGTAAGTATATACATGGATTCCTTGTTGAATTTCAAACAAATTTTCTCGATAAAATATTTAGGTATCTTGTCAATTCTTTTCCCGCCAAATATGAGGTCACGTGATAAGGGTCGTAACGAATTTTTTAGTTATTATACATGGTAGAAACTAGTCTGATTCACAAACGAATCGTAATTCAATACTCTTTTTGGGACATCATCATTTACTTGGCTGATATTCACTCACCCTGAATTGTTCGTAGATATTTTCGCCGACTTTGGTCTTATTGATTCTCTCGAATTTTCTTAGGATGCCAATGGCTTTGTCGGTCTGACCTTGAGAAACTAACCACCTGAAAAATTGCGAAATTTGTTTCAAAATTCGGTTGCGAAATATCGTTCACCTGTCAAAGTGCAATAAAAATCAATAGAGGAGGGTTTTTCTTCTTGTTCAAGAAGAAAAATTGTTTACCTCGCTGATTCTGGTACTAGCCATGGGGTGAGCAGGGCAAATGCCAAGGGCGCCGAAGTGACGTAACACAATAATCTCCAATCTGCCAAGTAGTAAGCCAACCAAGGTAGAATGGAGGCAGCGAATGTAAAGAAAATCGCTATGGACATATTGGCAACGAACGTCCTCCATTTTGGCCCAACATACTCCAAAACTAACAAAAAAAAAAAACACAAATCAGAATTACGATAGTGTATACCCTCATACCTGTTACTGTGTAATTTCGTATTGTCTCGATTGACAATTTTTAACCAAGTTTAATATTCCACCTGAAGAAGCTATAATATATAGCAAAACACGTCTCGTGTTTTTTAAACCTTAATTAGTGAATACATGAGTTAGTGTTCTATAATCGATTTTCATCTAGTATAGGCCTCATCTATTCAAAATTTAAGAACTGAAATCTGCTACAGATATGGATGGATGATAATATAAATATCAGACATCACAGAAGCGATTTCTTCATTTGGGATAATATATTTAACGCGAATTGCTTCAAAAGAGCTTTCATCTACTTCTTCGGAAATAATGTCTCAAAGTATTGGAGTTGTATAATATAAAATATATTTTTTCAATGTATTTCCTTGATTTTACAATATTCAAGATCGTTTCGTTAAGTAGAGAGGTTTGGAAGGACCCACTATTATACGATTTCTGAATGAAAACACCATTGTTTCAAAGTTTCGAATGAAAAATATATTTGAAGCTGTTATGGTTCTACAAATGTATAGCAAATTTGTAATATTATGATGGATACACTTTCTTCTTGTATCTGAGCGTTACCTACTCGAGAGAAGTCAAATAATAATTGAATAAATGGTTCATTGGCAGAGGGCGAAGTACCTCTAATAGGATTAGAGTTGAAGCAATTCTTGTAGATTCCGAAGAAATAATGAGCTTCTTCGATTAAAATTCTTAAAATTGATACGAATAGATCTACGAAAGCGCTGAACGGACATACAGCAAAATAAAATTATAAATGCCAGATAGAACTGACAATTATACATAATTGCCAGATAGAACTGGCATTTATACATAATTGCCAGATAGAACTGACAATTATACATAATTGCCAGATAAAACTGGCATTTATACTTAATTGCCAGATAGAACTGGCATTTATAGATAATTGACAGATATAACTGACAATTATACATAATTGCCAGATATATCTGGCAATTGTAATTGTCAGTTCAAACTGGCAATTATCTATAAATGCCAGTTCGAACTGACAATTATACATAATTGCCAGATACAACTCGCATTTATAGATAATTGCCAGTTCTATCTGGCAATTATAATTGTTAAATCAAACTGGCAATTATCTATAAATGCCAGTTCTATCTGGCAATTATGTATAATTGACAGTTCAAACTGGCAATTATGTATAATTGTCAGTTCAAACTGGCAATTATCTATAAATGCGAGTTCTATCTGGCAATTATGTATAAATGTCAGTTCAAACTGGCAATTATAATTTCATTTTGCTGATGTCCTTTCAGCGCTTTCGTATAGATCCGATCGAAGTTAATCTTTTTTTGTTTTATGTAGGAATATCAATGGCATTCATTTCAAGATTATATGCTGTTATAACCAATCTTCAATCTTCTAAAAATTCATGATATAGAAGACAGTATAAAGTGGATAGTCTCGAAAGATTTTTGCAATAAAATGGTTTGAAATGTAACATTTTTAGTAATGGTGTTGATGTTGGTTTTGATGGTGATTTTGATGGTGGTTTTGTTGGTGATTTTGATGGTAGTTTTGATGGTGATTTTGATGGTGGTTTTGATGGTGGTTTTGAAGATGGTTTGGTAATTTTGCACTTATCATGCGATCTATATTTTGATGGAAATTTTTGTTGGTACTTACTTATTTGTGAACACGTATCTGAAAAACACGAATTTCATAATATTATCGTGAACATATCTCTAGTTTTCGAGATAATCGATGCCAAAGTTCGAAATTTCACCTTCTTTGTATGGCAACTTTTGGGCAAGTATTGTATCTTCTCAGATCCCAGGACATATTACATGTATTTACCATGGTTGATTATTATTTTTGTGTAAGAAAAACATCACAAATATGTAATTTTTCCGTATTTTTCCTATTATTTCTTAAACTAGGCTACATAAACAACGGCCATTTTGAAAACATCAATGCAAATCTTGAGCGAAAAAAGGTGGATTCACAGCTGCCTTATAGCAACACCAGTCAGTGATAAGTGTTCTCTCTTTTCAATACATGTCAAAAAGAAAGATGATTATCAGTTAAAGAAGGTGAAATTTCGAACTTTGGCATCGATTATCTCGAAAACTAGAGATATGTTCACGATAATATTATGAAATTCGTGTTTTTCAGGTCAAAATACGTATTACGAACAAAAATTTCCATCAAAATATAGATCGCATGATGAGTGCAAAATTACCGATGGAGTTTGATGGTGGTGTTGATGGTGATGTTGATGGTATATAATCTGTGATCGAAACCGCATCTGCCGGGTCTTGCCCAATCCCCCGCTCGCCACCCACCCAGTATGTACATCATTGTGAAGCAGTTGTCGAAAGCCATCCCCACGATGAACCTGCACACGCAGAAGGCGGCGAAGCTGCCGCAGAAGGCGGTGGCGCAGCCGCTGACGAAGCCCACCACGTTGGTGCCCACCAGGGCGGGTATTCTGCCGAAGCGGTCGGCGATCCAGCCAAACACCAGGCCGCCCAAGATGGCGCCGCAGAAGAAGATCGCCTGGGCGGTGGAGGGGAGGGCAGCGTTGTCGCACACCCAGTCCAGCTGCGCAGGGGAAGAAAGAGGGGAAGTCAGTGGGGGGGGAGGGTGTTTTTTTTTCGTTGGATATCATTATCAACTTTTTTTAGACAGTTTCAAAGTTTCAAAGTTTCAAAGTTTCAAAGTTTCAAAGTTTCAAAGTTTCAAAGTTTCAAAGTTTCAAAGTTTCAAAGTTTCAAAGTTTCAAAGTTTCAAAGTTTCAAAGTTTCAAAGTTTCAAAGTTTCAAAGTTTCAAAGTTTCAAAGTTTCAAAGTTTCAAAGTTTCAAAGTTTCAAAGTTTCAAAGTTTCAAAGTTTCAAAGTTTCAAAGTTTCAAAGTTTCAAAGTTTCAAAGTTTCAAAGTTTCAAAGTTTCAAAGTTTCAAAGTTTCAAAGTTTCAAAGTTTCAAAGTTTCAAAGTTTCAAAGTTTCAAAGTTTCAAAGTTTCAAAGTTTCAAAGTTTCAAAGTTTCAAAGTTTCAAAGTTTCAAAGTTTCAAAGTTTCAAAGTTTCAAAGTTTCAAAGTTTCAAAGTTTCAAAGTTTCAAAGTTTCAAAGTTTCAAAGTTTCAAAGTTTCAAAGTTTCAAAGTTTCAAAGTTTCAAAGTTTCAAAGTTTCAAAGTTTCAAAGTTTCAAAGTTTCAAAGTTTCAAAGTTTCAAAGTTTCAAAGTTTCAAAGTTTCAAAGTTTCAAAGTTTCAAAGTTTCAAAGTTTCAAAGTTTCAAAGTTTCAAAGTTTCAAAGTTTCAAAGTTTCAAAGTTTCAAAGTTTCAAAGTTTCAAAGTTTCAAAGTTTCAAAGTTTCAAAGTTTCAAAGTTTCAAAGTTTCAAAGTTTCAAAGTTTCAAAGTTTCAAAGTTTCAAAGTTTCGAAGTTTCAAAGTTTATTTAAAAATAATAACATATTATACAATGATGTGGTACTAATGTGTTCGTTAGTTCATTTTTACAAGTATGCACCTAGGTGAGTTAACACCTGTGTGTGCAATAATACAAAATATATTGTGGGTTGAAGAAGAATTAACATAATGAAGTATTGATATGTGCAGACTACAATTAAAAAAATATATAAAATGAATGGTAATACTAACAATAAATAGAAATAAGAATTATGACATTGAACATATTAATATGATATCTAGTTGGTGTTAAAATTATTAATGAAGTAAATTTTTCACAACATTCCAAATATGAGTTCACTATTTATATGAATAAAGTGCTTGCACATATCAACAAAGTGTTTGTATTTAGTTATCACTTTGATCTCATTTGGTAGGATGATATAAATTTTCGATGCAAGAGTTGTAACACACCTTTGGTTTCCATCATATTTTCTAAATGGTATTACTATATGTTTGTTTGTGTTCTGTCTAGTTTGGTAGCAATGGTTCACAGAATCTTTGTTTGTAGATTTATAACAGAAGATGCAGTTACTAAGATAATATAAGCATCGGACATTCAAAATCGATTCATTATAGAGAGAATGTGTGGAATATAGTCGATTTTTGAATGATATTATTCTCAGTATATAATTTTGTACTACATTCAGTTGTGATTCATTAGATAGATAGATAGATAGATAGATTGATAGAGTTTTATTGTGTTAGAAAAAATTACATTCTCATCACAAGGGCTCGGATTATATGCGAACATGATTACACATTGATCGAAAATAAAGTATACCGGGTGTTTCACAGTGGATGGAACATTAGAAGTATCTAGAGAACAGAAATACAGATCATTTCGAAAATTTGTATGCGTCGATAATCAAACTTGCTCTATCCGTCTAAAATATTTTCATCAATACAGAGTTGCCGCTTCTATCGAAAAGTAGCAACAACTTTGTTATTTCAAATGGAACACCCTGTATTTCATTTCATTTTTAGATTGTTTCTGAGGAGCTGATCTAGTCGATATATCATACTTGGGATATAGCGAGAAAGATTACAGAGATATAGGGTGTGAAAAATCGAGATTTTTCAAGTTTAGGATTTTTTTGTGTCGAAACTATTCATTTCTGCTCCAAACGGCTCACATGTCCCTATCTTAACTTTTCATTTACTGGCTACTGACATTTAATAGAAACAAATAGAGGGTGATGCAAAACTCAAAATTCTGAACCACCCGTATTTGTTTCAATTGAATATCAATCGATAGTAAATGAAAAAATGAGATAGGAACATGTAAGCCGTTTGGAGCAAGAATGGATAGTTTCAGCACAAAAAATTCCTAAATTTAAAAAATCTCGATTTTTCACACCCTATATCTCTGTAATTGTTCGATAAAGACCCCAAGTATAATATATCGACGGAATCAGCTCTTCAGGAAGAATCTTAAAATGAAATAAAATACAGGGTGTTCTATTTGAAATAACAAAGTTGTTGCTACTTTTTGATAGAAGCGGCAATGCCGCAACGGTGAAAGTATTTTAGATCGATAGAACAAAACTGATAACCCACGAAACCAAATTTTCATAATGATCCTAAGACCTGTTCTCCAGAAACGTTTAACCTACCATCGACCGTGAGTCACCCTGTATATAATGTACATTACACCTAACAAAGTTAAACAAATTCCTAAGAATACCTAATAGCCACATTCTAACAATCATTCTTTCATAATGAACAATCGTAACTTCATTATATTCATCAGGGACTTCACAAGGTTTGCTAAATGTACAGTATTGTGGGTATTGAGTAGAAGTGCTAGACCATCAATATCGCCGATTTCCGACAGAATCGCATTTTGCCTTATGCCTGAGTACTGTAGATAGGACATTCAAACAGAATGTGTTGCAAAGACTCGGCCACTTGTAGGTTACAAATTGAACACATCTCCGTAGAATCAATTTGGTAAAAGGAGCCATGAAACGAAAACATCAACGTCTCCTTGCTAGACGTTCTGATTTGAGCAATAATGCGTGTTATATAAATCTGTGTGGAAATACTAGTAGTTTAATGCAGTTAGTTTCTATGCGTACAATATAGTCTGGGGTATTTTTAGGCAAACAGACTAAACGTTTGAAAAAACGCACTTGAATGCGCTCTATAATTTCCGCGTAACGAAGGCCCCAGATTGCAATACCAAATGATAAGGAGGACAACACAATAGATTCGTATAGCTTGATTCTCGATGTCCACGAATTGACTTTTGAACGGTACATTAAATTCATTATTGATCCAATTGCCTGATTGGCTTTCGTGACCGTTTTCTTTTGGCCATCTCGAGGAACAAGGATGATGAAGAAAATTCTGTCCCTAAGTAAGTGAAGTTTTTTACAACTTCCAAGGCATACTTTAACCAATACAAACAAACGTTTAACAAAGTATAGCCTTTGACGCTTTGAAATCTCAACACAAAGTTGCCATTTTACGAGGAATATTACAAATGACAGCATTGCCGCTCGTGCGCGGAAATAGTGTCATGAAGTGCCAGCATATTTGCGCTCGCATCACTCATTGTTGAAAAAGAACTCATCATTCTGTTGCATGATGGAAAATAATGGAATACATCTCAAGATGTAGCAGAAAGTGTGAACATTGTAAATTTGAACCTCCTACCAGAGAAATCGGGAAAAGTTTGAATTATTAGATGATAGATTCATAACTTGGTTCCATGAAATGCTTGAATGCTAAATATATCAAAGTAAGTATACTAAATGTGTTGTATTTCTCAAAGTCCGTTGAATATAAAGCAAAAATAAGTTCAATTACATATTATTGGTTCATAACGTATTATAACTGTGTGATAAACATAAGTTTTCAAGTAGCCTCAATAGCCAACGGGTTCAAAGCGCGACTTCTCAAGCCGCCAGCCCGGGTTCGATCCCTGAGAGAATCAATTCTTTTTAAACATATGAGTTATTTTCCCTTTTTTTTTCTGTTAGATGTCACTTCGCGCTCTAAATACACAACAGGCTATTTATTAAAATGGAAGCAATTACACCAAATCATTTCCTATTTTTACGTCCTGGAGAACTGTTAACTTGTGCAATCGACTAGAAAATTTTGAGAAAACAGTGGCGAGTTACGGAACCCCTAGCTGTTCCTGGAAGGGTTCTTCTTGAAACCCTCTGATGTCAAAAACTCCTCTAGGAAAGTGATAAACTTTGTACGAAGTCTCGGAATCCCGGGGTCATGCACAAAAAATCTGATAGGTCGAGGTGCTTCTGAGACATAGCCTTCATGACCACCCCTACAATCTTATCTAATCTAGTGTGGATAATGATAGTGAATAATAGTAGCAATATCAGTGAAATATGTAATAGGTATTTATGTATTAAGGGAATTATGAGGGCCTTAATTACCGATGGCAAAGTTTGCGTCCCGAGGGCCTCCGGCCCGAGGGACAGCAATTGCCAGAGGTTATTAAGGCTCTATAATTCCCGTGGTACATAGATAATTTTATTTTTGACCGATTTTCATAACAATATGTCCATATTTAGAACGCAATAAATGTTTAAATTCATAACCTTTCTGGTATATTTGAATTAGGTAGCGTTGATTGTAGCATTGTTGGTTGTTGCTAGGTTGTCGCTATGTTACATGTTTATAAGCAAACTTTCAACTGACCACAAATCGACGATCTTTTTCTGATATAATGGAGGATATTATAAAAAAAAAGCGGAAAAAGCAAGACAATCATTACTTCCATCGAAAAGTGTAGCCCTATATCAAAAAGAATACAACTTATATCTGAAGTGGCTGACACAGAGAAATGTTATGTCAAAAGATGCCAACGAAACTGTCTTTCTGGCATATTTTCAAGAACTGGTAAAGTATTTTCAGTATTTTCTGGTAGATTTGGTAATAATTGTATTTATTCTTTGCAGTCAGAAACGTTTAGCCCAAATTCGTTATGGACTAAATGGTCAATGCTCAAATCGATGGTGACCATATATGAGAAAAGAGATATCACCAAGTTCAACGAACTAGAGGCTTTTTTGAAACGGAAAAGTAAGGGGTATAAGCCGAAAAAGTCTGCTGTCTCATCTCCTAAAGATGTCATCAAATTTCTAAAGGACGCCCCTAATGAAATTCATTTATTGCATAAGGTAATTTTTTTCTCATAATTTTCTTTTTCGTTTGTTTATTTCGTTTTATTTGTTATAGGTTGTTCTAATTATGGGTTATTTTGGAGGATGCAGAACTCAGGAACTTCTAAATATGAGTATAGCAGATATAGAGGACCGGGATACTGTTATGGTAGTGAACGTACCGGAAAGTAAAACTGGTGTATCGCAGAAATTTACAGTTGTGTATGAAAAAGAGTTCTCTGCTTTGCCTTTATTGAGACTTTATATGTCCTTGCGTCCTGAAGGTACAAAACGATTTTTTTGAGCTTCCGACAAAATAAATGTACAACTCAGCCAATTGGAAAGAATATGTTTGGCAAAATTCCCAGCAAAATCGCAATGTATTTAGGATTGCCAAACCCACTAACCTATACGGGACATTGCCTTCGTCGCACTTCTGCTACTGCCCTAGCCAATGCAGGAGCAACTATGACAAACTTAAAAAGACACGGAGGTTGGAGAAGTTCCACGGTGGCAGAGGGGTATCTGGAGGACAGTATTGAATTGAGAAATAAAACGGCGCGTATGCTGTCTACTTTGCCATCAGAAGAGGCAGGCACCTCGACTGTAGTGAACAGCAACAGCACCACCCATAAAAAAGAAGAAATTGTTTCCAGCGGCGGAAGTAATTTTCAGGGAACATTTGAAAATTGTACATTTATTATTTGTAATGACGTGAATAAGGAAAATATGTCTTAGTTTTCATTACATATAAACGTTTATAAGCATTTCTTGTATCATTTTCACCTGTAAAAGGTAAGAGGGAGTTTTTGAACCTTAATATTCCAATGGAGTTATGACCCTCATTATAGATATCGTAACTATGACGATATAAGCTTATAATGTCACTGTCAGAAATGAGTATAATTATGCTATGGACATGCAATGAATTAATACTCGATATTTGTCATGACTTGTTTCGAGATCTTCGAACTAAATTGTTGACAGCTGGGTACAAGTAATGTACAATGATCGAAAAAAGGAAAGAAACGTGAATGGAAAAATATAGATCAGCGGTTACCAATCTGTGGGTGTCAGTCTCACAGCATAGATCATTATCATTACGCCTGTCAGAATTCGCCTGGAAAGGAGTGGAACGAGACGCTGGGAAGGAAGGTCGCAAACATTTTTTTAAAATTTGTCCGTGACGATTTCGGTTTTCCCGGGTATGCCCAGTTACTCTTTCTCTATGACTGTCTCACCTCTGTTGATATAGACGAGTACGGTACTTCTTCGTAGCTGTATTCCCAGCCGTGTTTACACGACACCATGGCCCAAGATGGATCTGGTTTGTCGATCCCACGTGACAGAAGGTCCGTGAAATTGACGTCGTACATGCTGCAACTGTCATAGTGGCCCTCGGATGCCAAGGGAATGGCGAACGCTTTCCTAGAAATAACAATAGTAGTGGTAATCAAATGATATATTGCGTGAAATATGGTAACAGTTACAATCTTTTGAAAATTGGAATGCCCCTGTTTTTTTGGGCACTCTATACATTTTTTGCTTTAAAAATTTGGGTCCTTGAAAGGCCCACATTTCATGTTCAAAAAGTGTAACTCTGAATTCGAACAGCAGGTATAGTTGACGTGTCTTTTTTTATTGATTTTTGATTGATCTTTTAACAAAATATTCAATCAGTATTGTTATTACTCGAAATTTCAAAACTGAACCCACCCAAGATACGGTTCACACTCAAATAGCAACAGTAACTATAAAAATTATAAAACTATTAAAACTTCAATATAAATCTATGCCATATGTTCGTATATGCAATACGATCTGACCATAATATATAGCTGCAAAAATAGAATAATGTGTTTATAATAAATATTATAGAGATGATGTTACATATACAAGCATCAGTGTGCGTTTCGATTAAAATCTTTTATTGATCCCTCCTGTTCATATTTTCTCTACTCGATTTTTTCAAATAACATTGTACTGCTTGACTGCTT
The DNA here is from genome assembly GCA_029955515.1 of Chrysomela aeneicollis. Classification (NCBI taxonomy): domain Eukaryota; kingdom Metazoa; phylum Arthropoda; class Insecta; order Coleoptera; family Chrysomelidae; genus Chrysomela; species Chrysomela aeneicollis. Next base: position 2,851,723 of record JARUHQ010000003.1, read on the forward strand.
GAATTAAAGTATACTGCGCATGCTCCCTGTAGCAAAAATTGTAGAATGAAGAATGAACCTGAAAGTATCTAGATCTAGGTTAGGTACAAATCTGCTTTCTTTGACATAGCATCCAGCCATGCTACGAGAAATTATACTCTCGTGACATTTTCTTCACGATTCTTTCACGTTTTCTTTTCCACGTTTCTCAACTTTTTCGTTACGTTTATCTCACGTTTTCGTTATGTCTTTCTATACGTATTCGTTACGTTTCTCTCGCGGTCGGTCACCTTTCGACACATTTTTATTTAAAAAAAGTCTTATTTTCATCACAGCAATACGTTATCAAAATATATACATCGAATTTTGAATCACCTTGTATATGTATATAGATGTTTCAAGCTTGTACCTATTTCTGGGATCAGTGTAAAATATGATAATTTACTATGACATTTTTTAATATGCGTACTAGGTATATGTAAGTTCATTGTGATTTATCTATTCATAATTCGTTGATATTTATAATAATTATGGTAATACCGCAAACACAGCAAATAAGCACGTCAGACAATGAAACAATACATGAAAGCCAATTAAAAAGGGCTCATTACTGAAATTGAAACAAAAGTGTTTAGACTTAAAAGATTGATAAATCTGCTGTGAACATTCTCTGTCAAGGTGAATCTTGAAATGAATTGAGAATTTGTATAATTGGAAGCAGAGAGCAGGTAAGTGATTATAGGAGATTCGAGGTTATTTTAGATGGTGAAACTTATAGTAAAAGAGTGGACTGATGGAGACTGGACCGTGGTGATGATGTTATCTTAAATAAATGCGGGCTGCTAGGTTGAAATATTAATAAATGGAGTGAAAGACAACATTATTCAAAGGTTATACCTTTTGATTGGTTTGTTTATGCATATTAAGAGATCATTTCCCTGTGAATTAGATTGCTGTAAATTGTGGGCTGTCATTACGAAATTGAGACGGATTTGAATTTTTTCCAAGCTACATTTCACACAACACACACCAGGGTCGTTCAGATTATTTCACATTATATACTTCATATTCATAAATCAACATTAGAATAAAACATAGGTATCTATGTAATCGAATAGATAGATATATTTATACAGTACACTATGTAGCAGAGATTCTAATGTAGTATCCTTTCATGATTAACAAAAATACAGATTTCCAAAAAATATATCTATATATAATATTGGCTACATCGCCAAAATATGGAAATAAACTCGTGCCATTTTCAGATAACACACTTTTTTACAAGTTTATCGGTAATTTTATTCACTTGTGAGATTAAAACCGATTATCGTAGTCTGAGGTATAATCAGCTGCCTCACTAATTATAACTGTCAAAATATTTTCGTTTTTTTGTGTGATGTTTCCAAGCAAGGACATTCAGGTCCCTGTCTGTTTTGTGTTTCTGACGTTACCTTGGGGCACCAGTCATATCATTCTGATGATTTTGTTTTTTTTGTGGTTTGAAAGTTTTGTCATGTTTGTGGGGGTTTATTGGCCACAGGAAACTATAATATATTATGTCTCATGTCTACCTATATTGTTCGTTTTGCGCCTTTTTCAATAGTTATACTGGCGATGGTAGGCTTTTGATGACTGTTTTGGAGTCTGATTATATTATTTTCTACCATGCAGTCTGGGAACCTACCCTATTTGGTAACCTTCTTGACAATTTTTCAAGTGCTGTCTTATGTAATGGTCCAATTCTATATAAGATTCCCCTATTCTTCATTATGCAATTTATCTATTTCAGCTTCATCCTCAATGAATGAATACGCGTTGTAAGGATATGTTCTCGTTTCTGAGGTTTTGTTGTTTTTTCTTGTGAATATATTTTGTTCATGAATTTGATTATGTAGGAGCCATAATATCAGTGACAGTGTTTTACAGCTACGCCTCCTATTATACCTACTTTTAAACTCAAGATTTCTACGTTGAAAATATCTCAAATAGTATCTCTTTTATCTAGGCGGCGTATCGTGTTAACTATGTGGCTTTAATGTGCATGTTCTCCTTGAGAATGATATAAAAAATCATCTGAATCAATGTTTCACAACAGATAATTTCTTGACGAGATTATAATCAAATGGCAACAAAAGCGGATCCAAATTTTGACTGGCAACATTTCCGACAAACTATAAGGATTTTTTTCAGCCGTGACTCTTGTTTTAGACATTTGATTTGATTCATGATGAGCTACTTTAGCTACCTACATGGAAAAGGAGTCATTTTTGGAAACATCAGAAGACAGATTGAATCCCATCAATCATCTGACTGATGGTTTCGAAAAATGCTTTGATAAAGAGAAAAATATTTTTGTTGGCGAGCAAATTGTCTTAATTTGTACTTTCATATTTGCATAAATATTAATGGGCGTATTACGATCGATTTTTGATTCATTATTCGGTTAATTATTTACTCACAATGAATAATGAATTTACTACTTTGCATGCATATGTTGCATTAATGGATTAATTATTTCAGATTTGAGATCAGACCTTGCCATCAGCGTTGCGGAAGCTAAATAAAGACTAGGAAGTTTTATTTAAAATCACAGCAGAAGCAAAATAAACGGTGTTGTTTTTAAAAATACATCAGCGAAAAATTCCCACGTTTTGATGATCCAGATTATGTGCAAACGCTTGGATAATAAATAGGAGATATTTGCAGAAATCTCTGATTCTGTTGAATAATTAAGGCACCAATAAGAGAGCAAAAAACTATAAAATACCCACAAAAAAAGTTCCTTTCTTTGGTCGTGATTTGGTACAAATTTTACAACTTAATTTTATCGGCGATTTAACTGTTTCCTTTATTTTTCAACTATAGTGTATAAGGTGTCGTGTATTTAAAAATCATTTCGAATATATTTCATGTGAATATTCACAAAGAAGGTGTAGTAAATGCTCATAATTTCATATTGTGGATACCTGAGGATAAAGCAGAATATTACCGTGAAGTTGACTCATCTTATGTAATTTTTCACCTTGAAACGTATTTGCTAAATCCCGCTTACCATATGTCATCGTTAAAATATATTGAGTCAAAATAATGTGGTCGATTTTGAATTTGAATTACTATCAATTATTACTCCAATTGATTTGATCGCTATACTCACCAAGTTATTATACCTATTTTCAATGGAAAATAATATCCAGCTCAAAAACAAATAACAAATAAACAAAATTTTTTGTTTATTCATCATCAGAGATTATATTTGAAATTTAAATAATAAACTCCTTCTAATCTCTGAGCCTCAGTCTGAAATTATTATGTACATTATATCATTTTGGTTCTATAATGAAGTCATTATGGAACGCATTTTTCATTATTCGGAGGTTGATACAATCGAACTGTCGAATGAAAGTCAGAAGATTAAGGCCCAGTTTACTTCTGAGCTATTTTGGATTTGGTGATACTAGCAGTGAAAAACTCAATAAACTGGGCTTTACGCTTTCACATGACACGTTTTATAAGACACGTTGTCGCACTTGTTCCCTTGAAGCACTCTTCGCTTTGCTTGTCTTTCTTCAAACAACGCGTGCGACAAAATAGAGTATTATAAAACTTGTATCATAATATACTATTTTCTTATTATGATATTTCACTATATAGATTGATTGATATTGGGTTTGATATAAAAAAGTTCAACGTTGATATTGATTTGATATGTTTTTCAATTGCTTAATTTTTTTATTAGTAATACATTAAGTTTGCGGTAAAATGGTTGCATATAATGTCCACAATCTTGGAATTAGTGGACCTTGCAAAAAAGAGAATAGGTATATTGACTATTAAATCATATGATTGAGACCCAGTTTTGGGCTAATCATATCAGTATATGTGTGGGAAAAGCTCTTGAACCCAAACAAAAATCATAGGCGTATCAAAAAAACATAGATACGAAAATAAAATACTGATAAATTACGAAATTAATGTTACTATCTTTTATGCAACATTCCGAATTAGGAAAAATCTAAAATTGGAAAAAAATGTCTGCTCCTAATGCCCAAGTTGAAATGCTTTATTCTGAAATAAAAGATCCGTGTATGTATATATAGATAATTATTCGCAATATCAATTTTATATTCACTGACTTTTTTAAAAATTTATTTGAACCTGAAACACACTCGAGATTAAATCTGAGAATCTGGGAAGCGATGACCGTTTGGCACTGAAAACAATATTCTGATGATATTTTATGTTGTGAAAAATTTCAAGAACTGACTCCCGACACTGATTATATATGACATTGTTTCGTTCACTTTTCGTAATCCGACCATGAAACTAATACACCAATCTAGTATTTTGCTTCAAAGAACTTTTTCGAAAAATCTTTACTGTAAGTCACTAATAGGAATATTGTGCAACTAGGAAATATTCAGCTAAACGTATAATTTAACGCCATATCAGATTAGGTTTCGAAAAAAGATCTGTACGTGTTGTAACAGCGGATTGAACGTTACAAGTTCAGGGATATTTTAGAATGTTTTTGCCTGGGTCGGTAATGACATTATTAGAGGAATCAAGGTGGGCTCTGCCCCCAGGTGAGTTTACTTTGTTTCCTGTCTTCTGTTGTAATTATAAGGTTGACAGAAGAATAATTGGTGTACATTCAATGTGACTCTGCATATGCAACGTGAATGACTATATTGAACTGATTTATTCGAGAATCATAAAAAAGTGTACATTTCCGGTAATTTGATACGTTTGCTTTGAACAATAAACGATACTAATTGAACTTTTCTCATTGTGGGAGTAATTGAAGAAGTTTAACTAAATTCAAAATTACTTCACCACAGCTGCTTTCTTGAATTCGAGGAAAACCTATTGAAATTATTTTTAAAAATATTGATTGACAATTCGTCATCAGTATTTATTCTTGTAGACGAATCAGACTAAAAAATAAAAGACTTTGAAATTATAAAACAACTGTTAATAGGACCAAATTCAATAATATACCTATTTTCGATTATATCTGAAACTATTGAGAAAAAAATACGTCGGTATTAACGATATTAACAATATTTCGTCGTAAAAATATAGTATTACATGTATTATAATATTGTTGAAAGATTATACCACGTGACAGATAATTTTTAATCATCAATTGCAAATGAAAAATCTTTCTGAAGTATCTAAAATTGGTACAGTCAAAAAATTGCATAGATGATGCTAACAACGGTAAACCAGTTAAATTCTGTCTACCAAGAATGATAAGCTTGTGGTTTACAGTCGTTTCTGAATGAAGCAAAAAACATCTAAATGGCAAATAAATTCAAATGAATGTCACTAGATCCGACTGAGAAAACATTGACCAAGAACGAAACCAAAGACCCATCACAAATTCATCTGAACTGAACATCAATCGATAGTTAAACAAGGTGATGTGGTGGGAGAAAATCGATTGGGCACGAAAAAAATATTCAATCTACCTAAATGAAGAGTGTTATTTATAAAAAAAAATGAGAGAAAGGTCAATATATTCAATATAGTCATCTATCAAAGAAGCGTTCAGATTTACTCTTGACTAAAGAACTGAAAACAGCGAATAACTACACTTTGCAAATATTATTCTCCTGATTTCAATAGATTTTTTTATCTATATTCTATTGCATACTTAGTATTTCCTAAGTTCTTTCAATATATAGTAGATCTTTCGCAGAAATTGAATGTATTCAAGCAGAATTGGATATATTGAAACCAAAAAAAAATTCGATATGTTTGATCTCTACCTATTCGATATTTCTATAAATGTCTCTGAAGTAATATGTATGATCCCGAGGCCCTTTTTTCGTGTACTGGAGCTTTTACTAGAAAATAATTATACGAACAACAGACATCTGATAGTTCTGAGACATCAATGATCGCACTGACAACATCACTCACCTATGACATTTCACTTTTTTATTATTTTGCCCAGTTGAATAACACCTTTTTGTTGACCTCAAACTGTTGCTTTCTGGTTGGTTGACCCATATCAGAAGCACGCGGAGATTTGTTTATACCAATGATTGCGACTTCATGAGCAAGAAAGGATGTCTATACGACTTCATTTAATTTGATTCAATTAATTAGTGATTAACCTATCATAATCAGAGCATGACTACTGGTGATTCAAAAAATATGTAGACATGCAAGCACCTAACTCGATATATTCTATAGGAAAACCACTACATCAATGTCGTTTTCCTGATAGTCTCAAAATATCATCTTCAAAAAGCATCGAACAGTTACCTGATTTTTTTTAATACAGCGAACTTTCCAAGATTAATTCATTCTACAAAATTCTTGCAGAGTTCGGTCCTGTATATTTTCGTCAATCGAACATCTTTCTAATCATCATTTTACTTTCTACCCGTCACTGAAAAAATTAACCAATGCTGCGCGATTCAAATTAATAAAAAAAAATAGTAGGTTCTGTAAATACGCGTGCTACTTTGAAATGCACGAAAGTACCAAAGACAACTGTCACTATATACTATACAATTTATGATATCAAATCAGCTACAGCATGAAGTAATTGATCAATAAATCAAGGTGTTAATATAATATGTAACATTCCATAATTCCCATCATTATATTTAATTCAATTAAAGGTGTAACTATGTTTCATTACCTTATGCTCAATAGTATTTTCTATATTTGGTAAATCTGCTATAATATCAAGAAAATTATCACCTGAGCACTGAGATAGAATACGACAGATTTACAACCAGAGCCACCCTGTACTTTTTCTGCACAATTCAATTGTCTGCGCCATCTTTCAACGAAAATTTGAAGCTCTAACTGAGGAATATAGATATTCAAAAGCATTTGGGCGTTAAAAAATGCTTCAAATATTTCAAATCAGCAGTTGAAAATCTTGGTTATTTTTTCAAGAACTATTACTTTTTTGTTCGAAATACTATAACGTAAAATATACCGGCAACTAGACACACTATTTTGACTAAATACGAGAAACAAAAGAGCGCGGTTTGAGATTGATGTTGTTATTGCGTCATTTGCATCACAAAGACGAAGGGGTTGGCGTTGAATTGAAAAATTCACAATTCACGTTATTTTTTTAATACTTATAAAAGGGCCTGGTTATACCTAAATGTGTGTGATAATAATGGATATTTGTGATACCCGTGTAATGTGTAGTGACTACTATGGGCTTCATCAGAAACTAGAAGAATGTTGTGACAACCATATCCTGCATGGTTAAAGGGACTTTTTTTCTACTTAACCTAAACCTTTTCCTACGAAAATCTTTTAGTTCCACTCAGTGCAGTGTACTCAGAGATTCTAGTGAGTATATATAGCACCATAGCTCAAATCTGTGGTAGTACCAATAAAGATCAAATAATATAATCTCTACCTATATTTGTTTGCATCAATAGTAAAGAAATCCTTATCCACATCCTACTACTACTAGCTCCAACTCCGTGTATGTATACTGTGGAAAACTAGGAGTGACGAAATCAGTTATTGTGCTAATGCTATATAGTATATCAAAGTGATGGAATATTTTCAATTTGTTTATCTCATAAACATTGAAATAATTTTATTAATCTATATTGTAATCAACAGGCAATTTTTCTTTGCAAATTCGTGGTAATAAAATGGGTTGATAATTTATTATGGTAATTTTGCACTTATCATGCGATCTATTTTTTGATGAAAATTTTTGTTGGTACTAACGTATTTTGATCTGAAAAACACGAATTTAATAATATTATCGTGAACATATCTCTAGTTTTCGAGATTATCGATGGCAAAGTTCGAAATGTCACCTTCTTTTATAGATATCTATCTTTCTTTTCGACATGTATTGAAGAGAGGAAACACATACCAAGTACAATTTTCATCAAAATATATAGCGAATCCCATTGGTAAAACTAGTGCGCACTCAGTGTATATGTTTCGCTCTTCAACACATGTCAAAAAAGAAGGATAGATATACACTGAGTGCGCACCATTTTGACCAATGGGATTCGCCAATAGATCGCATGATCAGTGCAAAATTACCTTTATTATTCTTACATGCATCAGGATTGTGACAATTTGTTTGTGAAAAAGTGACAAAAGTGCATGGAAAAGTGCTAGTGTATGTATACATTATAGTCCAGGTAATTAGTTGCACAAAATTTCATAAAATATATACCTATAGCGAAGAAGGATTACATTGAAGTTGAATTTTCATATAGATATATGAATTATAATATCTGTATGGATCGATCAATGTGATTTATTTTCCCTTTTAACGACCTTTTAATCGATAATAATGATTCGTTGATATGGTTGAAACAACAATGTCATCATATTTGACACAAGTTTTTATATTTTATCTGTATTTGAAGATTTAGCGATTTTTCAAGTAATTGCTAGGTATTTCCGATGCAAAATACACGAACATGGGGATTTCTATATGGCTGGATTTCTCCCCAAAAAGTGGTAATCAACTCGCTTCAACCAGTTTCAGCAAAAACAACCAAATCGAATGGACAGTTCCTTCCGCCTTTTTCCATCATTTTCGATTACCCATGATTACTAAGAGGAATTCCTTGAGATTCTTTGGTACCGGGTACCGGTTACGGATTTTTCCGTCGGCTCTCATTCACAGAGGCGGGTTCAGGCAGCGTGGGGGGGGGGACAAATAAATGATTTCAGACGCGTATTTACCTCGCTTCAGCTGTCAAACTTTCCAACTGGGGCACCCAACACCAGTGCTCGGGAACTATCGTTATGAAAAGCTGGGAGACGTACACAAAAACCCCCGAAATGGAAAAGGGGATCATCAGACAGAACAGAACCTTCTGGTACACCCCGAACTGCCCCAAATGGGGCAGCAAATCATCGAACGTGAAGAGGTCTGGCTCGGTGTTCGAAATTTTTCGAGATGCTTTATTTTTCCCGAGCTTTCCACGCTCTCGCGGCATATTTCGGAAAACTCCCACGCGGTGGTGAAAATGCACTTGATAAGCGCTGGCCGCACTGCCCTGGTTTTCCGAGCGAAAATGAATAGGGAAATTCACTTTCCAGTCATCGGGCACATACACGTGAGGGTGCAAAATGGCCACTCACCCATGAAAAAATCTATTTCGAATAGTGGGAAAATGAGACTCGCGCCGACAAGTCCGATAATATACAGGGTGTTTGGAAAAAAAGTTATTCTTTCCAAATGCATTGAAAGACGTAGTTGAGTTCTACTCGAAAGTAATGTTCCTTTATTTTCTTGAATATCGAGATCGTTTTTTCATGATAGATGTATAATATTGGATAAATAATAGTAATTTACGTAACAAGTCCGGAAAATACTGTTTTTTTGGATGAGTGGACAAAATTCTAGGACGAGCGTAGCGAGTCCTGGAATTCTGCGAGTCCAAAAAAACTGTTTTCGGGCGTGTTGCGTACACAATAATTTTTTCGGCAACCGTGTAGAATAACAAATCAAAGAAACACATTTCTTTATTAGAACAAAATTTCGAACATTTCAATTCTTATTTATATTAATATTTATATTAAAATTAGAACAATTGTTAATATTGAATGGATTCAATTTGTTTGAAATGCTTGGTATATTTAAGTGCCTTTTGTTGAAGTCAGAACAAGAAGGTAAAGTTTCCGTTTCACATTGATTGTTTTCATCTGATAATTTTTGAATGTTAGCTAATTTTATGTCAGATAGCTGTCAGTCGTTATTTTGCTGCTATGGTAATGATCAACTGCATTTATCAAAACCATACTACCAAGATTTTCATATTTACAATGACAACAACGATGTGATGCTTCCCGGCCTAGTCCGGCAAGTACGTACTTCCCGGACTAGGCCGGAAAAAGGCCGGACGGTTGCCGAAAAAAAAAGTTTCAGTAAGGATAAATTCTTCTCAATAAAGATTTTCGATATTCCAAAAAAATTAAGGCCAAGTCAATGTTTTTTCAATAAAAAAAAAATTCCATATACGGAATTTCACAGCTTAATTTTACTCCTTTTAGGATGGAATCTTTTCAAATAAGATACCTTTAGTAATATGAATGGTGTAATTCATAAATATACCCTGATAATAAACTGATTAGATAGGCTCTCGTAATTTTTTTCAAGGTGAAGCTACAATTTATTTGTTGATCTTGCAATAAAATCGAATTGCTTTTGTTGTTCGAATGATGATTCCTTATCATGCAAGGATGTCCATTTCATGTCCATTTGTGGTCAGTTCTGGTTCTAGATGGCCTCAATTTTATGTTCGTATTGGAATAACTTTTCAATCAAGCATCCGGAAAAATACTTCCGTGAAACGTCAATTTCGTTCGTTCGTGATTTGATATTTTTCTGGAAAATCGTCAGAAAAATAATATTAAATTCTTGAGCGAGGGAAAAAGCCAGGAACATCAATATGAACGTTACTGGTGTTTTTTATATACGAGGACATCGAAATGTAAAATAAGAATTAAATATGAATATGAGAAAAATTTATAGTGAATAAGACAGGTTTGATATATTGTTTTTTCAAAGATGCAAAGTAGACCTAATATTTATTATTATTCCTTTCATCAGGATAAAGATTCATTTTCTTCACACGAATTTCACATTCAACTAGAATTCTTTAGTTTGCTCTTGATTGAAGAATGATATATATGGGAACTGAACGTGTATAACACAGTATATGACGAAAAAACTTCAAGTCAAAATAAACCATTTTCAGAATATGTGATAGTCGTGTGACACTTAATTCTCACTTATAATTACACGAGAACTTTTTTTTTTATGAAATCAACTTGACATGTATCAATGAGAATCTCGTTGCCTAATCGTAATTTTACGAGTCCGTAGGACGAGTAATTTTTTCTGGCAGTTTTTTGATTTGAAATAAAATTCGAATTATAGATGTCAAGTTTATTTCGACTCAAATAAAAAAAACTTGAGTGTGATTGTCAACAAAACTCCGCGACATATAGCATTTTTAGTAAATGAATTGAATTTTCATCTAAACATGATGATATTGAAAGATATTCCACCATTTCAAGATCCTTCGAATAATTTTCACAATTGGGCCAAAAACCTCGTGCCAAACCTTTTGATGAGAATTTAAATTTTTTTATGGAAACTTCGATTTCTCATACTTCTGGGTGATTTTTTCTCATAAGATTTTTTTCTCAACGGAATGAGTATAGCTTATTATCGTCAAAAAAAATGACAACTCATTGCTGGGTAACTTGGTCCGCTTTGAATTCAATATATATGAGAAACAAAACTGGTCCTATATATGTATGACGTTACAGACAATGAGTATCGAGCTATCAATAGAATATGTATAATAAATTAAAATTATTTTCCTCGTTATTTCCTCTAATTGAAGATTTAATGGCATGTCATTAAATCGCGAATATTCAATATAATTGAGATTCCCGAATCATATTTTTTCCTTGAATTCATTAAATTATTATATTAGGGTTGTCTATATTTTTGAGTTTTTCTATGATTGAACAAAATATTAAACTTTCAAGTATCTATCTCAACATCATAATAACGTGCCTATTTGCAATGTAAGTTTCCAATCTGAATAACTGAAATTTTTGGTTATCTGCATGGAAAAATACATTTTTTTGTTCCAGTCAAACTATAACTTGAAATAAAAATTAAGTTGATCTCATATAATAGATTTCTTAGAATTCATACATTTCCATCTATTAGAGATTCAGCTATAGATGAAATGGTAGATTGATGATTTTCCACAACAATTACATCGTTAGTATATACGTTCATGTTGTTTTTGAGGACAATGAGAGGAGACGAAGAAAAAAAAGACTGGTAGATACCTTTCTTCAGCTGTGAAATTGGCCAATTCTGGCACCCAGCACCAGTGCTCAGGAACTATCGTGATGAAAATCTGCGCGAAATACACGAACGCCACAGAAAACGCGAACGGAATCATCAGCAAAAATAAGATTTTCTGGTAGATCCCGAACCCTCCGATGTAAGGCAGCAAATCGTCAAACTCGAACGACGCGCTTTTCCCGCCTTCCTCCACCGCTTTCCCGGCGCTTTCCTCGGGGATTTTTTCACCCTCGAACCCCCCGTTCTCGTACCCACCCTTGTCCAGCTCCACTGCGACTTTTTCTTGGTGGGGTGCCATTTTTTCGTTGTACGCGATTTTTTTTTTTTTTGAGTGGCGATCAGGCTAACCCCTCGGCTGAGGTAAATCCTAATCGTCGGTGGCTTTGACTTGACTGAAATAACTGACTGAAACGTCAGTCAGCGGTCCGAGCGGTTTTATACAGAGTGTTGGTGAGCGGGAGCGACACAAAGTCTGGCGGTTTGGAAGGAGATCGTCTTTTCAGAGATGGCGTTTGATTCCTTTCTTCACGACCGTGAAATTTGCAACAGTTCTACTCGAGTCACCGTATCTTGGAATGCCAAAGTCGTACAGGGTGTTGCGCGTAGCTCGAATTTCTGCAAAAGTCAGTTGCGACGACTTTTCTTGATAACATCTTGAGTTAAAGGTTTTTTTCGATGAATAAAAAATCTATGAACATCAACTATAAATTATACCATCAGCTTCTACTTCCCTCCACTTCTTTTATCTATCCCACTACTAATTTTTAGTGTTATTGTAAACAATGTTTCATTTACTTCAGGTTCAAAGTCTCTTATATATTTATTTTTCCTAATTATGTCCATTTATTTTTCACGATGTCACCAATTATTTTATCCTTGTCCTTTCTACTTTGTATGATTCATAATAATTCGGTGTTTCATTATTCAAATGTTCATTAACTTTATTTAGTTTCTTGATATTTCATTGCATATATCGCATATATATGAGTTGAGTTTTTGAACAAAATGTCCATTTCATGTCCATTTGTGGTCAGTTCTTATTCTAGAGATGGCCTCAATTTCATGTTCGTATTGAAATACCTTTTCATAGCATTCGGAAAAATACTTCCGTGAAACTATAGTAATTTGACTTTTTTCTGGAAAATAGTCATAAAAATAATGCAAAATTCTTGTATTATGAAATTATCTAGGGAGCGAGAGAAAAGAATTGAATATGAAATATGAGAAAATTATATACAGTGTGTCCAAGATAAGAATGAACAGCATGGGGATATCGGAAACGGTAAGTGATACGGGGTCGATTAAATTAGAGAAAAGTATAGCGCATTTATGTGCCTAATAATAAGACATCTAGAAAGTTTTAATATTCCAAGTAGTTTCGGAGATATACGAGAAAACAGAGGAACATTATTTTCTGCAAATGTTTACTGACGATTGGAAAATGTGAATTTATATAAGGGTCCTCGGAAGTGGGACAGGGGGTTATACTGTTTGTCAAAATACTCTGACTTCGTCTTAAAATATAGCCTTTTTTCAGGAATTATAATAGCTAAAATATTTTTAATATCATTTGAACACCAAAAACCCCATTGTTATCTCAGTTCAATAGATATTTATTGAATATTGTGAAACACGTAACGCAATAATCGATGTTGTACACGTAAAAATATGATACAAATGTCTATACATAGTAATAAATGAAAATGCCAAACTGCTTATTATCCATTAGAATAGAACGCACGAAACAATGAGTGTTACAACAGTTGCCATAGACAATCCTTGTATTTTATTATTTTAATGATCACTTGCAAAATCGAAAAGCTGATAAATTCTGATTGATAAAACCTGCACACTTCGGTACAGTGGCATTCACAGCAATCTGCACGTATGTGTTTATTTTTTACGACATGAGTACACACATACGTTTGACCGTTGATTGATATATTATTATGAATCAACGGTTTGACTGACATCTGTTGCATTTCAAATGCACGCGGCCACCATGATAATAATGTATCTCTATCGATAATCGATAAAATATGCCTGTACCTATATTTATTCATATAATCATAATATTAGTGTATAGTTTGGAATTAGAATCCAGACATTTCCTATCTTCGTCCATGGTGTGAGAAATATGGTCCAAATATCTTATTTCTTTCCATCATACTTGTATAATTTGAGTATTTCTCACATAGAATTCCGTTCCATGTTATAAAATGTTGGTCTCTTTCGTTTCCTTTATTTATTTTTATATTTTTGTCTCTTCTGAAAACCGAGTAAATAGTAAATGATTATTTCGATCAACATAAAAAAGCTGTGGATCCAAACCATTGCAAAAGGTCTTTATACCATTTCCCCTAATAAACTATTCAAAAGCTTTCGTAAGAATTTAGGAAGTCACTTCGTTCATCGTTGATTGAGAACCTAAAACACCTCGATCAACGCGGTTGCTTTTGAAATAATTCAACTTCTCCTCACGGATGCTTTCCGTAGCTTTATCCATCCACCGCTAGATGGCGACGGCAGGGCGGTCGCTCGTCTCGTCGACGGCGTGCCGCCTGAAGTTTTCAAATACGCGCCCGCAGCTATATAATTCATACTTACTTGGCGCAGGGGAAACCGTGATCACGAAGGCGGTTCCCCCAGGTCGAGGACCTTCCATTGCACTTCGGTTGGTCTGACCCCTGCGATTATCCCTAATGCGGATAAATCGGGCGTTTAATTTTTGGTAGTCGGGATTTGCGTCCGCGCGATCCCGGTGTTTGCTTAAGCTAGAAACATAATTAGTTGAATCATATTTATATGAAAAGAACTTTCAATTTCGGAATTGGAGGTCTGATTGAATTTTTCGACGGGTTTATTTGGATTTTCACTAAAATTGAAAAAAATTGAACATACCAAATAATAATAGTCGAGTTCGTCCATGAGTTCGGCACTCATCCGAGATGCGAGGGATGTTTTAGTCACGTGACCACGGATTGGTCGTATCAATCGGAATAAACGAACGGTTCAGACAAAGATTGGTGGACTTGTAACTGTTCAGATCGGTGGTTCAAAAATAATGAGTATTCCTGCTGCTGTATTGGCACTAATTGAAGGAGGCTATTAATTAATGTTTTGAAGATAATGAAGCATTTGGGAAAAGTAGACAATTTTGCTGAAGAAACGGTACCCCGGCTTGCGAGTTACCAATTCAGGCTGATTTTAGAATGTCTGCATCTACATTTGATGATTTGCTGAACAAATTACGTGTGGTATCAGAAGATGAAGTGATAGCTGCTGGACATCCAGAAATAATGCTGAAAAAGCAAGTCATGATTGCAATTTGGTGTTTGTCTAATATGGTATGTTTTCTGTAATGAACACCTCTGTACTTTTGGAATTAGTAATATATCAGTTATTTGTTCTTATTAGTTCAGTCGCTGATTTAGGTTTGGGCCCTTCATTTTTTCTATAATAGTAGCACAATGAACTACGAAGATAACAATGCTCTAATTTGACTTAACCTAACGTCATAAATTCAGATTTCTCGCTTTGCTCCGTCAAAATTCTCCGAGCACAGAGATCGTCGACGGATCGTTCAGATTTTGATTGCCGAACGGTTGAGATTTACTTCCCCTACATCTAGATATCATAAAAGAACGATTTAGATTGATCGGAGCAGTCTGATCAATCAATACCGAACGCAACTATTGATATTGAATATACGACGTTCTGTCAATTCGGGTTTTTTTGCTTCAGTTTAGTTTTTTCGGGTTTTTTGCTAATTTGATTAAAAAATATCATTCAAGAGCTTTCAAAAATACCAAGCTTTCAAAAATACACCACCTTGGCAGCTTTTAAAAATACAAGCTTTCAAAATACACCTTCCCTATTGTTAATTCCTATTATTAATTGTTATTTCTTACTTTAGAATCATGCTGGGAGATCAGCTAAACAACTAAGGAAACTATATTTCCCAGTCGAAAAAATTTATTTATATTTTAGAAATTGTTATCCGGATTATCAATTTCATCAAAATGAAATAATCGATGCTTGTAATTAAATAATATGGAATGGAATTTGGCAAATGAAATAGTCATCTCATATATTTATATCATTATATTTTTAGTTAAAAATGATCGAGCGTATTCATTTGATATTGTAGTATTCAAAATCGTAGTGATAATAAAATAAGATCGTATCAGAAACTGAGATGCTCCAAATTTCATGGTTTCGATTTGAGCAGACAATTTATGTTTAGATTGTTTCACACCGGGACAGCGCGTACGCAGTCCCGACTACCAAAAATTACACGTCCGAGTTATTCGCATTAGGAATAATCGCAGGGGTCAGCCCAGCCGAAGTGCAATGGGAGGGCCTCACCCTGGGGGAACCGCCTTGTTGATCACGGTTAACCCCTACGCCAGGTAAGTATGATTTCCTATCGTTTCGAACTGGTATTTGTGCGCGCTAGGCTGACGGCCGTGAGTTTCGAGTATCCGACTTGGGTCAGCGCCATCTATCGTCGTACATCTAGAACTAGGGAGAACACACTGATCAATGAATGTTCCATAACTTGCCTTTCGTAATGTAGTGGAAATAGAATAGCATGATATACGATGGATTGTATACTCATCGTATAATTTGTACTATAATTTGTTAAATATACAATATACATATTTATTTTAACTTATACTATGTGTTCAAAACATAATAGTTACAAATTGTAAAAAGGAACAATATTTCTGCAAAAGATTATTTTTTGCAGGAAGACTTTTGAGACTGTTTTGCTTGGTTCGTTTTCTGCAATAATAGACGTCATTAATTTGAACATTGAATATAGCTATGGCATGTTTTCTATTCCATTATCGCCTGCATTTTTGAAACCTCTTAGAGCAAGACCGTCAACTTATATACGTCATATACATAAACTTACTCAAGCAGACAATGCGAGAAATAAAATTCAGTATTGGTATTTATGCAAATTAGATTATTAAGAAATAAATTACTGCAGCCATTGTCGATATCTTGAAGAAAAAATTTTAATGTTTTCAATAAACCCCGCAACAAACCTTTTGGAAAGTGGCTCTCGGTGAAATTCGCTGAAATAACTTTACATATAGTGGTTTTATTATTAGGGTACGGAGATATCGATGAAAATGGCTGGATATGCTGGCGATTTTTGTGAAAACTAACGTATTTCGAAAATATTTGCTCAAATAGTAAACAGTTCACCAATACTTCTTAATGTCTTAATTGAATAGTGGTTATTTATTTGTGTTTAGTGCTCATCCTACAAACCAAAAAAGAAATTTTCTAAAAGCATTTATCTTTTATATAAATCCTTGTCTGTGGCGGAGGTTTTGAGGTGATAATCAACCTCGTGAATTTTCAAATTCTGACCACATCATATTCGTTATCCAGCGACCCTAAAAACACTCTGTGAGGGGGGGACTCGAAATATGAATGAATGGGAATATAATGGGACCACTGACGTGAATTTTCAAATTCTAACCTCAGATTCGTTATAAAGTGACTCAAAAAAATCTTGCTGATGGCGATGGGACACGGTTTTATCTCATGAACTGTTTATTTTTGGACCTTTCGCGCTAATCGCGTCTAATGATACGAGATATATTCAGTCAGGACATCGTAGGGATAAAGGACATCCTATGGATATTCAAGAGATATCTGTTGGCCACCAAATTGGATATCCATAAGATATTTGCTTAGATTAATGGGATTGGAAAAACGATTTTTGATAATCTATATATTACTTGTCCATTAGGTTTTATTATATAGATATCTCACAAATTTACACCGAATATATATTGATATGGTAAAAATATATATTTATGCACTGTCATACTATAATGGGTTATTATTTTATTACCCTTCAGTGTATGGATGTCTATCAGGAGATCCATCATAAGAATATCCATCAGAATATCCATCAGAATATTCATCAGAATATTCACCAGAATATTCATCAGAATATTCATCAGAATATTCATCAGAATATTCATCAGAATATTCATCAGAATATCCATCAGAATATCCATCATCAGATTATCCATCAGAATATCCATCAGAATATCCATCAGAATATCCATCAGAATATCCATCAGAATATCCATCAGAATATCCATCAGAATATCCATCAGAATATCCATCAGAATATCCATCAGAATATCCATCAGAATATCCATCAGAATATCCATCAGAATATCCATCAGAATATCCATCAGAATATCCAACAGAATATCCATCATCAGAATATCCATCAGAATAATATCCATCAGAATATCCACCAGAATATCCATCATCCAGTGCCTGCTTACGGATATATTATGGATATCCATTCTGTATACAAGGATATCCTGACCTAAAATGGACTTGTAACGGATATCCATAGGACATTTTGTACTAACTAGAAAAATATTTTGTACTAACTAGAAAAATATTTTGTCCGATTGTACGACTAAAACGCGCTTTGCAGTACTCAAGATTTCCGCTAGATGGTGCGCTACCATTTTCGTTTCGCACCACCGACGGCATACTAAAGTGCGATTTCAAATAGAGTTTTAAAACTATGAAATGTTATCGCTTCTCGGCCTCTGGCTAAGATCAAAGTGTAGTATCTGTTCTTATCAGCTTAATATCTGATACGCCCCGCATGCGGGGCCAGTATATTAAACTGATTTTTGGAAAATGATGGAGGGTTAGGGGCTTGCTCCACCTCCGTCGCGGGTTGGCCCGGTATTGCAGTACCGCCGGGATCGGCCCATTTATTTTAATATAAACATAATTACCTCGGGAATATCATGAATGTCGTAGGCGCTACTCCTGAGACTATAATCCATTGCATTAAAGTCAAAAATTTATTCGTCGCATTGGATAGCGCGAGCCAGTAGCGAATGCGTAGTTTCACTTTGGCGCCCGCTTCACTTCATTTCATGCTAATTTATCACTTCTCACTTCATGACCTTCACCTACCTCATTACCTCATATTACCTCAAACATCGCATGAATAGAATCTGAAATTATTTGTATTAAGAAATTTTTCGACTTTACCTCAAACATCGCTCCTCAACAGTATGTACGAGATATTATAGGTATAGGTATGAATAGAATCTGAAAATTTTATTTTTTTTTATAATTTTTTTTACTTCAAACATCTCAAGTATAATGTATGAATAGAATCTGATTTTATTTCAACTTCACCTGTCAACGGTATGTACGAATAGATATAGGTCAAGGTGGATATAGGATGGTGAAACAGCTCTTCAATTGTTTCTGCGAAAAACTTGTAGACCGTTTGAGAAGGTACTAATATTTCCACGACTTGAATGAAGATGGCGGTGAGATCGATTATCGAAGAGGATTTCTGTTGCTCATGTATTTCTGTGGTTCGCATCTGACAGACATGAGTTGAAATGACATCAAAACACAATATTTTCAGTGAATCTGGAATAATTATCGATATTTCGACTCTTCTCAGTCATTTCTTATCTAGAATAGATGAAACTGATAAAAAAGTGACAGATGCACATATTCTGTTTTACCGACACAAGGTATGTCGCCATCTCTGATAACTTCAGGAAATATTACTACGGTATGAAATCAAGTAGGCAAAGGTCTACAGTTTATTCTAGTGCTTGTTAATAGGAAGCTGTTTCACCATCCTATATCCACCATGATATAGGTATAAGAATGAATAGAATCTGCCTCATATTACCTACCTCAAACATTAATCGACTTCACCATTTCTACTTTATCTTGTATTCATAACCTCATATTACCTCAAACATTGATTAACCTCATATTACCTCAAACATTAATCGACTTCACCATTTCGACTTTTATCTCGGATTCATAACCTCATATTATGTCAACGTAAAAACTTTTTTTTTTTAATTTTTTTTTCCATTCAGAAATTTCGACTTTATCTTGGATTCATAACCTCAAACCATAAATATAGGTATGAGAATCTGAAACTTTTTTTTTCATAAATTTTTTTCATTCAGAAATTTCGACTTTTTTATCTCGAAATTTCGACGTTCTCCGATAGTCGAAAATCTTCCTTGAAATTCCCACTTTTAAGTCGAAATTTCTACGACTTTTAAATCCTAATTGATATCTTAATTGATAATAAACATAATATTGATGGTTTCCGTTTCTGTATGGCCTCAGGTTGACCTGAGACCTGATGATAATATGGACGGGTTTCTATAGGGCCTCAGGTTCGGTGTAGTGAATGACGTGGATTATGGGTGTCAAACCAAAAGAAAATTTACAATTGTAGTGGCAGCTAGAAGTACACGTATTAGAATGTCAGGGATAACAATTAACCCACATGAATTACGAATTTATTATTATTGAATTGATATAATTGGGCCGATCCCGGCGGTACTGCAATACCGGGCCAACCCAAGACGGAGGTGGAGCAAGCCCCTAACCCTCCATCAATTTCCAAAAATCAGTTTAATATACTGGCCCTGCATGCGTAATACCAATAATTATACTCTCAAGTGACTTCAAAATATTTGAGAATAAAATGTCAATAAATAAAATTTTAGTGAATATGAAGTATGTATAATGAAGATGAGGCCAAAGTCATAATTGACGACATCACAATCCCATTTGAGAACGAGCCTCAAGCCCTCACAAGAGCGAGAGACTTCAATCGGGAAAAATACGTCGGCCTAGCGGAGGAGCTCAGGTCTCAAGGATATAAAGCGACCGTGGACGCTTATATCGTGGGAGAAGGGAAGCTGGGACAAGGCACGGGACAAGGATAATGAGGCTGTCCTGAGGTAATGCGCGGAGGGCCGGTGTACAGTTCTTATTCTTATACATATATATCTTTTCTTTACTCGTATGATCTCATATTTTAACTAATATTTTATTTATTGACGTGATTCTCTAAACAATGGAGTCACTAGTTCATGAATTTATTGACATGTAGACTTTAATCACGATTAGCGGGCCGAGAGGCGATAACATTCCATAGTTTTAATACTCTATTTGAAATCGCACTTTAGTATGCCGTCGGTGGTGCGAAACGAAAATGGTAGCGCACCATCTAGCGGAAATCCTGAGTACTGCAAAGCGCGTTTTAGTCGTATATCTATACAATCGGACAAAATATTTTTCTAGTTAGTACAAAATATCCTATGAATATCCGTTACAAGTCTATTTTAGGTCAGGATATCCTTGTATACACAAGATATTCGTAAGCAGGCAGTGAATGGATATTCTGGTGGCGATATTCTGATGGATATTCTGATGGATATTCTGATGGATATTCTGATGGATATTCTGGTGGATATTCTGATGGATATTCTGATGGATATTCTGATGGATATTCTGATGGATATTCTGATGGATATTCTGATGGATATTCTGATGGATATTCTGATGGATATTCTGGTGGATATTCTGATGGATATTCTGATGGATATTCTGATGGATATTCTGATGGATGTTCTGATGGATATTCTGATGGATATTCTGATGGATATTCTGATGGATATTCTGATGGATATTCTGATGGATATTCTGATGGATATTCTGATGGATATTCTGATGGATATTCTGATGGATATTCTGATGATGGATCTCCTGATGATAGACATCCATTCAATGAAGGGTAATAAAATAATAACCCATTATAGTATATGAGAGTTCATAAATATATATTTTTCCCATATCAATTGATCTTCTATAAAGGACGCCAATAGATGATTGGACAGAACATAAATCCCACAATTCATCCTGTTCAATCAGTTCAGAAAACTCTTAATAGTCAGTCTATGAATAAATTCTGACAATTATCAAATACATACCTGTGGACAAGTAATATAGATGATCAAAAATCGTTTTTCCAATCCCATTTATCTAAGCAAATATCTTATGGATATCCAATTTGGTGGCCAACAGATATCTCTTGAATATCCATAGGATGTCCTTTATCCCTACGATGTCCTGACTGAATATATCTCGTATCATAGACGCGATTAGCGCGAAAGGTCCAAAAATAAACAGTTCATGAGATAAAACCTTGTCCCATCGCCATCAGCAAGATTTTTTGGAGTCACTTTATAACGAATCTGAGGTTAGAATTTGAAAATTCACGTCAGTGGTCCCATCATATTCCCATTCATTCATATAAAAAGTCTAATTTTTCGAGTCCCCCCCTCACAGAGTGTTTTTAGGGTCGCTGGATAACGAATATGATGTGGTCAGAATTTGAAAATTCACGAGGTTGATTATCACCTCAAAACCTCCGCCACAGACAAGGATTTATATAAAAGAAAAATGCTTTTAGAAAATTTCATTTTTGGTTTGTAGGATGAGCACTAAACACAAATAAATAACCACTATTCAATTAAGACTATTCAATTAAGACATTAAGAAGTTTTGGTTAACTGTTTACTATTTGAGCAAATATTTTCGAAATACGTTAGTTTTCACAAAAATCGCCAGCATATCCAGCCATTTTCATCGATATCTCCGTACCCTAATAATAAAACCACTATATGTAAAGTTATTTCAGCGAATTTCACCGAGAGCCACTTTCCAAAAGGTTTGTTGCGGGGTTTTTTGAAAACATTAAAATTTTTTCTTCAAGATATCGACATTGGCTGCAGTAATTTATTTATTCATAATCTAATTTGCATAAATACCAATACTGAATTTTATTTCTCGCATTGTCTGCTTGAGTAAGTTTATGAATATGACGTAAATAAGTTGACGGTCTTGCACTTAGAGTCTAAAGGAAATTGGTTTCAAAAATGCAAGCGATAATGGAATAGAAAACATGCCATAGCTATATTCAATATTCAAATTAATGACGACAATAATTGCAGAAAACGAACCAAGCAAAACAGATACGTCTCAGAAGAGTTAATTAATTATTAGTGAGATAATTGCGGGAAAAATTAATGCATCATTAAAACAATGCCGCCGCATAATGAAGCATATCCATGAAGATCACTTATTTTCCAATGAAACACCCAAGACAATGCTCCGGAGTCCGGGTCACTCTCGATCTTGACCTTATTTTCAGAGAACGGACTGATTCAATATTTAACATACCTATTACCTATATGTATTTAACACAACAATCCAATTTATTACTTATGCGTATCGATCTTCTGATGGTCCTGTTTATATGTATACTGTATACATATGTAGGTTTTCTCGCATGTTTATCTTCACTATTTAGTATTAGGTGTAATTTCACTATTTTCACTAGAAGCTTTCAAGTAAAAATGGAACTTCTCTGTGTAGTCTGTAGATGGCGCGTGCGGCTTCTCGCTGAGTTAGGTCGGTCGGGAGTGTACAAATACTGCGGACACGCCCTGATAATTCATACTTACCTGGCGTAGGGGTTACCGTGATCAGCAAGGCGGTTCCCCCAGGGCGAGGCCATTCCCAAAGAATAGAGGTTAACCAAGAAGCGTCAGTGACGACCGCGGGAAATTTTGTAGGATTGACCTTGGAATTTTACTACGATCTGTTGTTATTGCTGTCTGTCAACCATTTGTCAACCGATTTATTAAAATAGCGATTTAATGCCTTTGGAGTTATATTGCATTTACAAGAGTTTACCCAATATATTTTGTGATGTTTAATCAACTTCTAGTGACTTACCTTCGTGTTATTTTTCCCATACAATTTATTATCTAACCCTAACCTCAATATGTACCTGTTGGAAAATATTTACTGAGAGAGCTTTGGTGGAATGAAAAATGATTGCAATAGACCAGTTAAGATTTTTCAGGGATCCTAATCTAATCCATAAAATGCAATGATGAAAAAGTACCAACTGAAAGAAGTGCTGTTCTTACTGAACTAAGAAGTGATGAGTATCATTATCATGTCTGCTTTTCTGATATACCAATCTTTCCTATCACTTTTTCAGATATCTTCGGAATAGATGTAATCCCAATCACTATTGATACACAAACATATTTTATTATGGTGAAAACTCCAACACAATCACATTCAGTGACACAGAAGGTCAGATACAAACAGAAATGAAACTTTTGGCAAAAACATCACCAAGAAAATCAAAATCAGTGATTGAAGTACCAGTATTTGTTATATCAGTACAAAATATACTTTTGTTTTACTTATTTTTATGTTGCTACCACTTTCTGAAACATTTGGAGTGAAAATGGAATATTCATATCATATTTTTCAGAGGAGAAATCACTTCCTATTGGGTCAACAATCTGAACACAGTTCAGCAGAATCCAGGAGTTTTCATCATATATTTTTGTGATAACCAATCTATGATAGGTATACCTACCCTTGCAAATGTGAAAAACAATAATATATCCAAGAATAACTTGTGAAACTTTTTGAAATATTTCATTATCGACTTTATTATGTTAGTACCTATAATAAATTATTAGCATTCATACTGGATATTATTAGTAGATGTTCCCACTAAAGAATTGGAATAAGATGAAAGAATCAATTTCTGCTTGTTTCAGACTTCCAGCACCAACTTCTTTTCACAACCTAGTAGGTTTTTTATGGGTGGTCCTGCCGTCGAATTTCTCAATTCTATTATTTCAGATTCCTCCTATTTTTTCTTCAGAAGGTAATCAACAATATTAACATTGGTAAAGCTGATATAATAAAAAATCTGAAATTTATTCCTATGTATACTAAATATACACAATAATAATAACAACAACATGGGTTTATATGATCTCTTCTTATATCCTAGATTTCTGTCTTGATTGGCTCAAAATTAATATACGCTACAAAAGTTAGTCTGTACACCAATGAAAAAACCGGACGTTATGAACGATAACGGCATTCACGTGAACTCGCCTTTACTGCAGATGTCATTTTCTTGGCATTTATCACGTGATCTTTGCGACCAATAGAATTGTTGGAACCCGACGAAATAGTTCATTCATGAAAGTTACCCAAGGTCATTCGTACATTTTTACTACTTCATTCATAAATACGGCCACTGAAACCTCTTGTTCGTAGAACCTATACTCTTTGCCATTCCATTGCACCACGGTCGGGCTGACCCCTGCGATTATCCCTAATGCGGATAACTCGGGCGCGTAATTTTTGGTAGTCGGGACTGCGTACGCGCTGTCCCGGTGTTTAACAACTAAAGTAAACTTGGTAGGTAGGAAAAAATTAATAATATCACGAGTTAGAACAAATTGAAAATTAATTCGACAGCTTTGAAAAACTTGTTGCCAGGCAATAAACGAGCCCGAAGGGCTCAAGTGGTTATTGCCAATTGGCAACAAGTTTGAGAAATTGCCTGGAGAATTATTATAGCTATTTATGTACCAAGTGCGTTATATAGATCCTAACGCCCGGAGGATAACATTCACCCGAGGGATGAATGTTGCCCGATGGGCGTTAGGATCTAGTAACGCTCGTGGTGCATACAAGATTTTATTTTTCACGAAAAAATTATCTTAAACGACGTTGTTTACTTCATAAATTTTTTCTCATAGTATTTACTGCGTTCTGGTCGGCAACTGAGCACAAGTGAGCTTCTATGCAATTGCCATGGAAACATTGAAGAGGTTGCTAAGGGTTGTTTATTTAATAATATTGAACTACAGAAAAAACATTTAGCGGGCGTTATGATTCATAATGCCCTCCATAACGCCCCGGGCGTTATGGGTCTGTTAATAGCAACCGTTGCCAAGGTATTATAAAGCAGTAACGATCAAGTGAAAAATAAACTAATTTATCGAACTCTCGTGTGGTATTCGATGGATTATTTTTTGCTGTTACAATCAAAATCATTTTTAAAATTTTATATTTTTATATCAACAAATTTATATCTCGACTCAATATAAACAGAATGAGTTATTCAAATTAGGATGCATTGAAGTTTTGAACATGAAAAATACAGTTATTATAAATGTGTCCTTGTGTGGAGGATTTTTATCATTGAATGGGTCGAATCTTCTATTAAATTGGTCGTAGCACAACTCTTGCATTAATTTTGCGGTTTTATTCCACATTGTCTTCTTTATAGTCTTCTCCATTCTGTTTCTTCATATTGAACCCATAGTCTAGTTTTGTTGTTGATGTCTTCTCTTCCAATTTATATCCCCTCTCGTCGCAAAATAATTGGAATTGTTTCCAAATCGATGCGCTGCTTATTTTGGTATTCTTACATGCACTTTCAATGATAATATTATTTATATCATCGACTGAGGATTAACTAAAACTTGTGAGAATCATTTTACGAATTTCTTGAAAATTTATGACAGACGCGTCAAATCAAGAAAATCCGTAGTAGATTATTCTCACTATAAAAATGTTTTGATTGGCTAGAACGTATATGAATTACTGAAATTGAAAATTTCTATTGGTTTCGAGAAACGTCGAAAAATAATCAAATAAATCACTTGTAAAATTCAATATTTGACCCTTTTATTAACACATAAACTTGTAATCTATTGACATGAATGACAAGTAGGTCTTCTTTTCTATTTGACCTTTTTCTATATAGGACGCAGACATAGATCATTCGCGGTTCATAATTATTTCAACGTGTCTAGAAATCGTCGATAGTGCAAAACTATCGATAGTTTTCCACCTCTAGAAAATATTTATATCGAATATCGATGAGTAAAGATAAGTTACGTCTTAGATGAGTTACGTCTAAAGTATGGAGCATTCACACGGATTACGTCCTGGTTTCCTACTTCAAACCTAAATCCAAATATTGATGGAATATTGCGCTCTAAATAAAATTTCTGAACGAACTGTTACTCACGTATTGAAAATTGAAACAAATTTCAAGTAATTTTTATTGATAAATATAAGTCGAATTGTTTCATATCCAATCCAGGATATGCCTAGAAAGAAATGGTTTACTAGAGACGGAAATAATTAAATCTAACGCAACAGATGTTGAAAAATACATTGTATAACGGCCTCGTCTTATTCTGCAAAATAGCGTAGGAGTGAATGAAATTCTACTAATCTTGTATGTTTTCCATATTTTATATTACCTTCTAACATGCAGAATATTTTATTGCTGCGAACACTAGCAAGTAATTAAATCTATAAAAAAGAAACTATTATAGTCATACGGATATTAGATTGAGAATTTATTGGAATGTAGGTTACAGCATCAGAGGATGATTCATGAGTATTTCAGGAAACTATATATCAATACAATCGTTATTGATCGCCCTGTATATGCAGAAACATATTATTTTTAGGTTGCACGACTTTCACCAATCGAAGGCAATGCCACAAAACTAATGATCGGAAAAGCAGATCCAATCACGGATCATCGACATACGACCTCTCGACTCAGTTTGACGGCCACCCTGAAAAAATAATATGGCAATCTATTCGGAAGTACGTTTTACTTCCTGTTGCAGGAAAAATGTATCTCTTTTTTTCAAGATCGGAAGTGAACGGATTCATTATCGATTATTAATTCAATTTCTTATTCGAAATAGAATAAGGCGCTGAAAATTTGAATAATCAGTTTATTTGAAGGTGAAGAGGTAATTAAATTGACTACTTGAACAAATTAGGACACGCTAGGACATGATCTGATATATAGGAATTATGATTATTACATGAAGTATATACCTATTTCACGACACAAACATTCCGTTCATTATATCTACTATATATATACACGAAAATCTGAAAATCACTTTTTTCAGACATTAGTGATGTAGCTTATCGACACAAGAAAATGATTTCAACGACAGATGAGTAATTAGTAAAGAAATAGATACCGAAAATACTGAAATGAAAAAAAAATGCGCATACAGGCGAAAATTCTTCAAAAATCTATGACTATTTAACGAAAATCTATTGCGTTTTAGTTTCAGTGTAACATGGAGCATTTTAGAACACATGAATTATTTAGACAGATATTCACCAATTATTTCGATCATAATAGAAACAACTGGTGTTAATTACCTGGAGTCATTTTCCTTCAACACTTCAAACAAAAAAATTCAAGTTGCACCAGAAAATATCTTGTTTGAGTTCAGTGGAATCCTGAATTGTGTGGTTATGTAGTTTGTTTTGTAGTATGTTTTGTTTTTACTTTGCTCTAACCCAACTCTAACCGTAACCCTACTTTTTTATGGTTCCGCTCTTAGATCATAGAGTATAGGTTAGTAACACTAATCTTTGCTTAGATCTTTCCGGTTTTTCAGGTGAAATTTTCCAGATATCTTCGTGTTCAAATATACAATCGTTTCTGAAATGTCTTTATCACAAAAACATAGTGGAAAAGTGTTCGTGCCCTGGTACAATGCGTGAGTAAAAGCTTATATAAAAACTATAAACAATCACATACTGGATACTTTATAGAGCTGAATGGAAAACTGTTTACGAAAAGCTGCAATCTGAGGATTCGAATGACAGACAATGGGCCTTGGAGGTACTAGAAATATGGAAAATTCGAACGCCTCTGCTATCAGCAGGAGTGGAAGGAACTATGATTATACTAAGAGCTCTTCTGTTGTGTGATAAAGAAAATTTGTCTGAAAGTGAAATAGCGGATCTCGCTCTATCGTTATTGAGGTATAATATGAAATGATCCAATATTATATATAAATGCAACAGATTCGAGTTGTTACAGATTTTTGAATCTTTGTGCTGCCAACAATGAAAAACAAGGTACCTTCAACAAAACAGCTTCTGAAAATGACCTCCCTAGATGGTTGATACATATTAGGCATGACATAGCTCATCACCACCATTTACCCTCAAAATCTACCCTACAAAGTGCCATCACCCAGTCATTCCAATGGCTAATGGAAAAATATTGGAAGCAGCAAAATGACCTCATAACTGATTATGTTATAACAGAAGCCTCATTGGAATCCAACTCAAAAGTGCCTAGTATTCTGGATGTCTATATCAGATTGAGTTTTCATGTATTAAATGGAATCAGTATGAGTGAAGTTGATCAAGGGCTAATGGCAAAACTCAACTATGTTGTCAATAAAAGAAGCAAAAGGAACAAGGACATTACTCCTGCTGTATTTCTCGAAATTCTCCAAGAAATGTTGATACAGTACCTTGAAAGTCAAGAAGATGTGATGGGATGCCAGATTGCAAAAATATTGGTAACAGACAAGGCAATGTTAGCAACCCATGTAGAAACCACTCCTGAAGGTACCTATCATAATTTGAATCAAATGACAAATGGATACAAGCATAGTGAAATTATATCTTAGATATCATTGATTATCAGTGATTATTCTAGGGGCTGATATTATCCCAAAGGATTTCAGGAATCTATGGTCAAACCTGATCAATATACTATATGAACATTCTTTAATTATCTCTCTGGTGGACCAGTTTCTAGAAGTAACTAATAATGCTAGTCTCACTGATTCTCATAGAAAAGTAGCTTCTATCTGGATCACAGAAATATTTGATGGGTTGTTGAGTTTACAAATCATCAAGGAGGAACTTGAGAGTATCAAAGAGGTATAGTCCACTAGAAATGTTGTCAATATCTACAGTTTCATGTGAGAAATTTTTTTTGTAGGCTGCTGACTTAGACAGAAAAACAAGTAGAATCATTTTGAAGTCAATTATAACTAAAAAAAATCCCCAAATGAAAGATTGCCTGGAGTTCAAATCAATAGATAAGCTTCCAATAGCAGAAGCAAAGCAATTCGAGGATAAAATGTTGAAACAGCCCAATGAGTTTATGCTAAATTTCTTAGAAAGGTGCGATTTTTTTCAATGAATTATTCAAATAACCCAGTTTTTTTCCTCCCCTATTTCAGGGTCATGACTTTTAATAAAAATTGCAATGCACACATAATTGAAACTAAGGGTTTAGTTGAAATTATGTCAGGCCATACTAAATCCACTAATTGGGGTGAAGAGATATTCACCATAGATAATCTGACTTCAGCCACAGGACTGAATTTGAATGTGGAAGAAGTCACTCAAGAAGATGAAGAAATGGCTCTGGTACAGGATATTGGTGGTTCAAACCATCCTGTTCCTGAAAAGAGATGGCAGCTCATAAAAGGTAACTTTACAAAAGATTTGCATCCATTGCAACTTCATTTTTTGTTATATTTGATTGAAGCCATAGCCATATCATGTTTTATCACTTTTGAGTTCTAATTTTATGAACTCTTGAAAAGCCCAACTGATCTCTCAAGCTAGTATAACCTGTAATTTAAAAAAAATAGAATAAAACAGCTATAAGCATTATTATCATAAAAAATTAACCTTAAGTTATAGTAAAATTCAAAAATCTTGAGGTGGTTCCACTGGCTTAGGGGAGGTGTCTCTGAAACCTTCTCATACATCATACAGGGTGTTTAATTTTCAAATGTTTGCATTTGAAACGGAATAGTTACTTATACAAATATTTTTTTCAGACACTTCTTATCAAGGATTGCCTTTGGGAATTTTACCCAATCAGTGGAAACAGAAAAACCCACTTCTGTTTGTATTGTAGTTTCCAAAAGTATACTTTTACAATATGAAATTTCCAATCATTCTATATCTGAATGAAATATCTATACCAATGAAAAATCTGACATGTTATTTGAAAAACGTGGATAATTGGAATTTGTTTCATTTTTATAAATAATTCTCAAAAAGGATATGTCTAGTTGTTTTGTAACAAATAATTTAACAGTTCTAGCTGGAGAAGAATTCTCTGAAACACTACAAGAGTCACTAAAGTGTAGAGGTAAGGAAATAAATCATATACCTACTTCATGAGTTTTTAATGAAGCTGAATATAAATATTCAGAGTTTCAGAAACGAGTGACTAGGTTTATTTTATAAATATTCTGAACATTACTTTCGCAGGAATTTACAATATTTTTGTTGTTTAAAATGTAGATAACACATATTCAAGCCAAGGTTTATTGTATCAAAAACAAATAACTATGCTTCATTCAGAGAAGTGATTCAAAATTTTATTTTGACTAAAAACTCATCAAATGTCCAGATTTTAATTCGATGTTCTTTCCAAATTCCAAGAAATACTCGGTAGCGAATACATAAAAACCAACTCGAATCGATTGTTTATTGATTCTCCATTCACGTCGGATTTCCTAGGTTTATGGTCGGTTATTTATTCTGAAATGTACCAGCGTACGAATGTGCTGGCAAATTTCGCAATTTTCGCAGAAAGCGATGCGATCCGTCGTACAAGTTCACACATACATTCTCTGAGGTTGGTTGGTTCATCGAAAAAAAGTTTTTTATTCGGACGACTTACTATCGATAACCTTCGGCAAATAAGCAGTAAAGGTGATGCTCGATCGAATGCTGTGCTCTTTCTGATAAGTATCAGTTAATTGCGATGATTTTACAATCAATTGACAAGGAATTGGCAAGTGTTGACAAATATACCGGATGGGATATATGATCAGCGATAATTGTGCTATAGGGAATTTTCAATAGCCATTGATATTCTGTTTATTTATTCGCCACATCTACAAGGTAAGTTTCTTATTTACATTAAATTATAATAAAATCAGAGCAATAGTTGAGAGATACAGAAAAGAAACAATTTATTTTCTCTTTTTCAAGGCTTTTCGACCTCATAGTTTTTCCACTACTAAAAATAAGATCATAAAACCGTAGACACATTTTTACTTTTATTACTTTTGAGATAGGAACATTACATAGACATGACACATTACAGAAATAAAGGGAGAGGCGCAGAAAACAAAACATAATCTACATATATCTTGTTCCAGGAACAAACAAAACAACAGGTGAATTTTTATTTTAAGGGTTGTGACATATTCCGGTGACTCAGACAGCGTGATGTGATTCTGAAAATGTTTTTAAAATATTTCAGCAGAACATTAAATTTCGAATACTCACAGAATGTTCTGAAAATTGAACGAAAACCAACGTTCCAAGAACATTCCTAGGAATATTCCTGAAAATGTCACATTATTTGACAGAATATAATATGACTAAGACGAATTCAAAACATATCCACTGCTCAGATAACAATTCCAAGCTACAAATTATTTAGTCTAGAACATCTTATAAACATTCCTAAAGAAGATTGATAACATATAAAAGCGTGTATTAATATATAACGTTTCTTAGAATATTCTAAGTGAGACATTCGATGAACATTCATTAAGTAAATTCATCAAATGCAATGGAATAGGCTGGGAATATTCAAGAGATACATTAAATGAACAATCATGGAGAATATTCATGGAATAATAAGGAATATTTTATGAACGGTCATGAAATTCGATGTGAATTATTCCTGTAAAATATTCATAAAATAAAATATTCTGGTTATACATTCAATGACCATCATTGCTGAAAGACATTAATAAAATATACTTAATTGCATATTAGAATATTCAAGTGAGACATTCAATGAACATATTATTCCTGGATAACATTCATAGAATAATATGGAATATTTTATTAATGTTCCCAAAATATTCATAAAATATAATGTATTATTCTTGAAACATTAAATTGAGACATTCCTAGAGAATATTCATAGAATAATAAGAAATATTTTATGAACGGTCATGATGTGTATTCCTGTGAAATATTCATAAAATAAAATATTCAGGTGATACATTCAATGAGCATTCCTGAAGAACATTCATAAAATATAATGTATTATTCTTGAAACATTAAATTGAGACATTCCTAGAGAATATTCATAGAATAATAAGAAATATTTTATGAACGGTCATGAAATTCGATGTCTATTCCTGTGAAATATTCATAAAATAAAATATTCAGGTGATACATTCAATGAGCATTCCTGAAGAACATTCATAAAATATAATGTATTATTCTTGAAACATTGAATTGAGACATTCCTAGAGAATATTCATAGAATAATAATAAATATTTTATGAACGGTCATGATGTGTATTCCTGTGAAATATTCATAAAATAAAATATTCAGGTGATACATTCAATGAGCATTCCTGGAGAACATTCATAAAATATAATGTATTATTCTTGAAACATTGAATTGAGACATTCCTAGAGAATATTCATAGAATAATAAGAAATATTTTATGAACGGTCATGATGTGTATTCCTGTGAAATATTCATAAAATAAAATATTCAGGTGATACATTCAATGAGCATTCCTGAAGAATATTCATAAAATATAATGTATTATTCTTGAAACATTAAATTGAGACATTCCTAGAGAATATTCATAGAATAATAAGAAATATTTTATGAACGGTCATGAAATTCGATGTCTATTCCTGTGAAATATTCATAAAATAAAATATTCAGGTGATACAATCAATGAGCATTCCTGAAGAACATTCATAAAATATAATGTATTATTCTTGAAACATTGAATTGAGACATTCCTAGAGAATATTCATAGAATAATAAGAAATATTTTATGAACGGTCATGATGTGTATTCCTGTGAAATATTCATAAAATAAAATATTCAGGTGATACATTCAATGAGCATTCCTGGAGAACATTCATAAAATATAATGTATTATTCTTGAAACATTGAATTGAGACATTCCTAGAGAATATTCATAGAATAATAAGAAATATTTTATGAACGGTCATGATGTGTATTCCTGTGAAATATTCATAAAATAAAATATTCAGGTGATACATTCAATGAGCATTCCTGAAGAACATTCATAAAATATAATGTATTATTCTTGAAACATTAAATTGAGACATTCCTAGAGAATAATGTGAAATATTTTATGAACATTCCTAAAATATCCATTTAATATTTTATTTTTATTCATAAAATATGAAGTATACATTCTCATAATATTTTAACAATATTCTGTGGAGAAAACCTACGTTTTAAAAATATTTATAAAATATTCTGTGCTGTCTGCGATTCAATTTCCTTATTATTTGTTCATCACAATTGAACTGCAAAAATGGCGCCAACATCATAATGATCACAATTTTCACTCTATTTTCATCCTCCAGAAAAGGGCCGTTCGATACCTCCGCAATGTTGGATCTAGAGTTTCATGTAAACCTCTTTTCTTGGAACTCAAAATCCTTACCCTTCCAACTCTATTTATTCTTGAGACTGTATGTTTAGTCCACAGCAACAAATCGGCATATGATACGGTTGTTAGTTCTACTCGCCAAAATAATAATCTCAGACTTCCCATTCCTTTATCGATTTTAACAAAAAAGTCTCTCATTTATAATGCTCTGATATTATATAATCATCTTCCGGTTACCATCAGAAATATTGTCTCTCCAATTCTATTCAGGAGATCTGTGAAAAAACTTCTCATCAATGAACCATATTATAGTGTTCAAGAGTATCTTGACAAAGAGTGGAATTGTTCGAGCTCAGCTTAATCTCGTACATTCATATGTTCATTTAAATTTAGTATTATATTTCATGTTCGTATGTTTTTCTATTAGGTTCTATAATTACTACATCTATGGAAATTATTTCTCCCTCGGACAATAATATGTTAGTTGTTCAACATATTGATTTGATTCAACCATTTTAATTGTCACCTTGTATACTAGTTATGTGTATCGTGTTCTACTTTTACTTTCATTCTATGACAGGCTATATTTTAGGACTCTATAATATCTATATTATATATTATATTTTATACTTATGACGTGATCAAGATATGTTTTGATGTCTATTTGTTTTATGATGTACTAGTTTTTATGATGTACCTGTTCTCTTTTCTCCTTTTTTTTGACGAATTGAGCTTTTATCAGCACTCATACGAATACCATTCTTTTTATATTTATAAATGCTTTGTCAATAAGAATCCTTTCTTCGGACAATAAAGTATATTTTGATTTGATTTGAACAATCGTTAGCCAGTCAACCTTTCCAGGAAACCGCACCAACCACAATGCCCCCAACACCCTTCAATCTGGAACTCAGAACCGCCACCACCCAAGACAAGAGCCGCATCGTCGCATTCCTCAGAGCCTCCTTCTACAAAGACGAACCCCTCAACAGAGCCATAGGCCTCGTCACCCCCCAAAGACCGACCAACAAAGAGGCCGAAGCCTTCTCCCTGGCCAAATTCGACCAGGGGTGCGCCGTGCTGGCCCTCGTAGGGGGTGAATTGGTGGGGGTGTGTCTGGGTGACGTCACACGGAGGGGTGAAGACACCCCTATGCCGGTGGTGGAGGGGGCGCAGCTCGCTAAACTGCTGGGGTTGTTCCAAAGACTCGCTAGGGAGGCTAAGGTGTTTGATAAGTTCCCCTATTGCGATAGGGGGTTGGAGGTCAACGTTTTGGCGGTGGAGGGGTCCTTCAGGAGACGTGGTATTGCCAAGGGGATGCTGCAGAGGGTCAGGTGAATGGGGGTTTGCAAGGTTTTTGTCTCGTCATCGGGTAGATTGGATTGTAGATTGTAGGGGGGGTCTTTTAGGATGTGCAGCCTCTCAAGCACCTCGACCTATTAAAGATCTTTAGTGCATATAACGCTTCGTCACCGGGTATAGTTTTTGTCTAAATTCTGTGTTGTAGTGGCTCTGTGAAATCGAAAATGAAGCGTATTCGTAGGTATTTGAAATATTTATTATATACTCAGAATGTTCTCACGAGTACATTGAATATTCTAAGGATATCCTAAGAACATGAACATTGGACGAAAACTAACGTTCCCAGAATATTCTTGATTCTCATCTCATTGTGAGTACCCACGTACTCATATATAATCTTCCCAATACAGGGTGTTTCATAATAAATGCGCAGGACTTCAGGATATGATAGCTCTTTCAAGAATATGAAAAAAAGTTCCTATTGACTTACCCTCTAAAATGCACAATTTTCGAAATGAATTAGAAAAAAATCTTTTTTTGCGAATATTTCTGGAACCGTTTATCGCACAGAAAACAGATTTTGTAGGCATTTTCTACTCATAATAAGCTATGTTTTGGGCTGATTTGTTATTTTTTAAATTCATAACGGCGGACATTTCCAACACTTAATTTAACTAAGTATGATTTGTTTTTTTTTTATTTTGCAAATATGAAGTTAACGTTTGGTTTTGTTACTTGTTCTAACGTTTAAATAAATTTTGTATAATTATGAAAAAAATTATTCAAAAAAATTGACCATGTTTTTCAACATGAAAGTTGATTTTTCTTGATAACGGTCAACTTTAGAGCTTATGAACAAAAGTACCTTTTTTGTGTAGAAAACATTGGCGGTTTAAATAGGTGGCTCAAAATTGTACTTTTTCCAGTGGTGTCAAAGTTGGAGGAAATAACACCCACTACCCCTTCAAAATCATCACCAATTATGAATTTAAAAAAATAACAAATCAGCCCAAGACATAGCTTATTATGAGTAGAAAATGCCTACAAAATCTGTTTTCTGTGCGATAAACGGTTCCAGAAATATTCGCAAACAACGATTTTTTTGTTGTTTAACAACACCCTGTATGTCGAAAATGATGCATTTTAGATGGTAAGTCAATAGAAACTTTTTTCATATTCTTGAAATAGCTATCATATCCGGAAGTCCTGCGCATTTATTATGAAACACCCTGTATACAGGGCTATTCAAATTCGAGTCTATGCATGGGGATTTCGATAACGGTAAGAGATAGAAGGTTGGTTAAATGGGGGCAAAGTAGCGTATTTCAGAGGTTAATTATATGGATGAAAAAAATCTAACCTAGCTTCTTCAGTTCTGGAGTTATACAGGAAAAATTGAAAAAAAAATGTTGAAATTTTACTGGTAATAGTTCAATATTTCCAAAACATTCTGTAATTCAGATGAAAATACTACGTCATGACTCTTGGCATTCAAAAAAATGCAAGAAAAAATACAGGTCCGTATTTGAAAATTAATAGTTGAGGGTGGCCCAATCTATACGATACCCTGTATATAATTTTAATTCAGATATTTGGAAAGGCTACAAAAAGTTGCTATGGCAAAGTGGCAAAATTTTGAAAAAATCTCTGTAAAATGAAAAGATATAGGCAAAAGAAGAATTTCGAAATTCTTATTTTTTCCTGGTTAACTCCACAACGGAAGAAGCTAGGTCAGATTTTTTTCATCCATATAATTATCCTCTGAAATACGATACTTTGCCCCCATTTAACCAACCGTTATCAAAATCCCCATGCATAGACTCGAATTTGAATAGCCCTGTATATATGTGTATGGACACGACAGAACTATTAGAAACCACATAAAAATATAGCATTTGAACAGAATATTATTATATATGACACGATTCTAGAAAAGATCCACTGATGGTCAGTCAAGCACAAGCTTCTACAGTGAACTTTTATAGAATATCATTATGGAATATTCTAGAACTCCTTAAGATATTAAAGTGAAAAATGTAATGAGAAACATTCAATATATATGGAATATTTCCAAATGTTCTCTGGATATTCAAGCAAAAAAGTCTATGTGAATCCCTGATGGGGAACAATCATATATAAAATAATATGGAATATCCTAGAATATTCAGGTGAAAAATATTTATATCCCTGAGAAACATTCTTGAGTTATATTTTCTGAAATAACAATTCTATTCGTAAAAACCAGAAAAAAACTTGTATCTATTATACGGTTTTAGAATAAAGCAATAATGTTACCACATGATAAAAGAAACGGCCTGCATAATATTATGGAATATTCTATAATTTTCTCGAAATATTCAATTGAAAAATGTTATGTATATCCCTGGAGAGCATTCATATAATATCATGAAATATTCTAGAACGTTCTCAGAACATGCAGATGAAATATGTTAATGAATATATTTGATGGATGTTCTGAAAAATTCGAAAATAGGTATTCAAAGAATATTTTCTTCGCTGTCTGGGTAGCTGTACCGACCGACCGATCGATAATTTCATACCAATCTGAAAGCAAATCCCATTAGTTGAACTGATGCGTATTTGTATTATCTATTCAAAACATGTCAAAAAAATGATAGATATACACTGAGTGCGTACCAGTTTTACCAATGGAAAACGCTATTTTCCATCATCATCAAACGAACAACAGGTTGACATCGAAGGGATTGTTTGTATTTGACATCCAAGGAAAAACTATCTTACTTATTGTTGATTTCAATATCTCTAAGAGGTGTTCCGACGGGGGGGGGGGAAGGGTTTCTGGGTTCAAACCCCCCAGTGATCCATCAATAAGTTTATTTTTGTGGGAATTTTTGAATTGAATTCGCACAAAATAAGATTTTTCCCGCCAGGAAAATTTGCACGGCACGCCACTCACTGATGTATGGCGTATATAATCGTCAATGATGACTTGTCTCGTAAAACTACAGTAACGAAATAAAATTTTTATTATCCAATTTCAATTACCTATTATTCTTTATTCATTTGTAATTTTTTCAGGGAACTGGGCAAAGAGAAAAACTGCGGTTTTATAAAAATGGACTGCACCAGTCATTATTCGGCATCAGCCGCAAAATCTCTCGGCTTCGAGCTCATCTATTCTTTGAATTTTTCCGACTATCTTGTGAACAATGAATTGGTTTTCAAACCTGAACCACCTCATATTGCTGCCACTGTATATGCGAAACACATCGATTGAATATCTTTGTTGGTTTCTCGAAACTGTACAGATTTGTTTTATATTCAAATAAATAAATGGAAGACTGATGATTACTCTGTATATTTGGATGATTTTTGTATGCTATATTTTTTTTTCAGCTGTCTCCTTTGAGAATAAAATTTTCAAATATCAATATACTGGGTGATGTTGTTTCGACTCGAAACCTACTTGATAATTTTCTCAAGGCCGGACCTGGAGTTAGACATAAAATAGTGAACACCATAGTGTGGACATAGACATAGACAAAAATGTGTAGGTCGGCAAATAGGTAATAAATTGAAGAAAATGGGGAAAAGAATAAATCACCCTGTATCTTGGCTATAAAGAACGATAAGCCT
Source organism: Chrysomela aeneicollis (assembly GCA_029955515.1). Classification (NCBI taxonomy): domain Eukaryota; kingdom Metazoa; phylum Arthropoda; class Insecta; order Coleoptera; family Chrysomelidae; genus Chrysomela; species Chrysomela aeneicollis. Next base: position 2,890,453 of record JARUHQ010000003.1, read on the forward strand.
ATTATAAAATGTAGGTCATATCTAGAAGCAACTCGGTGTCCTACACCTACCCTTACTGTATATGCGCATTTCCCAATGAGTCACCCTGTATATAAGGTGTTTCATTCAAAGGTTTGAACATTATTATCCTCATTACTTTAAAACTTGAATGGAAATATCAATATTTTGAGCCCAGTATTGTACAGATGAAGATATTTCAATAGAATAGAAAATATGCTAGTGACTGAATTAGTTTGTATGGAAAAAAATCCTCACAAGAAAAAAGTCTGAAGGGTCCAAACCTACATCATTGTATAAGATCAATATCTTTGAATTATTTTTGATGAAAGGTCGAATTAATCCACCTCTTCTGTATATGCAATCAGATAAACTTATCTTTTAAGTACGAGATAACAGGTATAACAGTTGGCTTAATTTACGAATTAAAAAAGTAGATAACTGTTGGAAAATATAAAAATATCGTACCAGAACCACATATCGTTGTGTAAGCAGTCAGTTAATTTTCGCATGGTCGACAATAAAAGTCGCCTACAACTCTGCAATAATGTCCCCGGAACTAGATATTAGAATCGCAAAAACCGAAGACAGGGAACAAATCTTGCAGTTCCTTCGGAAATATTTCTACACAGACGAACCCCTGAACAACTACCTCAAAATAGTGACGGCGGAAAAACCTGTAAACGAGGACCTGGAAAATTTTTCCGTAGCGGGTTTAGACGATGGCATTTCGTTGATGTGTTTTCGCAACGAGAAGCTGATAGCTGTCAGCCTGAATTATTTTCTGCACAGAGGGAAAAAGGAAGAGTTTTCCTGCCAGGACGAAAAGTTTTCGAAAATCGTCAGCCTGCTGGAGTACGTCGGCAAAAAATCGGACCCTTTCCAGAAGTACCCTGGATGTGACAAGGCTGTGACCGTTGGTATTATTTCTGTTGATGATTCCTGTAGAGGAAAGGGGGTAGCGAAAACTCTGATCGAAAAAACAAGGTATTTTTATTGGAAACAATGCGGTGTGTGTCAGTTTTGAAAGTTTTGAATTTTAAAAACCCACATGATATGAATTATACACCATTGGAAATCTCTTTGAATGTGTATTTCAGAATTACCCAGTTTTGACTGTTTATTGTCAAAAATGCTCAGATATCATTTGGAAAAAGCCTTAATATAACAAATCTATTGAACTATTAATATCCAGAATCTAGAGTAGGTATTACATATATAAGCGGTTTTTTTTCTAATTCAGATTACAAGATAAAAAATAGAATAAATGGATATATTTTATTATTATCTTCAGTTTCTCATCTAAAATTTCTTCTGCGGTGATTCAGTTATTTCGAACACCCTGTATATTCTTCTGTTTTATGTGTTTCTGTAGTTACATCCCAATACCTATTTCAACTCTCTTTTGGGATATATCCAAGGTGGATATAGGATGGTGAAACAGCTCTATCAATTGTTTCTGCGAAAAACTTGTAGACCGTTTAGAAGGTACTAATATTTCCACGACTTGAATGAAGATGGCGGTGAGATCGATTATCGAAGAGGATTTCTGTTGCTCATGTATTTCTGTGGTTCGCATCTGACAGACATGAGTTGAAATGACATCAAAACACAATATTTTCAGTGAATCTGGAATAATTATCGATATTTCGACTCTTCTCAGTCATTTCTTATCTAGAATAGATGAAACTGATAAAAAAGTGACAGATGCACAGATTCTGTTTTACCGACACAAGGTATGTCGCCATCTCTGATAACTTCAGGAAATGTTACTACGGTATGAAATCAAGTAGGCAAAGGTTTACAGTTTATTCTAGTGCTTGTTAATAAGAAGCTGTTTTACCATCCTATATCCACCTTTTCGTCGTCCGTTCTACATACCAAGTAGAGGTATATCAAATTTAGGTTCTGGTTGAATGAAATATTGAAGTCAAATGGATAGCTCAAGACAACTCAGATGTGACATTTCGCTTTATACCAAACCGTTTGGAATTTACAAGATATGAATAATTGAAGATTGATATACACTGTGTCCGTAAAGTATGGAACAAATTCATTTTTAGCTAAACATGTCATTTTAAGAAATAATCCTGAAACACGTCGATTTTTTATTTTAATTTACCGTATTTTAAAATAATAATCTAATATACAGGGTGAACTACGTTCGAGTAATGACGTCATCATCTTTTTTTCTTCAAATGGAACACCCCCATTTTGTCTCAATTTTCGGATTACTCTAGCTGAACTGATTCTAAAAATGTATCACATGTTGATTCCAATTGGTACAGGGTGGACAAAAATACAGTAGTTGTGTGTGTGCTGATAAAGTAACGCGTAACATTCTTTATTAGGTAAATTAACAATATTATCAAAAATACTTATTGTCTAGCGGCAATTGGTTTAAATGTAACACCCCGTAGTTTGCTACATGTGGTCTAGCAGACAGAATATAAGACATTATTTTTATTATTTTTGTCCACCCTGTACCAATGGAATCAACATGTGATACATTTTTGGAATCAGCTCAGCTAGAGTAATCCAAAAATTGAGACAAAATGGGGGTGTCCCTTTAAAAAAAATGACGGTGACGTCATTACTCGAACGTAATTCACCCTGTATATTAGATTATTATTTTAAAATACGGTAAATTGAAATCAAAAATCGACGTGTTTCAGGATTATTTCTTAAAATGACATGTTTAGCTAAAAATGAAATTGTTCCATACTTTACGGACACCATCTCAGCTTTATTTTTAAAGTAGACCAAAATTTGCGCAAGAAAAAAAATGGAATCGACGTGTCTTTTTCAAAATAACATAAATAACGTACTATCGTTATCATTGAATAAACTATCTGTATTATTGATAAATTGATAATTTATTATCTGAAATAAATGACGAATTATTATTTACACATTTTTACACACAACAAAAAATTTTTCGTACGATAACAACGAACATAAAAAAATTATAACTTATTGTATATTTTTCAGTTCAACTTGTTAAGAACTATACAACAAATAACAATAAAAAATAATAATAGAAAATTAAACCATTCGTTCGTAATATTTAAAATGAAAGAACATTTATTCACATTTCGCAAAAATAGATCCTGTCAGTTCATTTAATGGTTGGCTTATGATAATGCTTGATGAATAGGGAGATTTTAGAGTAGTTTTACTTTTGCGCGCGTCGTGCGGAAAAGTCTAACTTTGCGCACGCTAATCTATATACACGTGTTCAACTGACTATGCTCAGCATCTCCAAGAGAAGATTTCAGATTATAGTTTCAATATCCTCCTCAATAAGTCTGTCAATCCAAATTTTGAGCACCGAAATTGTGAGAATATTTTTTTTTGTAATAAACTGGCAAATATCTCCTTCAATATTCGTTCGTTTCCAGAGAGTTGGGAAAACAACATGGCTGCGGTTTCATTACCCTTGACTGCACGAGTTCTTTCACGGCAGCGGCTGTAAAGAGGCTCGGTTTCGAACTAGTCTTTTCCCTGGACTATGCGGACTATAAAGTGAACGGGGAGGCGCCATTGAGGCCGGACCCACCCCATACGGCCGTAACCGTATATGCCAAAAAAATCGACTGACAACAACTGCTGCCTCCCGAAAAATCGGCCGCCTACGTCCATGATCGTCTTTTATTTCATGTACGGCACGGGATGAATATAAAGATAATTATCGGTCTATCTGCGATTGCACAATGTACATAATGGATCAATAAATAATTTGATTTGATTTTTTTATGTTTTTGTACATCTATCATGCCCAAGGTCGTCCGGCAGAAATTAACATGATAAATACATCCAGTTCGGGTGTTTTGGAAGATTCAACTTTGAAGTGCTGGTTGAAAAGTCCAAGTGTTTGGTCAATGTGTTTGAATCTCTTGATGAAGTGAGTGAATGTTGTGACGGATTGTTTCAATAGGTGAGTGGTTTGGGTCTTATCCTGTGTTTACAGTGAAACACACAAGCTGAGATATGCAGTGACAATGTAACACCAATGCGATATCCCATTTTTACGTATACGAGATCTGGATAAGAAAGAAAAATCCTTACTATATAGAGCCCAGATTACGAAAAACTAGTAAGTCGATTAGGATTAGTTCCTCGAACGCATTCAACTTTATATATTTTATGTTTCATGTACACATTGTTATTATCATGTGCTACCTCCCATAGATGTCACCAAAAGTGAATTATTAAATGTCACAATGTTTCTTGGAGCGGACATTTATATAGCCACTATAATGTATCGGTTACATTTTTGCGACTTCCAATGTCCCAAATGTGCCCGTTTTTGAATCCGGAAAAAGATGCGCATTGTCATGATGAACTTTTATCTGAAAAAAAATTTGATGTCACTTTTAGTTTTCATATTATTGGAATAAAACGCATATTTGTTATTTTCGTTTTTATTTTTTCAAAATGAAACCAAAACAAGTACGACGTTTTATTACAACTTCTTGAGGCATTTTTTTTAAATGAATCTAAATCTTTCATCGTATTTTCCAATGTGTTTTTGATGTCAAAGATAATATATTTGACTTTGGTTTTTCTTATGCGTTCCTCATTGGATTTTTGCATTTTTCAACTCTGTTATTTTTTGAATTCTGAATGATGTATCACAGGATATTTCAATTTTAAACTAATTTCCTTTCACATAATTGTTCAGTATAAAAATGCGGAGTAGGATTAGTTCCTCGAACGCAATCAACTTTATATTTTTTATGTTTCATGTACACATTGTTATTATTATGTGCTACCTGCCATAGATGTCACCAAAAGTGAATTATTAAATGTCACAATGTTTCTTGGAGCGGACATTTATATCGCCACTATAATATAACGGTTACATTTTTGCGACTTCCAATGATCCCTAATGTGCCCGTTTTTTAATCCGGAAAAAGATGCGCATTGTCATGCTGAACTTTTATCTGAAAAAAAATTTGTGTGTCACTTTTAGTTTTCGAATTATTGAAAAAAAAAAAACGGAAATTTGTAATTTTCGTTTTTATTTTTCAAGATGAAACCAAAACAAGTACGACGTTTTACTACAACTTCTTGAGGCATTTTTTTTAAATGAATCTAAATCTTTCATCGTATCTTCCAAGGTGTTTTTGATTTCAAAGATAAAATATTTGACTTTGGTTTTTCTTATGGGTTCCTCATTGGATTTTTGCATTTTTCAACTCTGTTATTTTTTTAATTGTGAATGATGTATCACAGGATATTTCAATTTCAAACTAATTTCCTTTCACATAATTGTTCAGTATAAAAATGCGAGGTAGGATTAGTTCCTCGAACGCAATCAACTTTATATTTTTTATGTTTCATGTACACATTGTTATTATTATATGCTACCTCCCAAAGATGTCACCAAAAGTGAATTATTAAATGTCACAATGTTTCTTGGAGCGGACATTTATATCGCCACTATAATATAACGGTTACATTTTTGCGACTTCCAATGATCCCTAATGTGCCCGTTTTTTAATCCGGAAAAAGATGCGCATTGTCATGCTGAACTTTTATCTGAAAAAAAATTTGATGTCACTTTTAGTTTTCGAATTATTGAAAAAAAAACGGAAATTTGTAATTTTCGTTTTTATTTTTTCAAGATGAAACCAAAACAAGTACGACGTTTTACTACAACTTCTTGAGGCATTTTTTTTAAATGAATCCAAATCTTTCATCGTATCTTCCAAGGTGTTTTTGATGTCAAAGATAAAACAGGTGACTTTGGTTTTTCTTATGGGTTCCTTATTGGATTTTTGCATTTTTCAACTCTGTTATTTTTTGAATTCTGAATGATGTATCACAAGATATTTCAATTTCAAACTATTTCAAATTTTCAAACTAAATTTTTTCCACATAATTGTTCAGCATAAAAATGCGTAACTTCGACCCAATTTAACCCACGTATGTCTTATAATAACTGAGATCCCCATGGTTAATCTCGAAAAAAAAATGCATCACATGGTTAGCTAGCGTATTGTTTTGAGAAAATATTTTGTGAACTAGATGAGACATAATTTTATTGCAGACAGAATAATGACATTTGAAACTGATCACAAGTACGACCTCAGAATCGCAACACCCGCCGACAAAGGCGCAATATTGAAGCTCCTCAGGAACTTTTTCTGCAAAGACGAACCGACTTGCTTCTCCTTGAAGATCGTATCTGCAGAAAACCCCGTGAATCACGCCCTGGAAGACTTCTGCATGAAATACTTCGACGATGGTACGAAACGCCCCCATAAAAGACTTCCTGTAGAGCCAGTTTTGTTCCAGGTGTCACTGTAGTAGCTTTCCAAGATGGCGAAATGATAGCCATGTGCCTGACAGGCATAGTGCAAAGAGGCAAACCGGATGATTTCGAGTGCTCCGATGAAAAATTCATCAAGACGGTAACTTTTTTAGGTTATGTCGAGCAACAGGCTGACTCGTTCAGAAAGTTTCCCGACTGCGACAAAGCCTTGGTGGTGAACGTTGTGACAGTGGATAGCCGCCACAGAGGCAGGGGATTGGCCAGCAAGCTCATAGAAAAAGCAATGTACTATATTGTGTTTACTGACATATGGGGGGAATGAATATTTTTGTGTTTCAGCGAATTGGGGAGAGAAAGGGGTTGTGGCTTCGTTACCGCCCAATGTACCAACCATTTCTCCGCCCTGGCTATGAAGAAATTGGGAATGCAGTTGCAGTATTCTCTCGATTATGCGGACTACAAAGTTGATGGTGAAGTTGTTTTCCACACTGAAGCACCCCATAATGCGGTGACGGTTTATTCTAAAAAAATCTGATACACGCATTTTGCAATGAAAAAACACCTTTTCCTCATCGTATCTTGGTTCGAAAATTAATTCATTTATTCCAATAGACATTCATGCAGTTGACGTCACTTTTTAGTTATACCTCATATCTAGTTATATTTTCTTGAGCCATTATGAAATGGTAAAAAATGTTTTTTTATTTTGGTTGTATAATGAAGTCATTGTGCAACGCAAATGCGTGTCAAAATAGCCTCTATTTCGATACGCATTTTTTATTATTCGCAAGTTGGTACAATCGAACTGCCAAATGAAAAAGTCAAAAGAGTTAGGCCCAGCTTACTTCTGAGCGATTTTAATTTGGTGATATTAGCAGTGAAAAACTCAATGTTTTAATTAGTGAATTTTAATTCAGAGAGTAATTTGATATAAATTGACCAATAAAAACAATAACAACATTGAATTTTTCACCGCTGGGTATTGCATTAATCAAAATCGCTCAACTGTAAACTGGGCTTTACGCTTGTGCGTCAGATTTTAATTATTTCAATGTCATCATTATTACCAATCGAAGATGTTTCTCGATATTAAATCCATTTTTTTCTTCAAACTAATGCAAAATAAGAAAAAATTGTACATGACACACGTTTTATAAGACACGTTGTCGCACTTGTACCCTTAGAGCACTCCTCGCTTCGTTAGTCGTACTCCAAACAACGCGTGCGACAAAATAGCGTCTTATAAAACTTGTATCATAATATACTATTTCCTCATTATATCCTGGTTCAAAATGGGTTTTTGAAAAATTTAGTTTTGTGTGAGAATCATTGATGGACTCGAAACTGATCCTTCCACAGTGAAAATTTACTCAAACAAAATTATATAAACATGCATTTGACGTCAGTTTTTTTTTCACATTGTCCAGTTAGCCATTTTGTTATGAAAAGCCAGTTTTTCCTCATTATATTAAACTGGTTTGAAGAGGAGAATTTTAGTTTCATGTGAGTATTGATGGACTCGGAACTGATCCTTGTGATACCCCACATCAAAAATCCGTTCAAGTAAAAGGGCGCAGTTAAATTGTTAAAAATTGTTTATTAAAACAGTGCAATAAAACATTTTCCTATTTGATTTGATAGAAAAACCTAAACCTCTATTATAAATAAGATCATGTTGGAAATTCAAAAATATTGATAAAAATATATACCTACTACAACAAATATTTCCTTAAACATCACAAACGGTAAAATATTTCCATCCTACCCAAGGATTTCATCAAATTCGCACATTTTCACGTCATAACAATGGTAAGAATTCTGAACCAATTTTAGAAACTAGTCAAACTCAATTATCACTATACGTAATAGCTAGGAGGCACTGTTAAATCGCTCAACAACTCCAGTTCATCTTCTGTGAACTTGAGTTTATGTTGCTCCCAGTTGTTGTGATGTGTTCTTTTGAAATCCCCCAAAGTTTTCCTGATAGTCGCCTGAAAGGGAACCAAAATCTCACAAAAAAAACTCCGAGGAAATAACATTGAAATATTGCCTACAGATTTCATCCAACGAAAATTCTGAATATTAACTCACCGGTATCGGTTGCGGGTCGCTCAGGTGTGGTCTGAGTTGTTCGAAAATGTCGGGCAGATAGTCAGGTACCTCGTAGGGATGGGCTTGGATGAAGGCACATAGTCCCAGGACCGCCGCGTGTTGTACCGGCACGTTATTGCTATTGTTGGCTTCCCCCTTTTTCTTGTACTTCTTTCGGGCCTTCAGCTTGAACTCTGCCTGCAAAAGAAAAACAACCGGCCTCAAGGTTTCGGAAGACGGCAAAGTACAAGCAAATGCGATAATTCCTCATTAAAAAATTGGAGAGGTGATTAACCACAGAATTTGGAGGTTATATATATGCATCAGAAAATATCTCACTAAATAATTCGCGATAGAAAATAACACGTAGCACTATCTCATGGTAACAACTCAAACTTCTCGAAGTGGTGTCGTTTTTGTTTTGTTTTCATATTTTTGATGTTTGTGTCATTGTGACATAGGTGTCTTGTCACCAAACAATAACTGAAACGAGAAAAACGATATGATTTCACATGTATTTCACCAGAACATCTCTCGAAAAACTGCTGGAAGTACACCTTTCACATCAGAAGCGAACATAAACAGAACAGATGTTAAGTTTTTCTGTGGGTTATCCTCCAGAGAGTTCGGTGGTTATACCACTTCGAGTGGTTCACGAGTCACCGCTAGGTAGCGTATCGCTTAGCACCTATCGCGAATAGAGTACCGTTCGGTCTCTAATGTGCACCACAGACATTCAGAACGTACAAGTTACACTTACCAATAGCTTGTTTATGTCTGGAATGAACTGGCAGTGCAACAGACCGCTCAAAACTTTGGCAGCTTGTACTCTCACTTCGTGTTGCGGATCTTCTAACAGTTGCAATACTATGGATTGTATCTGGAAGACAAGAGAAATGTGTTTTTTGAAGATAACATAACCACCCTCATGCGATCTATTTTTTAATGAGAATGTTTGTTTGCAGTCATGTATTTTGACCTCAGGAATCCGAACTTGATGATGAAATCGTGAACAATCCACTACTTTTTGAGGAAATCCATGTCAAACGAAAGTTATGAAAAATCGAGGTTATGTCACTTCCGGTGAATCCGGAATTCACATGAAGTTGAGTCACTTGTCAAAAAATGCAGTTTTATGCATTAAACAGATCCACCAAATTCAATTTCATTTTCTCCGATAACAAAAAAGTTATAGGGGCGTGCCACCTTCCGTGGACACCCGGTATAAATATTTTGAATAATCGGAAACATTTGTCACGAAGTCAAACTTGTAGTTAGGTAATAATTTGAAGTAAATACCATGCATACAAACAAATCAATATAAAGAAAACACACAAAAAATATTAGAATGAGATCATCTTATAAAAATTGCACTCCTTTATTTTCATATAAAAATATCTCGTGCGTTTTTTAGATAACACGCTTTCTTGCAAAATTATCGATAATTTTTATGCACTTGCGCATTTATAACCGAAAATAATAATAATTCTGAATGAATTTTACGATGAAATTGGAATATTTTGAATGTCGCCCACTTATTGTCATCAGGAAAAATAGAACACGATTCAATTATCTAATAAATGATCAGAATCTAAATTTCCCCTAAATGGTAATATTCTCATCAAATGGAAAAGTTTGATCGGAGTTAATAATATCACTCAATATAAGTACTCACAGTTTTTTGTCCTTTGGAAAACAATGTAATTTATTCGAAGATGATTTGCAATCTTTATATACAGAGTTTGCCAATAAACATAAACATATCATTGTACCTGATTCACATCCCAGACAATGAAGGTATATACCTATGATCTCAGGTTGTTTAATCTGTGCTCTGAAACTTTTAATACTTTTCCTTTTGAATTACAGTTCATGGAAGATAAGTTATACATTTTAAGAACATAAACCCATCCGAAATACTGGATCGTGAATCGTGTAAAACGAAAACATTTGTAACATAACCAACAAACTGATGACAACGATGTAAACAAAACTCGGTCAATATTTTAGTGCCTGCACATATCTATGACTGGGCCTTCAAACTCTGCTCTTTCTACATCTCTCTCCAATTTTATTCGTTCCGTCCGACGGGTTTTCTAATCTGTGGTCTAGTGTTCAATTATGGATTTTCATCAAGTAACGGCCTCATTCATTCAAAATGTTCATGAAAAAAAAGGCAGCAAACATCCCGACTGACTCATCTGAAAGACCCGAACCCTCACTCACCGCCCCCACCCACTCCTCCCTCGCGCACACCGTCGCCATGTTGTAAAACACGAACATAAATATATCATTGTACCTGATTCACATCCCAGACAATGAAGGTATATACCTATGATCTCAGGTTGTTTAATCTGTGCTCTGAAACTTTTAATACTTTTCCTTTTGAATTATAGTTCATGAAAGATAAGTTATACATTGTAAGAACATAAACCCATCCGAAATACTGGATCGTGAATCGTGTAAAACGAAAACATTTGTAACATAACCAACAAACTGATGACAACGATGTAAACAAAATTCGGTCAATATTTTAGTGCCTGCACATATCTATGACTGGGCCTTCAAACTCTGCTCTTTCTACATCTCTCTCCAATTTTATTCGTTCCGTCCGACGGGTTTTCTAATCTGTGGTCTAGTGTTCAATTATGGATTTTCATCAAGTATCGGCCTCATTTATTCAAAATTTAAAAAAAAGGCAGCAAACATCTCGAATGACTCATCTGAAAGACCCGAACCCTCACTCACCGCACCCACCCACTCCTCTCTCGCGCACACCGTCGCCATGTTGTAAAACACAAAGACGGGCAGAAACTCCGCTACGGCCGCCCGGGCGGACCACGAGGCGCAGCCGGCTGCCCGCTCCACGGCGGCGAGCGCGTGCGGCACGTGGTGCGCCGGCGTCGCCGTCTCGGCCAGAACGACCAGCAGATTGGTGGCCGACGTTGCCAGCTCCTCGTCCGACTCGTTGGTCTGTAGCAGCAGCGCGCACAGCGGCACCAGGGCGAGGTACTCGGGCCGGGCGGTGTAGTTCTGGCGCACCAACGTGGTCGTTGTGGATTTGGCCACTAAGTAAGTGAAGTGAGTATTTATGTCGTAAGTGCAGTATCTCGGAAACTATTCGTCTAAGAGACTTGCGGTGAAAAATGTTATAACTAAGGTTACCAAAAGAAAATCCTGAACATTATTTTCATGTTTCCAAGATGGCCGCCAGGAGGCGTAACCGCCATTTAAAACTTTTGAAATGAATTTTTGACGAAATACGCCTAGTAAACGTACCAATAAAATATATACCTTTTAAAGTTGAGCTTCATTCGAGTAATTTTTGCTCGACACTTTTTGAGGTATTTATTAAAATAAAGTGGTGAGGGATGGTTCAATGTTTTTTCAAATAAACAGCTGTAACTCCTGAACGACTGAACGGATTTCAACAAACTTGATATCGTTGGAAAGAGCATTCATTGGTCTATCAAATTCATCTTATTTGTAATGTGTCTGATTTTAAGTGATGCCACTAGAGCGCGTTTTTTGACATAATAACAAAAAATTGCAAAATTGTCTGAAAAATCAAATGCAATTATACCACTTTTTTTCCATGACAATGTAATGGAATGATACCTTAATAGGCTAGTGAAAACCGTATCTCGATATAAACATTTTTCACCGCAAGTCTCTTAGACGAATAGTTTCCGCACTTTGCATTCTTATCTGGCCACCCTGTACAAGTATAGAATACTCATCAGAGATAAATGGTAGATGTAGATATGATTTCGAATAACACACATTTGCCTATGAATAACAGTTGTAAATTTCTAGGAATATTTGTGGACTCACATTCAGATTGGAAAGAACATTGCAATCACCTGATTTCAAAACTGTCGTCTATCCACTATATGTTCAGAAATCTCAAAGATCACAACAACAGTTGATGAATTAATATTAAGCACAAGTGGAGAGTCGACTGAGGTATGGAATTTGCCTATGGATAATAAATCCAGCAACTTTCTTATTGAAAACCCTGCCACCACTATATTTTGTCAGGGTGTTTATGATGACCAATCATGAAAGTTTCCATCGAGAAAAAAATTATCGACCGTGGTAGGGTCTTCAAAAAGAAAATTTCTGTGGCAAGCCTGTCGGCTAGCCCACCCCAGAAGATCGGTAATTTTTTGTCTTCCATAAGAATATTACCGATGCGGTACCGCCCCAGAGGCTCACTAATTCGGATTTCTCGATGATATCGCTAATTGTTCCCCCTCGATAACGCTCCAGCAAAATTCGAAGGTGGTAGAGTATCTATTAAATATATTGACGTCCCCAAAACGCCTCCGACAATCGGTAATTTTTTTTTTCTTGATGGAATCTTTCATTGGACTCCTTCATGAACGTTTATCAAAACCCTTGTAACTTTTGAAAAAATGAAGTTACCGTAACAAATGAAAAAAGAAAATGTATGGAATGAACGTAGCTTCATAATAAAATATTTAATTAGACGGTGTAACGGTTTGGCCACTCTAGGGGAGCTATTCTAGAAGTCATTCGACTTTCTCGCGTAAAATATTCGTATACGTCAATATACTTATTGCATTCTCGAACTCCGAAGTAGAACATACGAAATATCTATGCGAACTTTTTGAAGCGTGCGCACGAAAAATATGACAACATTGCACAGCTACCAGTGTTTCCAACCATATCGAGAAAATATGTCTAGGAAAAAAAAATAAACTCCACTAGTTTTAGTCATAATATTTTGGCGGATAGTTTACTTCTTTGAGAACTTCATATATGTTGATATGATACTACATCAGCAACTGCAATGTATATGAGTTCCACATCTCCAGAACAGAGAGCGGAGTTGGTGGAGTATTGAAAAATCATCTAGGGAAGTTCTCAAATGATATAGGCATCACTTAAAGAAGCGAGAGGTTTATGGGAATCCTATCATCATCAGAAACATTGAATACTATGCCGGGAGCAAAAAAGAATTGAAAGAAATGGCAAAAGGCAATGAGAAACATTTGATATAGGTACCTACCTCAACAGATCACAGAATATTTTCTTTCATTGTGCAAACTTATTTGGGATTCGCATGACCACATTATACAGGGTGCGGCACCGAAAACGAAACAGATCGAATATCTTATAGACACATGTGTTGTGAAAAAAATGCAAAAACACGTCGATTTGTAAACCAAGGGGGACATCTTTCTACCATAACCTCAACTGTCATACCTCTCTCTCCTCCCCTTGGTCACTATCACCCATACAATTTAAATAGGGAAAGTACTAAGTGTGACACATCACTGAAAAGGTAATTTGAAGAGGAATTCAGCCATGTGAGTGTTCGCTTCGTAACTTTTCATTTTGGCGCCCTCTTGCGGAAAAAAAATTTTTATTCAAAGGTACGAATGTCGTCAAATAACTCCAGAAATGCTCCAAAACCTCAGACGTTTCGAGACTAACTTATACTCATGTATGGCAGTTAATGGAGAACACTTTGAGCAGCTATTGTGAATTATTGTAGTTTGGAATGATTGGAGTAAAATTTATGCAAGCCTTTCCAATTTTTAAGTTCATACACTGTTCATACACTGTCATTTGAGGTTATGGTAGAAAGATGTCCCCCTTGGTTTACAAATCGACGTGTTTTTGCATTTTTTTCACAACACATGTGTCTATAAGATATTCGATCTGTTTCGTTTTCGGTGCCGCACCCTGTATAGGAGATAATATTATATTCTATAAAGAAATGTATCAGATGATAAAAATGGACCATTTTACAACTCCACAGGACAAATATCAATCAGAACAATTATAAATACTCGAAAATCTACATCAAAACTGGAACCAAATATAATTTTCTTATATTATGTCACTGTCAGCGGCTGAAATTCGTATGAAAATATTCAATTTCGTACACACACACCCCATACGCGTCCAAACCGTATAAGATTTTTCGTATACGAACTACGACAGACGGTTCGAGAATACAAACTTGTCAAAACTATGCGCAATCTGTCAAAATTCGTACGAAAATCGGCTACGTATGATTTCGAGAATAGCACGCCAGAGATTGTTTCAAAATTCAAGTAGAAATAACACTCTTTGTGACACTCTGTATAATATGGAGATATGGCTGATTTCTTGAAATTACAACCTAGTGTGAGATTCCGTATGAGTTCACCTACGAAATGAAAAAATAAAATCAAATCAGACTTGATTTAACGAAGTTATAGTTGAGCAAATTTTATAAATATTTCGAGTGGATCGATTATTTTGCCGGTGAGTGAATTATATTTCATCAATGAATTTTTTCCTCATCGCCGTATTTACCCCGTTTCCCCCTCCATAAACCCGTATGTTCGATAATTGTCAACCTCCTCACCTATCTTAAACAACCTGACGAGCGCCTCCTTCTCCACCCCCACCCCTTCCTCCCCCTCCCCCATCTTGCCAAGCGACATCTCCTGCAGCCTCTCGAGCCTCGGCGCCACCTCGACGAAGAAGGCGGCGGTGCGATCGCCGCCGCCACCGCCATCGGCCAGCGCCATCGCGACGCAAGCGCCGATGCGGTCGCGGATGTTCTGGAAGGGGTGCGAGAGGTGGGGGCGCAGGTAGTCGAGCAGACGGTCGCGCAGCTCGCAGTTGCGCCACGGCTGTTGGCTCGCCGCTGCCCACAGCAGGTGCAGCCGGACGCTCGCTATGAAGGAGGTGGGGTCGCGTAGGGGGTCCTATGTGGGGACAGTGGAGCATGTTGGTTGGGTTTATTTATTCATTTGTTGTTTATCCACTCATTCATCCATTCATCCATTCATCCATTCATCCATTCATTCATTCATTCATTCATTCATTCATTCATTCATTCATTCATTCATTCATTCATTCATTCATTCATTCATTCATTCATTCATTCATTCATTCATTCATTCATTCATTCATTCATTCATTCATTCATTCATTCATTCATTCATTCATTCATTCATTCATTCATTCATTCATTCATTCATTCATTCATTCATTCATTCATTCATTCATTCATTCATTCATTCATTCATTCATTCATTCATTCATTCATTCATTCATTCATTCATTCATTCATTCATTCATCCATTCATCCATTCATCCATTCATCCATTCATCCATTCATCCATTCATCCATTCATCCATTCATCCATTCATCCATTCGAACATCCATTCATCCACTCATCTACCCACCCACTCATCTACTCATCCATTCGAACATCCATTCATCCACTCATCCATTCGAACATCCATTCATCCACTCATCTACCCACCCACTCATCTACTCATCCATTCGAACATCCATTCATCCACTCATCTACCCACCCACTCATCTACTCATCCACCCACCCACTCATTGATTCATCGATTCATTGATTCCAAAAATATTTCAAAATGTCAAAATCTGGTTGCTATACTCATGATAATCGGTCTGATTCTCTAAGGAAGTGGTTATATCAACAACTGTCATTTGAATCAAAGGGAATAGCCAAAAACTCTAAGTGGAGTGGTGGTGTAAAAAAGGAAAATAATATCTCAAAGTCATCTCCACAACATTATTAGAATAATCTAACATAACAAGGTAGAAAACGAGCAGAAAACAACTACGTTCCTGGCAAATACCACGCAAAATATTGAATTATATCCACTCGTAGTCTATGCATCAATTCATATAAATGAATAAAAATACAAATATTTCTTTCTTCAAACATGCGTTTATGCTCCCAACGAGACAAACACGCCTGACAACCTGTAGACCGGTTTCGGGCTTATTGGCCCTCATCAGTACAGGGTGGTCGGTCTACAGGTTGTCAGGCGTGATATATATTTGAAGAGACAGTTATGAAGGAAATTTCTTACAGTTTTTAGGATTTGAGTCACTCAGGAAATAATTAAATGGTAGAGGATAATCGATATTATTGAGAACATATACTACTACTGAAAAAAATATCATAAAAATATCTACATATATATGCTCAAGAAACAGATAGCATCCAATTATATAGAGCCTTATGAAATTATACAAACCAATTCAACATTATTGACCTAAAAATTTACCCAAGATATATCACATGCCAAAAATATTAATGTTAATGATGTCTCTGATAGAACCAATGATGTTCAACATGGTAGAATGTATTGTAACTGAAAAAATAAATACCTAGCTGAATCAATGAGCAATGATCCTGTGTAATAATATGCATTCCAGGATATATTTATACCTACCTCACTAAGTTCATTAACAAAACATATAATTATTATTCCTGCAATTATTCACGAGAAACTTGGCAGTCCCGGACACAGAAGACCAAAAAGTAATCTGTATGCCGATATTTTCTCTGTGCTCTAATACTATATCGAACCAAAAAATGAGGTTAAATTGACGTTGAAATCGTAGAAAAACAGCAAACTATAATAAAAAACAATAGGAGTTACTAACTTTTCCGCATTTATTTACCACTGAGTGGAAATGTAAGAAATTAGCAACCTTGATAAATTTCGTATTTGAAGAATACCACATATGAATAGTGGAAAATCTAAAGTGGTTAAAAAAGTAGTTGTTAACAACGTTACTAATTTATCCGCTGTGTTAACCACTTTTTAAAGAATCGGACCGAATATTAATGAAACTATCGAATTAAATGTTTACAGTCAAACATTTGCATGGAATGAGTCAGCAAAAAATTGTCTATCTGAATGAAAAAAAACCTTTATTGTCCAAACATGCACTAGGCCCAATTGAAGGACACAGTATCTAATTTTAGGATGAAAATGTGAAGAATAGAAAATTAATGGATCTTAACAATTCAAATAAATGATTTTTGTTATGCAATTATTGATGTTTCGCAAACAAAAAATTTTTAATCAGTTTCTTGAACATGTTTAGTGGTGTTCAACAATATATATTATCTCGAACATTGTCATATGCTCAAAAATGTTCAACAACATTCTCCAGCTCATTGCTTATACGTCGTTGGTCTGTTTCCAAGCAACAAGCTTTCGAAATCTGTTATAAAAATATCGATGTCTTTAGGTTATAACTACTGAAAACAGTGACAAGTTTTATAGTCTGTGCATCCCTGCGCTAGTCACCTGAGTTACTGGCGCTAGCCTCTCATGAAATAGTATCCATAATGACAGTTGACACCTGGGTTGGTAGCGTCATCTACACTTTTGAGAGAAAAACAATTGACAATAGACTCTAACCTGCAACAAGTACTCCAACAACCAGTGACACCTGTTGGGGTCGCGCGAATCCAACGCCATCGTGATGCACAGCGCCCAATCGGTTTGCGTCTCGGTCGATACGTTGACGATTGCCGTTTCGAGCAGCGGTAATATCGTCGCCCAGAGTTTCTCCACCTTCGGATAAATGTTCTTTTTGACAAGAAATAATCGTATTTTCTTGGAATATTAGAAAAAAAACCCTCGTATATTGTTGCTTTGAATCCCATCAGATTGAATACATACTTGAAGGAAAATGAAAAATGCGATGTCACAAACGCGTAAATTTGGTTCCAAAGGGATTCAAGTTGACATATAGTAGTGCAAAATCATGTATTCATAGTTTTTCCTAGAAGATAATATTATGTTATGTTTGAGTAAACGCCGCCCTAAAACCCTCCAATTCAGCGAGACATTCAAACAACAACGTCATGGCCGCTTATTGTCCTCTGATAGGCATGTTGCTGCGTTGCCAGTTCCACTATTTTTCGGAACTTCCGAGAAAACGTTATTCAATTCCATCCCATTGATAAAACAAATCGTTTCAGCATTTATCATATTGAAATAGAGACTTCGTGTTTGATACCTGAGTTCAATTAATAATAATAATAATAATAATAATTTATTGCACTTATTACATTTTAAAATGTACAAGCCAGTCACAAAGAAGAAATTGATGTAGGTGATATTAGTATCATTATAATGTATTGCGATTCAGGTAGTCATCAGTTGTATAAGGTTCAATATCATAGAGTAATTTCAATAGTGGTTTCTTTACTGAATTGAAGTCTGTAAGTGCTTTAAGAGATGAAGGTAAATGGTTATAAAATTTAATGCAGGAATATAATGCACCTCGTTCAACACAGGATAGTCGGTGAGCGGGTAAATTATAGTTGTTATGTCTGGTGTTATGTAGGTGTTGTATTTTGTATTCTTCAAAGTAATGCCTGTTACGAAATACAAATTTAATGCATTCGAATATATATAGTGCTGGTATAGTAAGTAGTTCCAATTGTTTAAAATGACTCCTACGTGAATCCAAATACCGGAGTTCTTTTATGATGCGAATTGCTCTTTTTTGTATTTTGAATACCCTATCAGCTTCACTACAGCCTCCCCACAGAATAATGCCATAGCGTGTATGAGAATAAAAATTTGAGAAATAAAATGTTCTGACTGTACTGATATTTGCATTTTTCACTAATACCCTGATGCCATAGCAACTCCTACTTAGCTTCGAACACAAATGATTCATATGGTACGTGTACTTTAGAGTTTCGTCCATGATAATACCCAGAGATTTGATATATTTAGATGGTATAATTTGTTGTTGATTGAGAATGATGTTATCAGGTGTAGGCAAAGTTTGATTCGTTTTGAAGAATACTATATTAGTTTTATCAGGATTCATCACTAATCTGGAGTTTGAGAACCAGTTCTCTGTTTCGGTTATTGAGGCGTTTGCATTCGAAATAAGTCTTGGAAAATCAGGTGCGGAGAGAAATAGGGTGCTGTCATCAGCATAATTGATTACAGTTTTATCTTGATTAGAAAGTAATGCAAGATCATTCAAGAAAATTATGAATATCAGTGGACCCAGAACACTACCCTGTGGCACTCCCATGGACACATCCATAGCATGCGACCGCAGAAAGTTACCTCTCTCATCTCTAATTTTCACTGAATGTTTCCTTTCTTCTATATAGGATTTGAACCATTTCAAAGCAATTCCCCGAATACCATAGTGTTCTAATTTAATTAAAAGAATTGAGAAGTCTATACAGTCGAATGCCCTGGACAAGTCCAAGAAAATTCCACAGGCCACATTTCCGCTGTCTAAGGAATTGTATATATTATTAGTTAGTTCGAATAATGCCGTTTCAATACTTTTACCACCCAGAAAACCATGTTGGCTATTACTGAAAAGATTTTGATTTTTGAAGAAATATACAACTTGTCTAGATACAACAATTTCAAATAGTTTTGAGAATGAGCTAAGGAGGCTGATGGGCCTATAGTTTTCAAAACACTCGACATCGCCTTTCTTCAAGCAGGGCTTGATTATGGCAAACTTCAAATTTTTAGGAAAAACTCCAGATTGAAGTGATGCATTGATAATATGACATAAGGGTTCAACAATAGAGAAGAAACATTTTTTCAATAAAGCTGTAGATACTTCATCATATCCGGAACTTTTTTTGCTCTCAATTTCATTCATTACTTCTTTTAATTCTTGTGGTGTGATTGAGACAAAAGTGAAATTATTATTATTATAAGGTATATCGCATGAATAATTATACGGTTGTGGTAATTTACCTGCAATTAAGTTAGATGCTTTTTTATTGAAGAAATCATTCATTGAATTTGCGCCTCCAATCAGGTTTTTAAAAGTTGGCTGATCATTTTTTGTTTTTCTGCTACCTGTAATTTCACTAATTATTTGCCATGAAGTTTTCGATTTATTTTGTGATTTGGCCAGTCTTTGCTCATAATATTTGTTTCTTTCTTCACTCAGTAGTTTATTATATCTGCATTGTGCAGCTTTGAAAGCATTCGCATATTGCATAAAATCAAGAGACAATCTTTGAAGTGTTAACATTTCATTTTTAGCAGCTAATATATCTGAACTTCGTTCAGTTGATCTTGAATGGCATGTATGTTTACTTGATGCTATAGCATTAGTTTTTCGGCCTTCTCATATTGTAAAGAAATATAATGAATAACGATCGGCAACGCTGTGTCTAACGCACTCAGTGATAGTTCGGAACTTGATACGTCACATCTTGGTACGGTGTTCAAACAGCAACTCTTCTTTGTGAAATTATTTTGTTCTGGAGGTTGTGATATTTCTTTCAGAAATTAGTGATGTTGTTAGTTGTTGATGATGATGTTCCTTTAATCAATA
This sequence comes from Chrysomela aeneicollis, assembly GCA_029955515.1. Classification (NCBI taxonomy): domain Eukaryota; kingdom Metazoa; phylum Arthropoda; class Insecta; order Coleoptera; family Chrysomelidae; genus Chrysomela; species Chrysomela aeneicollis. The sequence continues at coordinate 2,910,972 of JARUHQ010000003.1, forward strand.
ATAATCAGAAAATTCCAGACGTTAAAGGGTGAGTTGAGAGAAGAACCCCTGAAGGAAAATTTTACGAATTTTGCATTTAACAATAAAGTATAAGGTTACATTCAAAGTGACATACAGGAAAGAACAAGAAAACCTGACACCCACCTTGTCAAACTCCCAGTGCTTCGAGCCTCTGATAATCCCGCTGATAATCTCAGCCGCACAACGCTGACTGGACTCCACCTTCTCCTGGACCAGCCTCTCCAGATGGGGGACAAACATCGGCATCAGCTTGTCCTCGAACATCTTGAAAATATTCTGGAACAAAACACAAACCACACATCAGCCCCACAAGCCTCCCCAATCGACCGAACTCACCTTGAAGACGAGGAACCGGTACGCGTTGAACTGGTCATGGCCTTTTTTCTCCTCGAGCGACAGATACTTGATCAACGTCTTCATCTTGTGCTCGTCGCTGAAGAACCCGTAAATGAAGCTCTCGATCTCCGTCAGGCTGCCCATGCGCCTTGCGGGCGGCTCTTGCTTCGAGGAAGAATCGTACACGCGCAGTTGCTTGGGCCATGCGTAATACCTTCGATCAAATAACATACTAGATGAGTAACGCATATTCCTTGCCACAGTAGTTGTTTGAAGCCAACATCTGAATCAGTTGAATAAATTGACATACTAACGAAATTATCACATCAATTTTCCTAAATGTTAATAAAAACCAAAGTCAGCTAAATGGAAAAAATCTAGTCTTCCGTGGACTATAATGTCTGTTCAATGGCCAAGTTCAGTGTATGATTGTTTGAGGGCGCTGCTTGAGTGGTATAACAAGTGAGGTTGGGGTGCACATGTCAGTCATGTAAATGTCACATTCCTTCAAAATATTTCTTGTTTCTTTTATACTTTTTCATTTCCGCGAGAATGCATCCACGCCACGACTTTGCGCTAAAACTAAAACCAAACAATAAAAAGTGATAGGATTTCATGAATCCGCCAGTGACTTCAATTTTGGAAAGCATGATGGGCAATAAAATATACTAATAGATACCTATATAGTTTACATGAAGAATCTTTGTGGTAGGTAATATAAATTTATTCATTCAAGATTTAGAATGTCTAGAGATTTCTGAATATTGTGGCATTTGTGCTTACTATTCTGATAATGAAATTCCTCAAAAAGAGCTGTGTGCCTACAACCTTTCGAAAATTTTGGTGTATTTGGTAGTGAACGGAATTCTCGAGTGTTTTCTCTAACATTTTTGTTATCCTTCTATGATATAGATAGATATTGGCCACTTCACATATTATTTCATCCAACATTCACTATATCAGAATATCACCCAATATCTTTGCCAATATCCTAGGTTAGGTCCAAAACAGAGATAGAAATACGAAAATAGTGTTTAGGAAGCGGCGCTGCTTGAGTGGTATTAATTTTTATTGGAAGATCACTGTAGGTGATTTTCGCTGATTGGTCAGACATTATAGTGCACGGAAGACTAGATTTTTTCCATTTAGCTGACTTTGATGAAAACAATCTAAAATCAAAGTTTTCTGAAAATATACATCTTAAGACAAAAAAAAATACTTTTCTTGTCCAAATATGAAACATTTTGAAGATTTTGCGTCGCGAGTTCGTGAACAACAAATAGTCCCTTTGCCAGGCGGAAAGATCAAAAGGTTTCGGTATGGTATGTGACTTTTATGGCATGATGAAAACTGTTCGTTTAATGCGACAGACCAATTTTTTGTTTGTTTGTTGGAATTCGAGATTCGACTTTCGAAATTACAAGTTTTTTGTTTCTGTTTTTGCCGCCTTTAAATTTATTACTCGAATGATAATAGATTTACTCCAGTAAAACTATATTGTTCATTTTCTGGTAATATAAAGTTTCCCAGTTTCGAACTTGAAAATATAACATCAAACATGTTGTTATTACCTTTCAATTCCACTAAATATAGGCTTATTTACTACTCTGAGCATTTTCTTACCACTTGGGCCAACCATTTCATCACTTAGTGAAAATATGCGAGCATACCTAGCGTCTCTAGAAATATTCTCTTTCCAGATCATATTTTTTCATATATCCACTAATTTTTCATCTCGAGGAAACCTGAGAATGTTTTCAAATTACCATAAATTGTTTTGCATATTAGGATAGGTGAATAATGTTTATACAACGAATGATACGACACTGAGTAACTCACCAGTGGAATGTTGTGTTCTGTTCACTACTTCTAAATTTTCTTTTACACATTTCACAGCGTTTTACCATCCTTTTAATTCGAATTGAAAAGAAAAAACAAATTTTACAAGTAGAATCTAATACAAAATTTTACACAAAACTGGAGATATGCCGTTTAATGAACCATGGAACAAAATTTTATTTGAAGACGAGACTTCTGGCGCTGTCACTTTCAGCGTTCGGTTAATTACTGGTTGAACGAAATAACCGGCGTTGGCGCATTCACCAAAAATACAGTAATCTCCAGAAAGACGTGCTATCTATAAACCACTTTATTCAAATGAGGCACTGTCTTAAATGACGAAGTTTGAATATAAGGACCTACTGAAGGATATATATTTGGGAACCACAAAAAATATGGGATGATTATCACTTTCAAATGTTACGACGTGGCAACCTCTGTGGGAAAAAAACATACGAACAAGTTGGCTTCAGACAACGCCGCAAGCGTTACTTATCTAGTAGGTTTGTTGTTCGTAGCATAATACCCTGTATACTGGTCGTGGACATAGCGGGGTTCGTCCCATTGGGCAGCTGTCCTAGGGGCGGTCGCGCTGTCGTAGAGTAGCCAGCTGTTGTGGTCGCCCACACCCGCGATAGCCGCCCTTTCTGCCGCCCCGGGCCTGCAGAACCGCGCGGGGTCGATCTCGATTTTCTTGAATTTGGTGCGGTTCTGCACCAGGATGAACACCAACACCTTCATGGCTATTTTGCGCACGCGCAGGGACTCGTCTATCGAGGCGTTCAGGAAGAATTTGACTATCCTGGGGCTGTAGTTGATGTCGAAGTGGACCAGGTCCTTCACGAAGTGGATGGCCATGATGTTGTAGCGCCAGTGCCTGGGGAACGGTTCGAACAGTGTTCATGTCGTAGATCGTGCATGGAAGAATTAATTATAACGGACCCAAATTTGTAATTAAATTGTCCACAAATATTCTCATGTGCCTCATTCGGAAATTACTTTTGAAATTTTTTCAGCATTCAGAAAACCCAACCAATCTAGAGGAATAAGTCATGAATACCGAGATACCGAGATGAAAGGTTTCGAAAACCGATGAAAAAACGCGCGCGAAGAATTTTATGAAAGATGGGCTGTGACCTTCTAGATTTGAGTGTTGTCTTTTGCATCAGAAATGATTACAATCTCATGAGATGTGTGGAATTTTTAAGGTTATGTGTATGACAACTGACAGTACATAGATACAACTATGCTGAGTTTATTGACATCATTTCCATCGATATAAAAGTGACAAAAACCACTCACAAATTCCCTCCTTCGAGCGCATCCATCAGCGCCTCCAGCGCCCCCTCATACGCCACCCTTCGCTCCTCCGACCTCCTCGCCAACACCCTCTCCCCATCCCCCACCACCTCCTCGAAGCCACCAAGCTCCCCCGCCCCCAACCGACGCGCCGCCTCCAACGCCCCCGATGGAAACGCCAACCGGATCGCGATGGTGGGGAAATGCTTGCCCACCACCTCCGTCACCGAGGTGATCAGCCCCACGATGGAGGGCTTCTCCGAGGGCGCCGAGCGCACCAGCAGCGGCCACAGCTCGCCCACCAGGCGCCAGTCGTGGCGCGCCACTATGGGGGAAGCCCGAGGGCCGAGGAGGACGTGCAGGCAGCCCTTGAAGCGCTCGTGGTGCAGCTGGGGGTCTAGCTGGAGGGCGGCGCGGAGGTGGGGCGTGAGGATGGTGTAGGAGTAGGGGAAGTAGGAGATGATGGCGAAGAGTTTGGACTGGGCAGCGATGCGCACCTGCAAGGGAGGGTTGATTATAATAATGATAATAATATTTATTGATGTCAATGTACAGCGAAGTACTTACATAAGTCACAAAAGAAAGACAGTTTGAAATCGATTGATCTAAGAATCGAAGCAATATTCGCGATAGGCGCTAAGCAAGGTGGATATAGGATGGTGAAACAGCTCTTCAATTGTTTCTGCGAAAAACTTGTAGACCGTTTGAGAAGGTAGTAATATTTCAGCTACTTGAATGAAGATGGCGGTAAGATTGATTATCAAAGAAGATTTCTGTTGCTTACGTATTTCTGTGGTTCGCATCTGACAGACGTGACTTGAAACGACATTAAACAATATATTTTCTATAAATCTGGAATGAATATTGATATTTTGACTCCTCAATCATTTTTCATCTAGAACAGATGAAACTGATAAAAAGATGACAGAAGCACAGTTTCTGTTTTACCGACACAAGGTATGTCGCCATCTCTGTTAATTTCAGGAAATATTACTACGGTATGAAATCAAGTAGGCAAAGGTCTACAGTTCATTCTAGTGCTTGTTAATAGGAAGCTGTATCACCATCTTATATCCACCTTGGCGCTAAGCGATACGCTACCTAGGGGTGGCTCGTGAACCACTTGAAGTGGTATAACCATTGAACTCTCTGGAGGTTAACCCACTGACACACTTGACCTCTATTCTATTTATGTTCGATTCTGATGTGAAAGGTGTACTTCCAGCAGTTTTTCGAGATATGTTCTGGTGAGATACATGTGAGTTGGTCACCTATCTCCTCCCGCTAAACGATGCTACAGAAATAAATAAAATTTCCAATAGCCAAGCCGGGATTTGAACCCGGACCATCAGAGCCCAAAAGCCAGCGCCTCAACGCACTCGACCATGCACCAACCCAGTTGACAAAAAAACAGCATTCAAATAACTGGAAGGATAAATAAAAAGAAGGAAATGCAGGGCAGTCGCTTCATCATTTCATAATAAATGTTAGTATCAACAAAATTTGAAAAAAAAACAAATAAAAAACACAAAAATGAGATCAGTCTCAGACAAATTATTTTTTCTAGTAAATGTGGTATGTTTGTCAAAAGAAGAGCGAATTTTGTGATTTTTGAATGTTTTTCCGAAACAAAATGGGCCCATATCTCGGAAATACTAGAATCCGCCGCGTCATCGCCGATGTGATATGTTGCAACGGATTTTTCATTTGTCAGAAATACAGAAACGAACCGCCCTTAGTTTTACATAAATTTGAACAATTTTTTCTTCCCATATGAAGCCAACTTCATGATAGACGCGTATATACTCAGATGACGAAACCGCCTCAAAAAGTCACCCAGCTTTACCTCACTATACCGCGACGTTGCCAGGTCGAACAGGTCCAGCATAATCAGACGGTGCGTGTGGGTGAACGAGCAGTTCCGGCTCTCAATCCGGAACTCTTGCTGCAGCATCACCCTGTCTATGAGCACGTGGCGCAGGTGCAGCTTCTTCTGGTGCAGGCGGTCCTCCAGCAGCTTCTTCGTCATGTGGAAGCTTTTCCAGTGGAACTCGAAGTCCTGGCCTCTGGTTTTGTTGAACAGCAGGATGTTGAAGATCTGCGAGTATCATGAAAAATCGATTAGTTCGATGCAAAATTTATATAGGTGAAATTATTTTGACCCGAAGAACAAATCGTTGATTGATCAGACACATGTTCAAATATTGTATCAAGGACTTACGTTGATGATATTTCGAATGCTCTTCGTGTCTCCCTCATCTTTTTCCATTAAATGTTTTTGTAACTTGTGGAGAATGTTGACAATAACTTGCCGTACGTTTCTACCATCGGGCATTGTCACAATATCGCTACCGCTCACTTTTAGGTTGAACGTCCAAGGCTCCAAAACACTATCAACTCTGAAAGAACATACGTTTTTGTTATTTCCTTATACTCCACAGCGGCTTTGCGAAATGTCGGCTAGACGCGAGAATTGTTTTTTTTTCAAACACCTCTTTTTTTTTTCTTTGAGACCCCAAACCTCCGAGTGCCAAGTGTTAATCGCAGAACAAATGTCCTTTGTCAAAATCGAGATTGAGGTTGCCAACTTTACAATTTGAATCAACTAAGCCAGAATCTTCTATCATATACCTTCTATGAATGAATACATTTTCTGTAATGACGTACTTACAAAGGAAAAACTGGTTCATCCCACATGGGCAAAAGAGGCTGGCATGACAGAACTGAAATAATAATCTTCAGAGATTGCTTCAGCTTTTGTCTTGTTAAAGTAACTTCGCCGTTGGAGTGTTTTTCCAAATTATTCAGCTCCGGCACCAAATATTTCTCTAGCAATTTTTGAACAGCTCCCACTTCATTTTTCCCTGGAACGTACCACGATATACTCAGATCTTTTATTTCTACAGCTTTACCCCATTCTCTAGAACAAAAAATATTTAACGTCAAAAAGTAACTGGGCACATATGAAATTCGACTTTCGTGATCCGATTTAGAACTCCTTTTGCCTGTCATTTCGAAAACACGGAATCGCGAATTGCAAGTCGAAATCCCGAATTACCAGTAGAAATTCCGAATTACCAGTAGAAATTCCGAATTACCAGTAGAAATTCCGAATTACCAGTAGAAATTCCGAATTATAAGTCGAAGTTTCGATATGAAAGTCGGAATTCCGAATTACAAGTCGAAATCCCGAATTGAATTTCGGAAATCCCGAACTACGAGTCGAAATCCCGGATTACGAGTCAAAATCCCGAATTACAAGTCGAAACCCCGCATCACAAGTCGGAATTCCGAGATACAAGTCATAATTCCGAGATACAAGTCGGAATTCCGAGATACAAGTCGGAATTCCGAGATACAAGTCGGAATTCCGAGATACAAGTCGGAATCGCGAATTACAAGTCAAAATTCCCAATTATAAGTCGAAATTTCGAGATAAAAGTCGGAATTCCGAATTACAAGTCGAAATCCCGAATTGAATTTCGGAAATCCCGAACTACGAGTCGAAATCCCGGATTACGAGTCAAAATCCCGAATTACAAGTCGAAACCCCGCATCACAAGTCGGAATTCCGAGATACAAGTCATAATTCCGAGATACAAGTCGGAATTCCGAGATACAAGTCGGAATTCCGAGATACAAGTCGGAATTCCGAGATACAAGTCGGAATCGCGAATTACAAGTCAAAATTCCCAATTATAAGTCGAAATTTCGAGATAAAAGTTGGAATCCCGAATTACAAGTCGAAATCCCGAATTACAAGTCGAAATCCCGAATTGAAAGTCGAAATTCTGAATTACAAGTCGAATTCCGAGATATAAGTCGGAATCCCCAATTACAAGTCGAACTCTAGGATTACAAGTCGGAATCGCGAATCGCAAGTTGAAACTTCGAATTATAAGTCGAAATTCCGAGATATAAGTCAGAATCCCCAATTACAAGTCGAAATCCTGAATTACAAGTCGAAATTCCGAGATTCAAGTCAGAATCCCCAATTACAAGTGGAACTCCTGAATTACAAGTCGGAATTGCGAATTACAAGTCGAAACTCCGAATTATAGTTCGAAACTCAGAATTATAAGTAGAAATTTCAAAGTCGGAATCCCGGATTACAAGTCTAAATCCCGAATTACAAGTCTAAATCCCTAATTACAAGTCGAGATTCCGAGATACAAATCGGAATCGCCAATTACAAGTCGAAATTCCGAATTACAAGTCGAGATTCCGAGATACGAGTCGGAATCCCCAATTACAAGTCGAAATTCCTAATTACAAGTAGGAATTCCGAGTTACTAGTCGGAATTGCGAATTACAAGTCGAAACTCCGAATTATAAGTCGAAACTCAGAATTATAAGTAGAAATTTCAAAGTCGGAATCCCGAATTACAAGTCTAAATCACGAATTAAAAGTCTAAATCCAGAATTACAAGTGGAGATTCCGAGATACAAGTCGGAATCCCCAATTACAAGTCTAAATCCCGAATTACAAGTCGAGATTCCGAGATACAAGTCGGAATCCCCAATTACAAGTCGAAATTCCGAATTACAAGTCGAGATTCCGAGATACAAGTCGGAATCCCCAATTACAAGTAGAAATTCCGAATTAAAAGTCGGAATTGCGAATTACAAGTCGAAACTCCGAATTATAAGTCGAAACTCAGAATTATAAGTAGAAACTTCAAAGTCGGAATCCCGAATTACAAGTATGAATCACGAATTACAAGTCTAAATCCCGAATTACAAGTCGAGATTCCGAGATACAAGTCGGAATCCCCAATTACAAGTCGAAATTCCGAATTACAAGTAGGAAGTCCGAGTTACAAGTCGGAATCATAACAAAAAAATGTGGAACTTCTATGCCTTCGTACAAATTAGATATCTGAAATGAGTTGCGGATTTGAAATTCTGATATCCTTCGACAGTAATAAATGGTGTAAATTTTAATAAACCGGCATCTGCGAAGTTTGAACGGGCAAAAAGACCCTGTCGGAACATTATATAAAAAAAATACAAATCGTGCGGAATATTTCACTTATAAGGTTTGCATTCGAAAAAACCTCTCACCTGACTGACAAAAACTCGCCGATGGGCGAAGAATAGTCAACATCGCAACTCTTCATCTCCGTGGGCTGGATGTTGGCCAAAGACGACATCATCAGCTCGAGCGTCCTGGCTGCCAGCTGACCGGCTTTTAGACACGTCATGTGGAGGGTCTTGTCCAAAATGGCGGTCAGTCTGTCCATGTAGGGCAGGATCTCGGAGTGGCCGTCGACCAACTGGAAGAAGAATCCGTCAAAAAATGGTCAAGAAAGAAGCGAACGAATCTCTTTCATAGTCCATACCGAAACTATCAGGTAGATTTGATGGATGTTGTCAGATTTTCAAGGTGATTTGTGCACTGTTTTCATGGTCCATCATCAAAAGATGAATAAAAATTTGTTTGTGTCTGTTGTGGTTCAGTTTTCACTGCACTCCAATAATTTGTAAGTTCAGTATATCAACGACATTATCCATTTTTCAATATTTTTATCTCAAATAAACAAATCCACTTTAATCAGAAGCTGTACCCACTTTTCCAATGTTGAAGTTGGTAAACAAAAGGGCAGGTAGGAGAGGTGCAAGGATGGTTCATTGCCATAAGACGCAATGTTGGCACATCGAACAAGCGTTCGTGACGTCACTGACGGCCCTCAATCTTTGTTTACGAACGTTTATGCAGTGGGTAACATATCTCTCGTTTATGTTTCGATATTCATATTTGTGGTTGTACGAATTGTTTTTCTTTTTAAATAGAGTTCTTCAATAATTGTAGGTATAGACAAATTGCTCAGTAAGAAGATTTAGTAGTTCGATAAATATTAATAAATTATTACATCACCTCCATTGACAAGTGTGTAGTGTTTATGAAATCATTTCCATCTAATAACCAGTATGCAGTATGCAGATTTGCTATTTTTGGACAAAAACAAAGAGGATTCCAGTATTATTTAACAAACATTTCCAAAAGGCACTGATTTTTTTTGGGATACTTTTTTGAAAAGGTGGATGAGTTGTGAACATGCAGATGTTGTGAATTCTGATACAAGTCTAACATCAGAACTGTGATTTGTAGAGATCTACAAAATGGGTAGATGAAAATGTATTATGAAAAAGGAGTACCTATATTCTCATTATTTTATGATGTTCCATGTAATCAGATTCAGGAATTTTGTATACTTCGAGCTATAATGAGGATATAAAAACCTGCAAATAAAAGAAACAACCTGGATGATTGCATCTATAGAAGAGGCCAATGCATAAATGAAGAAAATAGTCAGCTAATGGGAAAATCGAAATTGATGTCAATATATTTATATACCTATTATGTATATATAATGTAGGTACCTATAAACTAAATTAAAGAATGTATTTTAATTTCACCATTCACTGATAATTGTTAAAATTGATAAAATAGGTAGGTATATCAATTTCAATTCAAAATATAAACTTTCAATAACCTGTGCATTGAATAATATATGTGCATATACATGCATCATTCATCAGTACCTATGAATTCTTCATTGAAATTTCCCTATTTTTAATATGAAATTGTTTTCAAGGTAGGTATTAGGTACTTACCTATTTATGGAATAGGTATATTCCCTGTTTTGTAAACGTTAAATTATCTCATGTATTTATTTTCTGGGTGGAGATGGAATTTTTGTGAATCAAGGAGTTTTTGTTCACAAAAATTACTAATATTTGAAGCAATATGATACCAATAACCATCAATAATCGATATATATCGATTATAAAAAGGTACATCACAGTAAAATTACTTTTAATGCCCATTTAGTGATATTCAGCATTAATAATTTTGAATTCAGGGCCATTGACTACGTCATCGCACGCCTTCGGAAGCCACGCCTTTTGGCCGAAAAAATCGCTTGAATGAACCATCCTTCTCTAGTTTACCATCCTTGGGGGAGGTGTACCCAAACTCAAGGTGGATATAGGATGGTGAAACAGCTTCCTATTAACAAGTACTAGAATAAACTGTAGACCTTTGCCTACTTGATTTCATACCGTAGTAATATTTCCTGAAATTAACAGAGATGGCGACATACCTTGTGTCGGTAAAACAGAAACTGTGCTTCTGTCATCTTTTTATCAGTTTCATCTGTTCCAGATGAAAAATGACTGAGATGAGTCAAAATATCAATATTCATTCCAGATTTATAGAAAATATATTGTTAAATACCGTTTCAAGTCACGTCTGTCAGATGCGAACCACAGAAATACGTAAACAACAGAAATCTTCTTCGATAATCGATCTTACCGCCATCTTCATTCAAGTAGCGGAAATATTACTACCTTCTCAAACGGTCTACAAGTTTTTCGCAGAAACAAATGAAGAGCTGTTTCACCATCCTATATCCACCTTGCCCAAACTGAACTGACGTCATGGTTACGCACAATGGGATTTTCATCTTTAGATGGGTAATATGAATGAATGAGTGTTTTCTACGCTCACCTCCGAGAGCATCAAGAGGTTGTAGAGCAGCTCATCATCGATGTGTTCCTCCTGGTCAATGCCAGGATTCTCGCTGAGCATCTCCTCGATCCTGTCGCACAGGTGGGGAAGAAACAGTCGCAGCGTTTCCTTCGGGTTCACTTTGGCGAAGCAGTGGCAAGCTATGGCCAGCATCTTCCCGGATATGTGCACCTCCATCACTTTGTTCGTCACGAAGTTGTATATTTTCCTCAGCGCGCTCTGAAAGTGATGACGAACGAGTCATACCTGGACAAGTATTTATATTAATGCAGCCTTTTGGTAGCGAGTATGAAAAAATTGATATGGAATTCAATCAATCAATCAATCAAAATATGCTTTATTGTCTGAAGATTTACATCTTATTGACAAAGTCTTGTAAAAAATATAAATAAATAAAAACATATAATTCTAGAAGGACTCGTTACTATAATACAAGACAAACTATGGATTTAATTATGCCAATTCCATCTTCAACACAGGTCAAAAACTCATTCTTATACAATGGAAAGAAACTATTCAATCATTTACCTGACGAGATCAAGAATATTTCAGATTCCAAAAAATTCAAATGTGCTGTGAAAAAAAATTTATTACAGAAAGCATACTACTCAGTAGAGGAATTTTATCAGACAACCTTTAACACACATGTACTAGAACTCTTATTTCACCTAAATACATAAAAAAATATATGCAAAAATATGTGTTCCTAGTTTTATGTTTATGTTATTTTTATAACTGATGTACCCATTTATTTTATTACCAGAATTTTGAAATTTCATGTGTTATCTGTTTTATAATAATTGTTTGTGTTTGTTACCAGAATGTTTTACAAATTCAGGTGATTTATGTTTTATTTTTCTTATTTACGATGACTTTGTCAATGAGAATATCATTTCTTCTGACAATAAAGTATTTTTGATTTAAGTTGATAAACACATTTCACATAACATTCAATCTCATAGTCAAAATACAACATATTCAATAATAATAATAAATAATAAATATTCTTCATTGTCAGAAGGGATATGTATTTTGTTGACAAAATTTGTGGTGTAGTTCTATAAAATGTAAAACAAAGAAAAACAGTAAAAATATGGATGCATTCATAAAACACTTCGAGGACAAAGATACACTAAACAATTAATGTGTTCAGTACTAATATCAAATAATGTACAAAATACAGTGAAAATAGAAATACAGAAAATATGTTATATAGGTATACACAGTTAATACTAATTCTGGAAGAATTCCTGCAAGGAGTAGTAGGGTTTCTCAGAAAGAAAACAGTTTTCCTAAATTGATATTCGTTCAAGTAAGCCGATCTAATATCAACTGGTAAGTGATTATACATCTTGCCACCGTTATAGAAAATAGAGTCTTCAGTGAGATTTTTAGTAGGTAGTGGGAGATTCAGACTGTAGCTACTGTTACGGGTAGCATACTGATTCGTAGTAGAATTAAATTTTGCTTTGTGTTTATATACTAGACAGACCGATTCCAATATTAATAAGGCTATAACTGTAAGTATTTTGTTGCTTACAAAAATATCTCTACAGGACTCGCGGGGTCTAATCTTATATTAGATCTTATGTACAAATCTGATGGCCCTTTTTTGTAAAATTAGCAATTCATTGAGTAGTGCCGATCTACACATTCCCCAAAAAAGTATTCCATATCGTATATGAGAATCAATAAGAGCGTAATATGACATTTTGGCAGTTTCCGGCCCTAATTCATTAGAAATTACTCTCACTGCATAACATCCAGAAGAGATCCTGCTTTTGAGTTGCTTAACATGGTCATCAAATTTTAGATTTTTATCTATCAGCACACCCAAAAATTTAGTACAATCTTTATTTCCTATTACGCTTTGACCAAACGTCGGTTCATCAATTGCGCATCTAAAGGATAGTAAATGCGTTTTTTTTTTGTATTGAAAGTTAATTTATTAGCATCGCACCACTCTTTCACAATTTTCAAGTCTTCGGTTATTATATCATGCAACTCAAAGGTCTTTTTGCTTCTCCACAGTATAGTGGTATCATCTGCAAAGAGAGTGAATTTACCAGAAACCTTGGTTTTGGTGAGGCCATTAACATATAACAGGAAGATAATGGGACCGAGCACAGATCCTTGCGGAACTCCTGAAGAGATTTCCTTTTTATTCGATAGTTCCGTTGTTTTAACCATCTGATATCGCCCAGAAATATATGACTCAAACCATGTGAGAGTCACACCTCGGCATCCGTACAGTTGAAGTTTTCTTAACCCATTAATTCTCACTGTACTCATTTGAGTACACTTTGAAAAGCCGCATAGTGTATACACCTATCGAATTATTTCGAAACTTTGAACTTCAGGGCTGATCCATTGTACTGTTTTCTATAGTGTCATGAAGAGAAATCACCTTATTGTTTTTCTATTTTCGGATAATAAGCCATTTTGTCAACAGTTGTTCGTATTTTATTACTGAACCAGTGCATATATTCTGTGGATATAAAAAAAATCATATTGTCGTTCTTCAACCCCGTTACGCTTGATTTTACCAAAATACTTCCTCGCAACTCTCATGGGGTCTCTGAAAGTAATCTCTATTGTTGTTTTTCGCCTAAAGTTGATCCGCAGACTGATGAAAAAAACTCGATGATAATAATAATTATTCATAAGAATGAAAATATTCTATGCTTGATGATTGAGCTTCGCCACATAAGCAATGATGATGAAACTTGTATGAAGGATATAATTTGTCTTTTTTGCGACAAAAGCTCAGTACATCTTTCAAAATAAACCGTTCTGAAAAATACTGCAATTGGAGCTGAAGTGGACTGAAGATTATGTGAATATCTATACTGGCATGCCAGCAAAAACGAGAGATGCAGACTTGATATGGTGAAAAATGGTTTGGAGAATTTGGAACCTAAAGCAGTCTTCTGAAATCTTTTCGAAGTTTTGGTGCATCATACCAATATAATTATTGAATTCTCGGATTTGAGAGACTGATAGTCCGTCATTATTCATCTTGTCACGTGAAGTCGACGTAAACTGAACAGAGATCAATTGGTCAGCTACCAATGAATGTTAGGAGAGATGGAGTTGGCCATTTTTCAGAAGATTTGGATAAACAGTTGAGGTGTACTCAATGTCTTCAAAGAGTCAGTTGAAGTTGTTTGAGATGTAGAGTCACTCTCTGCATTGAAAAGAGTTACCACTCTCAGAGCTATGTTTCATTTCATTTGTATCGCCTGGTTATATAAAGTGTACTTCAGTAATTCGGCTATTTTTTTAGTACCTATTACTTTCCATTGTACTCATTCGAGTACATGTATTTTTTGTTAGGAAACTAAAATTTTTCGATATCAGTTACATTTACTTTTTTGTTATAAATAATACAACTGAGAAAATTCACGAGAAAAAACAGTGTTTTTTCTAAAAAAAATGTCTTGGGATCTAATGGGTTGATAGAATTTTGGTTCCTTGGTTCCTAATGCCCCCTCACCTTGAATATATCGGGCGAGCACTGGTTCAAAACCACCCCAATGACGGATCCCAGAGCGCTCTCCGATATCGTCTCCATCCGGTTCTTCATGTTGTCATTGTTGGTCATCTGCTCGAGCCGAACAAAGTCCAGGCTGTTCGACTCCACCCAGACGCACAGTTTGTCGAAGAACTGCAGCACAAAGTCCTCGAAGTTGGCCGATGCCTCGCACACTATGTGCTCCTCTTCGGTTAGCTGGTAGTGCTGGCTGGCCCCTTTCAAGAGAAAAGTCCATCGTTTATGTTGTACAAAGTCGAGTGGGCGCCAAAATCAGTTTATTCGCGAAAATCACGGAGTGGGCGGCCTCTGGTGTCAAATTTTCTAAGCCTTCCGAGGGTGATCAACAAAGCAATTTAGCATTGTATAGTATAGGCTTTCGTATTAATTTTAATGAAATTGAATTGTTTTGAATAGTTTTCGGACTTGTTTCGTGCTAATCAGCTAGTTACTAATATTATTGAAACATGCAGCAAGTTCAAAAGGTCGTAAAGACGAAATCGACAAAGATTTGTTCAGTATTTCAGCGTTCCTCCTACCGTATACAGACATCGTTCCTTTGGCAAAAAATCCTGAATTTCCTTTCAGGATTGTGTGAAAAATGTATGATCACGTTGAAAATAGGAAAACTTATCACCACAAACATTTACGTTTGTAGTAAGCACTTCCTATAGAACTGGATTTCTCAAGTGAATGCGAAGGTATGTCTTTCAGGTTAAATCAAACAAATAAGATCTGGTTTAACTGTAGTTGTGTCCCTTGTTGTTTGTAATGCAAACCTTGATTTTACTTTAGGACCATCAAGGAGAATTAAACCAAGAGATAGGCTCAAAAGGAATGCAATTCCTTCAATAAACATCTGGAAGTCATCACATGCAAACTTCAAGAGTGAGGGCAATGTGGGCTGAATGAAATCAAATCTTTATTCAAAATGAATAAACTGTGAATTGAATGAAGTATCAATTGAAATAAATGAATTTGAATGACTGGTAGATCACAAGGTCTCTTAAACTTTTTAAGTTATTCTTGGAACATACCTACTCATCTATATTATATAATTATTTTTATTATATGAATTATCATTTTATTGTTATATGAAAATAATAACTTGTGTTGCCTATTTAAGATAGGTAGGTATCTCAATATAAGCACCCCTATACTTACATGTTCTCTCAGAGAATAAAGTTAATTGACTACAATTCTTTGTTTTTATTTTGCTTATCATCTATTTTTGGGTTGGATAAAATTATTACAGGTTTACAGATAAATTCACACTTCCACTGCTAATTTTTCCATGGAACTATTTTAATTTCATATTAGAGCTACCCTAGAGCTGAAGTTTGTGATCAGGAGTTATGTGTTCGAGTATGTGTTTGA